>OY757910.1:14185085-14532585 GCA_963585895.1 Sepioteuthis lessoniana
TATGGGAACTAGTCTATGTGACCCAGCAATTTTTGTTCACTTGTCATAATGGGATTTAATGTAAACAACACATCACTATTGGCCTTCGCACCCAATCAGGCATTCTGCTAAGTGTACAATATAGGGTAACTCGTCTATGTGACCCAGCAATTTTTGTTCACTTGTTATAAATGAATCTATAAATTCAAGCTAGTAAATTCACTGCTGTTGACTCTTATGTTTTTATTCATCCTTCCAAAATTGTATTCACCCCACCCCAGTGGTCTTTATGAAACACTTTGAGTAGCCCTACACTAAAGTGTCAATAAATCCATAGTCTAATGATAAAAATAGCATAAATCTAAGACTGTTTGAAAATAAGTTTCCATAACAACAGAATGTCTTAATCCCCTGGAATGAGACTCATTTGTAATTGTTTGCAAGCTAGGTTAGTAGATTAGTGAGTTGAATTCTCACTGGGTGCCTCTATACTTCTGCTCTTATTCTAAACTAAACTAAGCTCTGTAAATAATAATCACCTCAAAATTATAGGAATTATGCAAGTTGATTGTGATTAATGCCCACAATTTTATAATTTCTTTGAAATTGTTTTGAAATGTTTTCTTTCTTGAAAATATGATTCTATGTATCATTAACAATGCTGAAAAGATGCAGATCTTTTTCATCAGACCCAGATCATTCATAATAATTTACTTTGGGAAAAAACTTTTATCAATGAATGACAGATTTATTGTTACAATTAATGCATTTTAATATAATTATAAGTTTTAATATTAATCCTTCTTCTCAAATATGCATTAGACTTGTAAACTATTCATTTTTACTTTAACATATTTAATTGACTTTTTCTTTTTATTTTAACACTTACAGAATTATGCTTTTTGATTTGGCTGACAACATAACTGATGAGGAAGTACAGAAATTGATTTTATATCTTGATGGACGACCTGGCATTTCAAAAGAACAACTAAAACTTTGTATCTCAGGATTTGATCTTTTCATATATTTGATGAAATGTCAATATGTGAATCCCAAAGATTTAGGAAATCTCACTGACTTAATAAAACAACTGGATCGGAAGGATTTGTTGGAAAAAATTGAAACATACTCAGGTATTTAATATAATATTTTTTCTAAAACAATTTTACAATAATGTTAAAGAAGCTAACATGAGTTATTTGTCAATATCCATCACGTTTTTAAAAAATAAATCCATTTGATATTTTCTTCTTGATAACAGAAATTAGCAAGCTTGAAGAGGCAAGTAGAGAAAAACAGCAAAAAGATGGTAAGTATAATTTTATATTATGATATTAAGTACTATTAAGAAGTATTGTATGTACTCATGTAATGAACGACATTTTAAGACCAATTTTTCACCTCAAAAACAAGAGGTCATTCATTACATGAGGTATGTTTTAGAAACATCAAGTTTACCTTGTTTCTAGGTCACAACATTCTGTAAAGTCAATCCAAAGTGTCCTTCTATAGCGTATAGCTAAACAAAAGCTATTACTTAAGAACATCATCATCATCATCATGAAGTTGTGTGGAAACTGGCTCATGATGAAATTGTTGAAATAGACACAGTGCCAAGAGCTTTGATTGCATCTATCCGTATCAGGAGATCAAATCTAAACACGTCCTCCATCATTACCAGAACCTCCATCGTAACTACTCTTCCATTTCTTAGTCAAAAGCTAACAGATCCAATTCTGCTACCAATGGTAATAGCATCAATACTCTGTTTTTACCATGTCTGGCACATCTATCTATGATGCAAGAGCACCCAGAATTGATCAAGGCAACACAACGTCTCGCACAGACATCAATTGTCACAGTTGGCATTGCCGAGTTAACATTTTGTCTGAAAAAGAAGCTGATGCATAGCTGTTGTCCTCTGACCATTTTTTCTGGACAATGCTGAAAAATTTTGTCAACCTCTTGATATTGCGGGCAATAACACATCACTCAATAAGTCCCAGACCTAACTAATTAAACAACAACTTTTAGGCAAAAGTCAACTTTATTCATCAACATAGTCTCCTTCTAAGGTGATACACTGATTCCAGTGCTTTTTAAAGAATTTGTTGTTTTTTTTGTAGAATGATTTGTCTTTGGCTTCAAAATATACCTCATTTTCTGATATCACTTCTTCCATGGAGCCAAATCTCTTTCTCTGGAGCATTCTTTTGAGGTTTGCAAACAGCCAGTACTCACTGGGAGCCAGATCTGGAAAATTGGGTGGGTGCAGAAGCCATTTGAAGTACAATCCATGTAATTTTGCCATTGTTGTGATCGACTTATGACATGGTGCATTGTCTTGGTGAAAGAGCACATTTTTCTTCTTCATTTGTGACCGTTTTTTTGTGATTTCTTCTTTCAAATGCACCAATAATGCTATATAATATTCACTATTGATGGTTCTTCCTTTCTCATGGTAATCAATGAAACCAAATAGCTTGCACATTTCAAAATATATAGGCCAAAACATTACCTGCTGATGTTTGTGCATTTGGTTGCTTTGGACAGCTTTCACATGCCGCTCTCCACTCAGCTGACTGGATTTGACTCTGGAATGAAATGTTGGATCCATGTTTTATCCATTGTCACATATTTATACAAAAACTCTTTTTTGTTGCATTGAAACAGTTGCAAACAATTTTGTTATAGTTTGCAAGCGGCGGTCAGTCTAACCCCAAATTAACCCCCATATTAGTTGTGAGTTACCTTATGCCCAAAACTGGCGTCTTGACTAGGACTTATTTTGCGAGGGGTCAAGTGCCAGACTGCCCCGACATCACATGTGCGTAAAATAAACTCTCGTCTTGAGATAGAATATTTATGCACCGTTACACAAGCAATTTCAATTTACGATTAGTCAAAATGAGTTTGTGGAGTTTTTCAGTATTTTCTGCAACAACTGTTGAATTTGGGTGACTTAAGCGTTCAGCATCATTTGTGTCTGTACGGCTGCATATAAAGTCCGCATACCATATCTTAACTGTTGTTTACAATGCAGCTGAGTCTGAATAACATTTATCAAGTCATTGCTTTGCTTGAACAGTATTTTTCCCATCAGAGAGCAATGCTTTATTTTCACACAAAATTCAGATTTTTTCATTGGTTTGAAAATTTGCAACATTAGCTTCACTTAAATAACTGTAATTTGTAAACTAATTATCTAATTTGGCTCAAATTTTGACAGGTGTTGTTTGAAGTTTAGTACTTTATAAAAATGATATGGATTTTTTATTTGTGGCGCCATCTATATGTCAGGCCCGGGACTTATTGAGTGATATGTTATGTGCCACTCTTCCAAAGTTTATCGTCTTGAGCTTTAAGTCTGTTATGTTAAACTAGATATTCTCTTGCAAGATGGTAAAGTTTGTTACATTTGTAGCAGCTTCTTTCTGCATTTTTCAGATTTCTACAAGGATGGCATGCAAGTTCATCACTGATAAAAATGCATTACCAATAATAATCACTCTATGAAAAAAGTGATTTGTTGCTGAGAAACTTGCTCAGTCCAACACTGTTATTAAGCTCTGCGTATCTTTTAGTTTTCCTGGGAAAAAATAGTAGGGATTATTTCAAAAGTGTCCTTTGTTAAAACGAAGTGACGTAATTCTTCAATTCATTTCTAATTTATTTTCAAAGCACACGTTTTTATTTTATATGTCACATATAAAATACTTACATTTTTATTCCAAATGTCTTTCCAAAATAAATCTATTTGATATTTTCTTCTTGATGACAGAAATTATCAGGCAAGAAGTGGCAGGCACAGAACAGCGTCAAGATAGTAAGTATAATTTTATATTATGATATTAGGTACTATTAAGAAGTATTGTATGTACTCATGTAATGAACGATATTTTAAGTTCTTGAGCTTTAAGTCTGTTTTGTCAAACTAGACATTCTCTAACTAGGTTGTAAAGTTTGTTAAATTTGTGGCACTTTATTTCTGTGTTATTCAAATTTTTACATGGATGTCATGCAAGTTAATTACTGATAAAAATGCATTGCCAATAATAATGACTTTATGAAAAAGTGTTTTGTAGTTGAATACACTCTCGATTCGACACTGTTATTAAACTCTCTGTATCCATTAGTTTTCATGGAATAAAATAGTTGGGATTACTTCCAAAGTGTCTTTTGTAAAAATGAACTGACGTAATTCTTCAATTCATTTCTAATCTATTTTCTGTGCAAAGACTTTTTCATCTACACATACAAATAGTTTTATTTTCATTCTGAAAGTGTGACGTTTCTTTTGCTCTGTTCTGTTCAGCCCAGCCCAGTCTAGCCCATGCATCCAAGGTTAATTCTTTGGTTTGGTTTTATGGCATATCCCCCATTGTAGGTGTGATGTTGAATTCTACTTTGACCTCAAGAGATCAACTTCTCAGTCATTGTCTTAAATAGAAGGCTGCTACGTGGGATGTGTATCGCTGAGAGCAGGCTGGCACTTGATGCTCCACAAAATAAATCCTGGTCAAGACTCCTATTTCGAGCATATGAGAAACAAACAAATAATGTGGATGCTGATTTGAGGTTAGACTGGTCTCAGACGTTTGTAAGGGGATGCCGATTCACTTTCACATCCACCACCAAGTTCTTTGTCCCCCTACCCCCTCATATCACGGAGGAACGAACTTCTAGGTTAGATAATATTCACTATTGACAGATTTCCAAATCCTATTGTAATGTTTAAGGAGGCAATAAGACATTTAGCGAGAATTAATGAAACCAGTATGAGGCCGAGACAAGATAGATGTCAAAAGAAATCTAATCAACAGAGGAAAGAACACAATCAAAATATTTCAACACAAGGGTGCATTTAAAATATAACAAAATTTTAATATTCAACGATCAAACAAATAATAATGAGATTTAAGAAACAGTTCTTTTTTCTTTTCTCTTTTCTTTTTCAAATACCGGCAATATTAAGCCAACAGGAAAACGTCAAACAGAAATGTCTCTCAACAGTCCTTTTTCTTCTTTCTCTTTTTTTTCCCTTTCTTTTTCTCTTACTTGAGTAAAAGTGTCTTAGACGCCGGCCTGAGGTGTGTAGAAATGTTCATTGAAAATTTTTTTAACTATCGGTGAAATAGAACATTTAGAGTTTTTTTGAATACATACACCTTTCCAATATTCAAGATTTGGAAAAGGAAAATGGTTTGAGCTGTACTTATCTTTGACGGGTTTTCAATTTCTAAATTTTTCTTTTCCTCTTTCTTTTTACGGGTGAGCTATCTTTTCCCGGAGCTGGCTGAAATCAGCATCTTGTTCCAATGCTGGATTCATCCAAACTTCTGATTTTACTCTTTTTACGGGTGAGCTATCTTCTCCCAGAGCTGTCTGAAATCAGCATCTTGTTTCAATGCTGGATTTATCCAAACCTCAGATTTTACTCTTTTTACGGGTGAGCTATCTTTTCTCAAAGCTGGCTGAAATCAGCATCTTGTTTCAATGCTGGATTTGTCCAAACTGAATATTCTCCTCAGAGGAACAAATGTTGAAATGTGCTCTCTCGAGATGAAATATCCCTCTGTCTGCTGTTGGAATTGTCCTGGGATAGAGATAGAAATGTTATCTCTCATGTTGGCAGGTTTTACCTTGCTGTCAGCAAGGAAGAGAGGTAAAGAGAGGATGAGCATGTTTAGCGCTGCCTTTTATGGTGCCCAGGGAGGTTTGCCCAGACAGAATAGCATCGGTCATTCTCATTGGATGAAATGTATAATTTCAAACTCCAACAGCCAAAGCCACTCACACACTAAATAATGGTTTGAAATTCTTTCTACTAGAAATCTATTTTACATTTTTTCTGGTAAAGATAATTCCAAAGTTGAATTTAGGAAATAGGTGATTCTAATTTTAGACTTTCATACTGAGTCGCTTTTGATGATGGATGGCTTTGGCCCTGATTGGGCTTTTTCACTTCTAACTGTCCCAGAATGTAGCGATCTTTCAAAACAATTCTCCAATCTTCTGATTGCTGTAATCTAAACAATGATAACAGATTACTTTACTGTTCATCAAACAATTAGCTGGTTGAATTCCTTCTCCGCAAAAATAACACAATCTTTATCTACACTTTATTTCAAAAATCCATTCTGCCATTTGTAATGTACTTCTCTATTCTTCAAAAATCCAAATTGGTTTCTTTTTCCTCTGGTTAATAATTTTTTTCTGATTAGTCTCCAACTCCATAGGGTTACATTTGAATAAAAAAAGTTATAATATGAGCTCAGATAAAAAAAATTATGAATTATAGTAGTGAGTAGTATCTCATAGGTTGATGGAGACATTAAGTTTATAAGTCCCAAAAAAAGTGCTTTTAAGTGAAATCATCTGGGAGTTGCAGGTTCAATCCTGACTACAAGTAACTAACATGGAATACTTACTATAGCTTAACACTTATACCCAGTCAGGGCTAATGGAATTAGAACAATCTACCTCAGTGGATTAATTAAAGTTCAAAGTTCTGTATGGACCGTTGAGTTTGAGCTGAAACACGTGAAGAAGGCTGAAGAATGCATCAGCCAAAATGTTGTGAATATAACAACGAAGATAAAGACAATTGTCTGAATATTCTAAGTGATACAAAAAATCAACTTATATTGTTTGTTCTCCAGTGTTCAATAACAGGAATTGAGCCACTATAGAATATAGACCAATGATTAAGTTCATAGTCATTACAAACATTTATATATATTGTTATGCGTTTAGAGAATTCTTTAGGCGTAAGGAAAACAAATATCTTTCTGAGACTCCCATATGCAAGTCCCTTAAATATCTAATATATTCCTCATAGATCCAGTCACACATACATAAGGGAAAAAAAGAAATAAGGCAGATATCCAATCAGATAATACCCGATTTTTGTGGAATAAAGAAAACAAACACGACCCAAGGTTATAATAGGAACTAGAACATTTATTACACATAAAGAATAAAAATGCTAATAACAACATAAAAGGTAGAATGTCCTATCAAATAGAAGGTTTCTTTTGTATGGAATGGTACACACAACAATATATGAACAAGTGTATCAATTAGTAGAATGGTGTGTGAGAACCATAAGTTTCAATATAAAAGTTCATGAGAGAGAGAGATTCAACTTGTGGGACTTATCTGCTGCAATGAGACAGTTTGACTGTCTTTACTTGAGGTGTCCTCATATTTGTTGTTCTTCCTCACATGTTCAAAAGGAATGCATGAGGTTCATTCATTCTTCTGCACAAAGGCTTCTTCGCGACAGCCTGGTTTAGTGCCCTGGGGTAGGGTAGGCTGGCTCGTTTGCTGAGTTCAATGTAAAAATGTCTGCCAACTTTGTGAGCACATCTTCACATCACCGCAGTTGATCTGGGACTTACCTTCTTCCCATGTTTTCTAATCCACGCTTACTTTAATGACTTCATGTTTGAGTTGTTTCAGCTAATTATTGCCCATGAAGCCAATAGACTCTATTTTTAACTTGGGTGTTTGCCTGCTGCTATGATGGCTTGGGTTTTGGGATTACCTTCCATTCACCTTCTTATTTGTTTTTCCCTCATTATTCTTATAGCTTTTCTCTCTCTCTCTCTCTCTCTCTCTCTGTAACCCTTATGATCTTTTCTCTCTCTCTCTTTCTCCATAACATCACTATTCTTAGCAGAAAAAAGTTTTTTATTTGTTCTTTTTTGTACCTGTTACGATACCCCGCACGCCCCCACACACTACATCATCTCTTCTAACCATTCGCTTCTTTACGGCCGGTGATCAACTAGTGGTTCCGAGAGGGGTAACGCACATTTCTTGCCACTACAAGAATACAATCGAGGGAACAGGAGGAAAAAGAACAAACGAACAAACACAAACAATATGCTTGGGGTTAACTCAAGTGCAGAAAGGGAGTATGCAACACTGCATTTCCGATAGCATATATGGACTAACACTAGCATGGATTACTAGCGAAAATTCCACAAAGCAACTGGAATGCCGACATATCTTCCCTCACTGTGGCTGGACCCTCATGTCATGCTGACTCGCCTCTCTGCTTGGGTGTCCACTGTCGACCACCTCTGTCCGTGTCCCGTCGCCAACTGCCTGTCAGCTCCTTTTTCTAACCAACTCTCTTTTGCGTCCCGTTACCACTTCCGGACCCGCCGAGATTTCAAGTCCAAAACCCTTTGTCTGGTTTTGCGCCAAAACAAACAAAGGAATCGTCTGCTTGGCGGGCCACCTACATAGTGTTACACCGTCATTATTTTAGTAAGAACAAAACATTTTTTTTAACATCGAGACAGTGTGTCTGCATGAGTCCTTAATGTTTTATTGTTATGTTACATCCTTAAATATACCCTTATATTTTCCATTAACTATTTGTGGCTATCCCTTTCCCGTGTTGGAAAAAAAGGCGAGTATGTCATTTTAGTTCTTTGATATCTTGGAGTTTCTGAGTTTCGTAAGGGAATCCCTATTTCTACATAATTCTTTTCTCAAATCTACCACATCAGGAATTTCTGGCCAAACTGCACTGCGACTACCACTTTCTCTTCATCTCACTTAAGGTAATTCTTTCATAATTAGACATGACATATCTGTGTCTTCTTTCTAGATTCAGGTGTGCTAATGACATAATTGAGTGTGCTAATTTTCCTGACTACAGAATTCAGACTCTAGTATCTGGCCTTGAATAGGATGAGTACTTCATACCCTACGTCAAACTCCCTGGTTATCACCTTTTTGTCATAATTTATCTTCATCTACACCTGACTATGCTTGAGGTGAGTTCTCGCTAATCTGCTGGCCTCAGCCAATGCCCTTCTCATTCTACTAAATTTGTCAGCATGGTGTTTTCATCCACCCACTGCTCCTTTATCATCTTCAGTGGTCCCCTAACCGGGTGACTGAAGACCCTAATGACTCTTGTATGGATTCTCGGGCCACAATAGAACAAATAGATGTTCGCTATCGTGTTCTCCACAGTGCACCCTCAACATATTCTTCATAGTGGCATGGAATCTTTTTAATGCTCCCTGCAATTCTGCAATTGGGGATGATATCCGGTAGACCAAATATGGCTAATTTGTGCTGTATATTCTTGTGTTCAATTTTCCTGATACACTTAACCAAATATACTTATAATAATTTAAGATCGTTCAGCTAAATGGGAATTCTGAAGCAAATGTGAACTGATTGCCTGATTTTCAATTAAGGTTATCAAGCTTAGAATTAAAAAAATTTGTTGCATTACTTTTTAAACAGACCTCATAAACTTTTTGTTTTCTATTCATTTTCTATTTTTACATATCTGAACCATTAAAACTTTGAAATCATAGAATTTGTTCATTGCTCTTTACAGAGATTCAGCTAGAAAAATATACTATGACAGCTAAGCCACGAGGTAAGTATCTCTCTATTATCTTTATTTCTTTCAAAATGATTTTTATGTATAATTGTTCTGCAGAACATGTCCCTAAACTTTTATAACATCTTAGAAAATGGATATGTTGACCCAAGTTCAAATCTTAGATGAGGCTGTGTTTTACTTTGCACTTCTGACCTCAGGAAAAGGTATGAAGCCATCTCTTGCCAGTTATAAAAGACCAACAAGGGGTAGTTAATTCAATAATAATTATCATCAACTTATTCTGGCAGCACAGACTCTCTCATCATCTGTCCCTTACTTTCATCACTCCTAGTAGTGTCCACACAGAGTTGATGTAAGTCTTTGTTGGTTGTCCAACACTGGTATGTCCATGTGCAGGATTCCATAAGAAAGTGGTTGCTTATTAATTTGTCCTTACTTCTCTAGCAGTGCTCCATATGTTTTGTCTTACTTGGATGGTCTGGGAGATGGGAGGTAGGTTGCTGTACAGCTGCTGTTTTGGGGGTCTTTATTAAATAGAGACACTTTACCACAAAATAGAAATTAGTTGTGTAACCCACCCAGGTACTTTCCTATATAGGGAAGATACCCAAACTTTCCCCTGTAAAAGAGAGCCTCTAAGCTGCATGGTTTTGGTGGTGATCATATCAAGAAGATATCACACAGTAACTTCAGTGGCAGTGTCAACCCCTCAACTCCAAACTTCTTTGGTCCAATCTGGTTGATGTCTTTTATATAGACACTCACTTCTCTGGACAATGTAGATTCTCTTTCTGACATGATTTGTGAACCTTAATAAAGCAACCAGTTATCTTTTTGAAATGCTATTATCACTATATGATTAATCTTCAGGCTTCTCAGTAAGATTCTGTAAGAAACAGTCATTATTTTCCAACTGAACCTTAGTTCTGCCAGTGAGGCCTCATCAATAATGTTTAGATTTGAGGTTTGCCTATATGCTGCCAAAAACTGCTGAAGTATCTATTCTTCTAACTCTTCCCTTGATTTTTTCAAGGGTCTCTTAAATATATCAATTGTAGTGTGATAAAGAAGAAAGACCTTATCAAGGCTTTATTCAACAAAACTTCACAGCAACAACCAAACATAGTAAGAGGCCAAATGCATATATATAAGAATAAAAAAGAACGCATGCAAATAGGAAAATCACATGGGCAAGAACTACAATTTTTTTCTTTTTTTTTTTTGATGAAAGTTATAACAATCAACTAACCTTTCCGCTTATCTCTTTGACCTTGGGTGGTATGTTCAATTATTTGACCTATGCAAAATTTTTCAAACTGTATATAGTATTCTATTATAAGTCACTATTTGTCTGGAATTCCAAATCTGGAAAATAATTCTTGAATGATCATTATTGTTCCTGATGATGTTTCTTACCTGCATTTTATCACTTCTGGCCACTTTGTGAAACTATCTACTATTTCTAAATAATAATAATAACCCTTTTTCTGGTTCTGCTACTCCACATATAATCTTGATCATGGCCAACTCATTTTTGGTCGCAGTTGAATTTTTACTGCTGGCACTTTTCTAAACGATGCTCACTCTTGACAAGATTTTTTCTGATCTTCAAAATTAAAGTCCCTTTTTTTGACCAGTAAACATAACTTCTCATTTGAGCTTTCATATGAGATATTTCTGTATATCTGGTGTAGAACTCTCTTTGTATTTGATTTTGTAATGTGTTAAATCTGTGGGTATCAAAACACCATAACTAATAATATGCCTTACCGAAGATCTTTCCCTTAGACAAATATGGGGGTTGTGTGTGTGTGTGTGTGTAACACATTGATGACAGATATAGTAGAAAAATGAATAAAGTACTCACAGTTGACTTGACTAGAACATTTATTTACTAGGACAAACACATTTGGATGGTACACCATACATTTATCAATACGGGTTGAGCTGTGTGTCACAGCTCCCTCGGAAAGGGTAAATTAATTCCACATTTGATTCCCGGATTTTAAAGTCATCCATCGTTCCCACTGCTACACATAATCTCATCCCGTACTCGTGTATTTACACGAGAACTCAAAACAGTAGAGGTCAAAAGGGAGAAGGTAACTCTGTCTGAAACAGAAAAGGGTTTAGCCCCCTTTGACCGTTAAATCGTCCTAACATAATGCATCCAATATTACAACTTGTCTGCATACATTAAACTGTCGTCATATATTAAAAACAGTTTTTCTTTTTTGCAGTAAATACTTAAAATTTATTTTTTCTTATTTGCCATTTTAGATATTCCATCATTTTTTAAAAATATTATCATCTTTTTTGTGACTCCAATTTAATATCATCCAGTGTAACTGGTAATGCTCTTTTTTATGTTCCAGAGAACATATTTTATTTCTTCAGCTGTTTTCAAAGCTATCACTCTATCTTACATTGGTTCCTTAAATATTGGTATTTGTCTAGAAAAACTAGTGACATGATCCATTTATTTTGACAGTAAATATTCAATTTCAAAATTATACCCCAGCAATGGTAACTGTTCAGCAGAATGTACTGGAATACCCTTTTTCAAACCAAAATTTGCAAAAAGAGGTTTATGATTGGTTTGTGAGACAAAATTTCAGTTTTTGACTGCAAAAATGATTTCTAATGTAATCTTTTCTGTTGGTTAAAATTTTTCTATGCTGGCAACAATGTTCTTGAAACATATGCCCCAGCTTTTTGTTTTCCATCCTCAAATTTGTGTAACAATCCTACCAGACTAGCATCTGATGCTATTATAATATACAATACAGAGTCAAAATGTGTTTAGGGATCTTTTTTAATCTTTTCAAATGACCAATTCTATTTGTTATTTTTTTAGAAACTCATTAAGTGGGGTTCTTAGTTGATGCAGTTTTGGTAAATAGCAGTTATTATAATTTACTGTTCCTCAAAATAATTGCAATGTGTCATTTTCTGTTGGAACCATCAGGTGTTTTATAGCCCTTATCTTTTGGGGGTATTGTCTACAACTATTTTTATCAATGATTTGACCCAAATATTTAACACTCTGGATAAAAAATTCACACTTGTTTTCACCAAGTTTATACTCTTTTATACATTCAAACACTTTCAACAAATATTGGACATGTTCATCCTCAGTTTTATTTCAAATTAGGATATCATCAAAATATGTGAGTGCAAAATCAAGTCCCATGAATATCGTGTTCATTATTTATTGAAAAATTTCCTGTGTGACCTTGACCCCAAAAGTAATTCATTAAACTGGTATAACCCCCACGTGTATTAATCATCAGGAATCTTTTCTTTTTTTTTTCCATTTCTACTTATGAGTACGCATCCAATAAGTCAATTTTTTAAAACATATCAACTCCATATAATTTAGTAAACGGTTCTATTTTTCTTCTTGTTCTTTCTTGGTAGGACTATTTAGGTGACATGCAGTTCATTTTGCAGAGACCAGCAAACACAACATAATATGAGATTCTCATTCTACAAAATGCATGGACCAGTTGTATTACCACATTTAAGTTCCTCATTCAGCAAAATATATGGCCTGTTCGTATTCCCATACTTAAGATTTTCATTCAGCAAAGTGCATGGACCGGTTGTATTACCACATTTAAGTTCCTCATTCTGCAAAATATATGGCCTGTTCGTATTCCCATACTTAAGATTTTCATTCAGCAAAGTGCATGGACCTGTTGTATTAGCACATTTAAGTTCCTCATTCTGCAAAATATATGGCCTGTTCGTATTCCCATACTTAAGATTTTCATTCAGCAAAGTGCATGGACCGGTTGTATTACCACATTTAAGTTCCTCATTCTGCAAAATATATGGCCTGTTCGTATTCCCATACTTAAGATTTTCATTCAGCAAAGTGCATGGACCTGTTGTATTAGCACATTTAAGTTCCTCATTCTGCAAAATATATGGCCTGTTCGTATTCCCATACTTAAGATTTTCATTCAGCAAAGTGCATGGACCGGTTGTATTACCACATTTAAGTTCCTCATTCTGCAAAATATATGGCCTGTTCGTATTCCCATACTTAAGATTTTCATTCAGCAAAGTGCATGGACCTGTTGTATTACCACATTTAAGTTCCTCATTCTGCAAAATACATGGCCTGTTCGTATTCCCATACTTAAGATTTTCATTCAGCAAAGTGCATGGACCTGTTGTATTACCACATTTAAGTTCCTCATTCTGCAAAATATATGGCCTGTTCGTATTCCCATACTTAAGATTTTCATTCAGCAAAGTGCATGGACCTGTTGTATTACCACATTTAAGTTCCTCATTCTGCAAAATATATGGCCTGTTCGTATTCCCATACTTAACATTTTCATTCAGCAAAGTTCATGGACCTGTTGTATTACCACATTTGTAACCAGTCCTCTCCCTAATAAATTCAACTTTCCTTGAACAACATAGGCTTTAATTTTTAAAGTTTTTCTCCAGGAATGCAACTTCACAATTAATTATGACTTTTATTTTCAATTTTAATCCCAAACCACCTTATCATGATAATTTTTGTCATTTTCAGCATCCTTATTTTTCTACGAGTTTCTTCTGAAATAATTTAAATATCAGAGCTTGGGTCTTGTAGTAGTTTATCAGGTTTTTGGTTCAAATGAAGAGAAACAAATTTCCTGTTTGGTATATTTTAACTTTTTCCAGTTACTAGTTTCACTGATTCCTTTTCTGTTCCACTATTTTTATTTTATCATTTGCAGAATTTGTTTGTATCCAATTTTTCCACTAAGAAAACATCTCTAATTCTAAAAGGAGAAGTTTATTTTAAAATTTATTCTCTACATTTGAAACAAGGATTTAGAATAATTTGCTTGGTGGGCATTTTTTCTATTTCTTAGACCTCTGTTTAATTTTGGGTTCTTCAATTAGGGAGAGGACTGGTTACAAATGTGGTAATACAACAGGTCCATGCACTTTGCTGAATGAAAATGTTAAGTATGGGAATGTCCTGTTTTGAATCTCATAATCTCTGACATTTCTCAGACATTGATTATAAATTTATTCTTGAATCTTGTTCAAGTTTGCCAAGATTTTTGTTCTTATCTCTTTATCTTAGGGAGATTTCAGATCCAACACAAAAATTAGATATTTAAACTGATCTTCTCTCAACTCTTTTAACTTATATCTTTTACATTTTCTATTTACAATTCCAGTGTCATCATCATCATCATCATGTCGTACAGGTAGCATGGACATCCCTGACCCTCTCTCGCCACTTTTCCTTATCGCTCATCGCCTCAGGCAGGTCCTCCGAACAGCATCCCGCATCCTCACGTAGTTGCTGAATGTATGTTCGTGCTGGTTGTCCTGCCTTTGCACGGCCATGTGTGGGGGTCCATAAGAGTATATCACTTATGAGTTTGTCCCTGCTTCTCCAGTAGTGTCCTGCATGTTTGGTTTGTCTAACTTGAATAGTTTTCGTGATAGGAGGCAGGTGGCCGTACAGTTGGTTTCTTGTGGGGTGTTGCCGCCAGGACTTGTTCAAGATTGCTCGCAGCATTCTTGCGTAATTGCCGTCTAGCTTCTTCTCCAGCCGTTTAGTTAGAGTCCATGTAGTGCAGCCATATAGCAGTATTGATGTGACCGCTGCCTGGAAGAAGCTGTGTTTCATTTTATTGGTTAGGTCTGATTTCCATATAATCGAAAGCTGTCCATGCTTTCATTAACCTTGTGTCGATGTCCTTTTCGGTTGATGCGACGCTGCTTCCTAGGTAAGTGAATTTATCTACTACTTTAAGAGGGGTTCCGTCTAGAGTGGAGATGTCACCCGTTTGATTATAGCACATATATTCCGTTTTGTGTGCATTGACATAGAGGCCTATGCCTGCGGCTGCTGGTTCCAAACTATGCAGTAGTGTTTCGGCTTGGTTGGGTGTATTTGCCTGTATCGCTATGTCATCGGCGTAGTCGGTGTCGGTAATTGTTTTTGCAGGGTACTGTCACGTGGTCTCCCACTGAGACGATAGAAATAAGATTAATACTATTCCCCGTGTTCGAATTAACAGTAGTAAGCCGTCAAAGAATGACCGTTAAGAAAGAATGTGGGTCACGGGGAGACCAACAGATGTTGGTACTTGGTAACCTCACTCGGGTTGCCTGACACCGGAACGAGAAGGTAGAAGCCAAATGATTGGCTGGGACCCTAAAACGGAAGTGGGGACTCCCTCCTGTCAGCGGAAATAGAAAAGAAAAAAGTCAGTTGTTGGACAGGACTCGTGGCAGACGGAGCCAAAGCCAGTACTCCGGGTAGAAGAAGACGTAAAAATATTTCGGATTGAAGAAGCCATTTTCTTCAAGCCAGTGTTAAAAATAGCATAAAGTCTATTAGCCCATAAAAGAGGAAAGATTCTCCACAGGAACTCCATCTAAATAAGATAAGTACCCTTGGGACTGTTTCTCCTTATACCCAATTTTATATACCCTCTCTCTCTCTCTCTCAATTTGAAGGAAAATGAAAGAAAAGAAAAGAAGAAAGACATTTATGTTCATGGACTGTTCATTTATTATATATTTGACACTTTGACAGTGTATATCTATGTGTAGTAAATGATTCATGTATTTTAATGTTCCCACGTGGTCGAAGTTGTTCTTTGCAGTTCTGCTACGAATTTGTTATTTTCATGTTTCTTTTCAGCTTCTATTCGCCTTATGTTATCTTGCTTAAAATTGTCCTATTAATTCCTTTAAAATATCACACGGGAAACCGAAATTGCCGACTACTATAATTAATATTATTACGTCTCAACCTAGAGGTCCATATCTTCCATTGTCTAGGGGAGGAAGTCTAGTGGCCTTGGTGGATGTGTGTATAGTGTGAAATTTGGAACCCCTTGCCAGCGGCAGTCAGTCTGGACATAAATTGATCCTCCACATAATATGCCAGTTCTTATATGCCTGAGAAAAAACTCTGAACGAGGACTTATTCTTCAAGGGATCAAGTGCCAACCTGCCCCGTCTTCACACGTGCAAAAATAAAGTCCTGTTTTAAAGAATTTGCCGTCACAGTACCATCTGCTTCTTTTCTTTGTCAGCTCAAAGCCGTTCTCTCTGATTTTGTCAATCGATGTTCTAAGTACGTAGTCTAGACAAATGATAAAAAGGTATGGAGCTAGCGTGTCCCCTTGTAGGACTCCTGCTACAATGTCGAAGTATTCTATGTCTCCATCTGGTGATCGTACTTTTACTTTGGTGTTTCTATAGAGAATTGTTACTGCTGCTACGGTTTCTTTAGGTATGCCGTATGCTAGTAGGATTTGTTCCATCTTTCCTCTGTGAATGGAATCGAAGGCCTTGGTAAACTCGACAAATATTAATGTCGCTTGTAGGTTTTTTGCCCGTACACCTTCAGAGATTCTAAGGATGGTTAATATTTGTGAGGTCATGGATCTATTTCTTCGGAAGCCATTTTGGTTTTTCCTAAATATGTTGTCGATTTTGGGTTCTGTGCAGTTTCATAGTAGGGCATTGTAATTTTGGCTGCTATGGATGTAAGTGTTATGCCTTGGTAGTTTTTGGCTAATCCGAGGTCACCCTTTTTAGGGAGGAGAGGATGCATCCCTTCATCCATCTATCTATCGGATTTTGATTGTATACTGCGTTGCAGTGTCGGAGCAGTATGTCATCGAATTGTCTGGTCTTCCATACTTCTGGGGGAATCTCGTCCAGCCCTGCAGCTTTCCTATTTTTAATTTTTCTGAGAACCGAGTAGAGTTCTTCTTGTGTGAACGGTCCTAGTTTAATGTCCAATTGCTTACTAATTATTCTGGTGATTGGTTCATGTGTTACTTTCGGTGGGTTTCCTTGTAGGTTTTCGAAGTGCTATTTCCACAGTTTTATTCTTTCTTGTTGGTTTGCAGCTTTCAGTTTTGCTTTGGCTGTACTCTTTCTTCTACTCACTTTGTTTATTGTTTGCCAGGCTCTCCTAGATTGTCTATCTTCCACCGAGTCTCTAATCTTTTCTATCTGATTTTGAATGTATTCTGTCTGTTCCTTTATATATATGCCTGCTAATTGATATTGTGCCGTTTTTAGTTTTGGGGCGTTTATGTTTGTTGGGTTTTTTCGATAGTTTTTGGAGGCTGTTTTCTCTAGTGCATGTTTTTCTCTCACCGCTAAAGTTTCCCATGGGACTCTATATTTAATTTTGAGTTTTCTTGGAATACATTTCGCTGCTGCCTCAAGGTGCACCTTGACAAAATTTTCATATTCGTCATTTGGTGTACTTTTTTCCGTCTTCTCTTGTAGTGTTTTGAATCTGTTTCTTAATTCTAATACATATTTATCTCTTATATCTCTGTTGTTCAAAAGGGCCCAGTCATAGTGTTTGGTGGTCGCTATTCCTTTGGTGTTTTTTCGTAGGCTTAGCCGTATTTTTGCCGTGACTATTCGGTGATCGGAGGACACACCTTTGAAAGAGGAGTATGCCTCGCAATTCATTGCACTATTTTTCCATTTCTTGTTTATAATGACGTAGTCTATCTGTGCTTTACTATTGTTTGTGTATGTGTATGTCCATAGTTTGCCCTCCCTTTTTTGGTAATTTGTATTGAGGCATGCTAATCTATTTTCTATCATGAAATCTGTTAGATGTTGCCTATTCCTATTTGACGTGTTGTGGAGGCTGTATTTGTTGTTTCCGTTTTTCCCGCTTTGGGCATTCATGTCTCCGCCAATGACTAACATGTGTTTCGGGATGCTATGCACTAATGAGGATAACTCATCGTAGAAGGTGACTAGTTCAGTTTCTTCACTAACATTGGTAGGGCTGTAGCAGGAGATGATTGTTTCTCTGGGGTTGCCGTTAAAAGTAGCTGCCATCATCCTAGGTTGTATTTTCTCAATGCTATTTAGCGTTTTTAATGCTCTAGGTCCTATAAGCATTCCTACCCCTCCTACTGCGGCGTTGACAGAGTTTTTCCATGCTGATACAGTGGCTAGTGTCCATCCATTGCCAGTTTCATGATATTTGATATCTTCAGTGTGCGTGTATCTGTGTTCTTGTATCCATATTATGTCTATCTTATGTTCTACGGCCGATGCTATTAGCTCTGGTAGTTGTCCTATTCTATCTAAGGTTCGTACGTTAAATGTTGCTATTTGTAGTGTTTGTTTGCATTTTAGTAGTTTTTGTTGTTTGAGCTCTGTAGCTGATTTTTCGAACACTGAGGCCAGGGCTCCAACCTCAGCAGGACACGCCCCTTTTTTTACCCGTGCGAAGAGTGATGCGGTTTGTGTATGTGGTTTAAGTGTGGGTCATGGTTATCTTTCAATGGCTGTTTTATTCTCTTCTATAGAGGAGCAGCAATAGTTCCCCGATCGAATTAACGATCCTGAGCGTTAAGTCGTCAAACTAAGGTCCAGGACTTGTTTAGGTATTGAGTTTGGTCGTCAATGGGTTTATTCAAATACTTTTACGTACATCATGCTGCTTCCCATGTGTACGTTAAAAAAAAAAAAGTCATAAAAATTATCTCTAAATTTCTCTTTTTCATTGCAGGCATATGCTTGATAATCAACAATGAAAACTTCCAAAATTTTTCTGTAAGGGAGGGATCACAGAAGGATGAAGGTAAACAGCTCTATTTTTTTTCTTGTCCCTTGAGTAAATAAGATAAAAAATTAAAGCAAAATAAAAGAATAAATGAATTGATTATTATTGATAATTTTGAATAATATTATCCTTTATCTTTTTAATTCTAGTTCCACTTTTTATCACAGTTAACTCAGGTTGTCACATGTATGAAAGTAAAAAATAGTATCCATCAGAAAAAAAGACTAAATCTGGTTCTACATACCATCTACAAGAACCTGGGTGGTATTATAGAAGCCCAAATAAAACTGATAAAGCAACACAATACTGTCATCTCTAAATTGCTGTTGCCATGTATATTGTTATTGCTTTACACATAAATAATATTAATAGTATACATATGTGTGTGTGTGAGTGTGTATTATATATATATATATATATATATATATATATATATATATATATATACTTAAATAAATCTCTCTTTTACAGTCTCTAAAAAAAGGATGTTCATGGCTTATTGTTTTATGTTGCATTTGGAATTTGGGAACCTTTTAATAAGATATAAGACACCTTGTGAATCCATTTGGCTTCCATTATTGTTGTAGTCCATGATGATATTGATGCTTCTATCTAAGGAATGACAAATTCTAATTTGCATTTTATAGTTGTGTCCATTATATTAAGAATTTGGATGATTAGAAAATGACATGAATACAGACTCTATAAAATTATCATTCAGTTGCCAATTGAACCAGAAATAGCTTTATCCTCTAAGTTTTAGCATTTTAAGTGTATTGCTCTAATAAAAGTTTTGCTATAATGTGCTCTTTTTGTTGGGTATTTTGTTACATAGATATATGCAAGCATAATGAGAATATTAATAGATTTTTATTTTTATTTTTAGATGAATTAAAAGCTGTCTTTGAAAGCTTTTTCTTTGAAGTAGAAGTGGCTAAAGATTTGACCAGAGAAAAAATAAAGGAAAAGCTCCAAAACGTTGCTGACAGAGATCACAAAAAATATGATTGCTTTGTCTGCTGTATTCTATCACATGGTGTAAGTGATGCTGTGTGTGGAGTAGATGGTGTTGAATTGCCTTACTCAGATCTTATTTCGCCATTCAAGCCTAATTGGTGTCGTGGCTTGACAGGAAAACCCAAACTGTTTTTTATACAAGCTTGCCAAGGACAAACCCGTCAAAGAGGGGTAGAAAATGATGGTAAGTTCTGTTTACATAATTTTTTCATGAAATTGCTATTATACTTTACTATAATATTATTACACAATTCTGATATATGATTATATGTTTGCCCCTAATCATAACTTAAAAATTATATAATACTTGGTTGAGTCAAAAGTTTTGCAAAATATTTGCTAAATTCAGGAAGGTGATGAAGTTGTCATTCAAGCTTAATATGTGTCATGGCTTGACAGGAAAACCCTAAACTTTTTTTCATGCAAGTTTGTTAAAAAGAAAACTCTCAAGGAGTACAAAACAAGGGTAAGTTCCATTTATATAATTTTTCCATGAAATTGCTATTATACCTTATATTATTACATAATTCCCATATATGGTTGTATGTTTGCCTCTGTATAACAAATGTTTTTGGCTGCTTTCACATCATTATGGCCCTGTTTGAATTTGTAAAGCACAAGTTTCCAAATTAGACTATGTTGGGTATTCATTTATGCAGTTTTCACATGAAGTTAAGCAATGCGCAATGTGTCTTTAGCACAATGTTACCAACTATAGGGGATACCTTTCATTGCTTCAACTGCTTTGGTCAGATGATTTATGCACTGCTGATTAGCACATAACAAAATATTGCAAAACTTTTGACTAACCCTAAGAAAGCTAAGAAAAAATAAAACAGTAGATAGCAATGAGGAACAGACAAAAACTGGGTCATCAAAACACAATAGCTACTGGGACCCTGAGGAGTGCCTTCATTATCAGTACTCCCAGGTCCACTCACACCCAGTGTCTTAGTACCAGTTAAGGTTCCATGTAATGATAAAATAGATCTGTTTGAAAATTATTTATATTTCACATTAAATAGGAATATTTGAAACCATGCAACTGTTTGCAAATTATTTATATGAAGTAGGAATATTTAATATATAACTGGATACAAAAACAACCTCTTTAAGAAACAACTATATAAAAAGCTGAATATAAGGAAACAGCTATATAAGAAATATAAGGAACAACTATATAAAAAAGAGGAATATAAAGAAATTACTATATAAAAATATAAAGGAACAACTATATAAAAAGGTGAATATAAAGAAATAACTACATAAAAAATATAAAGAGACAACTATATAAAAAATATAAAGAAACAATCATGTAAAAAGGTGAATATAAAGAAACAACTATATAAAGAATATAAATAGACAACTATATAAAAATATAAAGAAACCACAATTTAAAAAAGGGGAATATAAAGAAACTACTATATAAAAAATATTAAGAGACAACTATATAAAAAAGATAAAGGAACAACTATATAAAAAAGGTGAATATAAAGAAACAACTATATAAAAGATATTAAGTGACAACTATATATAAAAAAGGTGAATATAAATGTATAATGTGCATAACCTCTTGGCATAAAATAATTCTCGATGGTTTGACATGCTATTAAAAATAATTAATCAATCATTGAAGCTGTAATTGCTTACTAAGGATTATTTTCATTAATTACTTGTGTTACATAGCCAGATATGGATACGTGAAATGTATACATCTGTCCCTTAGCCAATTAATTAAAATTTTATTCCTCTAATATAACTGTGTCCTGGGGATAAGGCCAACTGGAATAATTTGCTGTTGGCTTTGCCCCCACCTGGCATTTTAGCCCGGCTGTCTGGCATTTGTGTCAGATGGAGCATTGTCCATCTAAGATTGACTCGAGGCTGGAAGGCTACCAGCTTAGGCCACCTTTGGCTGGTGAGCTGCATTATTGACGCCTTTGTACAGCACTGGACCTCATTGTCTCTGCCACCTCACTCAACTATGTTATAAAATTACCTCTGGGTCAAACATATCCAAGTGAACCCATATGTTTTTATGCAATAATAATATCTTAATATTATATGCAATGATAATATTTAAAGATGAAATCTAAAATACTCTGGATGTTTGTGTATCCTGGGTATGATACTAGACTGCATCTGGTGGTGAGGTTCCAGTTCTGGAACACTGCAGAGTTCTTTTACTCCCAGGTCCGCTCTGACCAGAGTGGTTGTGTGTGTTTGAGTCTCGTCTATGGTTCAAATAGATCTGTTTGAAAATTAATAATATTAGATAGGAATACTTGAAACCAGATAACTGTACCAATGCTCACAGCCCCCTAAAACACTGTAGACATTTGCATTTTTGGTGGGTTCCATCTGAAAAATGCTTATAAAATTGCTATAAACCCATAAAATCCTGTCAAACCGTACATCAAACAAAAGGAAATTTATTTATCTAAAAAATCATCAAGGTTGTTTATATATGCATTGTTTTTTAATAATTTTTTATCAATGAAATAGGAATAAAAAATTCGAACACTTGTTTTTTGCATATAATTCACTTTCACAAGAAAATGTTAGTATACTTGGTTTATTGTGAATCTGGTCAATTTTGGTAGAAAAATAGAATAAAGAATGTCATTTAACATAGTCTATTAGCAGTTTAGATTGGTCAGTTACTTTTATCAGAAGCTGTTTTCAAAGTTCAACATCTGTGACATAGTCACTTTCCCATCAAAGTTTTTTACATCAAAATCCTCTGCGCACACTTCCGGTGCATGACGTCATTCACATCCCTCCCGGTCACAATTTTCTATCTTGGATTTTTATTTTGATATCTGTAAACGACACATCCTCCCCCCGAATGCGCGTTAACACCTGCGCTCAAGTTTGCACCTAACTAACCCATGTGCTAAGCCGAAAGGTTCTCAGCCTAACTAAACCCAAAGGCATAAAACAAAATCCCTCAGCCATTATATTACATGCCTTTCCTTCTACAAATAAAATTATTTGATATCGATGATGACAAATTATTTTCTTAAACTAATGTACCGCTCTTCTTCATGTCGAACTGATCAACAAAATTTTCAACAATACAATTTTAACAAAACAATACAGAAAAAACATGCATCAGTCCCAAACTCAAAAGTCACTGAAAAAAAATATAAAAAGTGTTCATATTGTCCTTCATTTTCTTTTTTTTCATTTTTTTTTTCTTTTTTCAACCACATTTTCTGGTTCTTCTTTTCTCTTTTTTTTCTTCCTTTTTTTTTTTTCAACAGTCTCTGGTTCGGCATGTGTATATATATATATATATTTTTTAAGTCTTTAATTTGTTCTTTTTTTTTTTCTTACTCTATCAGGTCAATTGCTCATTATGTCTTTTACACTTTTGCTTTTCTCTACGTCCATACTCATTACTTCTAACTTTATATCTCCTTCTCAAGTGAACTCTGTCATTAATTAATATACATATTTTAACCCTCCACAACTAAGTATAGCTTGTAATCAAACCAAGATAAATGTTTCCCCGTTTTCTTCAACTTTTGACCACCGTCAAATGATCTATCTCTCATCTTTTCAACTGCTTACTGTGGGGTTTGAAGAGGTTTTTAGGAAGGTCAGTGGCTAAGGGCAAGGCTGTGTTGCCGTAAGATATCTGACTCCATATTTTGGTTATATTATTTTACCCACGTTGACTGGCTGGCGCAGTGCCTTGCCCAAAGAAGGTCCAAAAGAAATATGCAAAGAAAAGATAGAAACAGATAAAAGACGATAACATTTCTTTCATACTTTCCTTTATTTACTTGGTGAATGGACTAACCAACGCTATGTCGCAAGACACAGCGTGGTGCCCAAAACACCAGATAGTAAAATCGGTGTTGTCGGTTCGACGTCACTACCCGAAAAAGAGGTCGGTTCACAGAAAACCTGAGTATTTATCTCTCTTCACCGGCTCCAAATTCGCTACTCCAAAATTCTTCTAATTTTGGCGCGACCGCTTCTCATTGGCTACTTTACATTTTATTATTTTTCTTTTTTCTGATTTTAACCGGATGGATGCGTGGAGCCTTATGCGTGGCGACGCGTTTATACATTTTGTATCAGGCAGCCGACGAGTCAATATCCGGTTGGGAGTTTTTTTGTTAATTCCTTAATCCCCACAATACGAGTACCCTTCTTTCTTATATTCTTTCTTTTTTGTTTTAAGATATCCCGGGTGTTCTTTCCTAAACCACCCAAACTTTTATTAATTCAGCCAACAAAATTTACCCCTCAAAACACTTCAAAATCGAGTCCATGAATTTTCCGAACAGATCCAATTAGATCACCAAAACTCAGCGCATATCTTAATTATCTCCAAACCCCTGTTTCCGAATAGCCCCACTCCAGGGGGAACTCACAAAATATCCGCCTGCCTCATCAGACACAAAAAAAAAATATCTGTCTCTTAGTTGCTCTGCCCCTATGGCATGATTATTCGAGACAATTTTCAGTCGACCGGACAATGAAAAGTCCGAAGCATTCAACCGTGCCCCCGAATAGTCGGTATTGATAAACTTAAACAAAAACCTGGCCTGATTCCACCAGCACCCAATATATCGATTCTCCCAACTTCACAAATATCAAAACCTGTCCCAAACGTCTTAACTACAAATATGCAAAATCTTCGGACAACTTCATCGATGCTCCTGAAATTCCATCTCTTGGATTAAAATTCTAATTTCCAATTACTATTTGCTTGGACCACTGACAAGTTACTACAAAATTTTATTCATAAAAACACCGTTCACTATAAAATTCATTCATAAAACTCAAAACTAAAAAGTTTACTTTATGACTGTCAATCATTTCAAAGTTGGGACCATCTTTCTTTCTTTTCTTTTCACTGCCTGCATACGTCCCTCTTACTCTTTCTTTTTTCTCCCTCACTACAATACAATATTACACATAGCAGTAATCATAATTTTCTATTTAGGGCTCACACATTTTTTTGGTTTTTTAAATTATTTCCAATTTTATCTTTTACAATTATTTAAATTCTATTCAGAAATTAATCTATAACAGAGAAAAGATAACAAACTTATCAATGAGCAAATACCTTATTTTACTTTTTCTTTTTTTTCATGCTTTTCTTTTTTTCTTCTCTTGGAGTTAAGATGTTTTTCTTCTTTTTTCTTTTCTTCATGCCTTTCTTTTTTTTCTTCTTCTCTTGGAGTTGAGCTGGTTTTTTTTCTTTTCTTTTTCTGCTTGGGGCGCTGCATTTTTTTTTCTTCTTGTTTTTGGAGTTGAGTTTTTCTTCTTTTGCTTGTTTCTTCTATTGCGTTTTCTTTCCTTTTTTCTGGGGGCCTTGTGTTTTTTCTCTCTCCTTCCATCACCTGAACAAGCAGTCCCAAAATAGATTCCTCACTTGCCGGTTGTCTCTTTGATTCACGTGGACCCAGTTTTGAAACCATGCCATGAATGACATGTTTGGCCTTCGGCACCAAAGAAATCAATATTACATAGCCAGATATGGATACGTGAAATGTATATATTCATACCGGTACATAAAACGTTCATAACACACATATATAGATAACACAGGAATTCTGAAACACAAAAAAACATGTAACAACTTCTTTGTTCAGGTACAAAACCTTTTATTACCTTTGAGTTAAAGGCTTCGACATAAGGAAGAGAGACACAATCTTTCTATGCTGTCTTTTTCATTCTCCCCCACCAATCTGTGCGGTGCCCGTAGCGCGCAAATTCGTCTGGCCTTGGCGAGGTCTGAATCTCAACCGTCTTCTTCAGAGGCCGGCACCCAACTCAACTGACTTTTTTTCAAATTTCCCAAAATCCTCTGCACACACTTCCGGTGCATGACGTCAATCACATCCCCCGGTCACAATTTCTATCTGGGATTTTTATTTTGACATCTGTGAACGACACATCCTCCCCGCACGTGCACGTTAACACCTGTGCTCAAGTTTGCACCTAACTAACCCATGTGCTGAGTTGAAAAGGTTCTCAGCCTAACTAAACCCAAAGGCATAAAACGAAATCCCTCGGCCATTAGATTACACTTGAATCCATAGAAATACATGGAAGTTCTTGGTGTTAGGAATACTTAAAACCATATAACTGTTAAAAAAAATGATTATTATTATAGTCAAAGTAAAAAAATCAGTTGATATGTCATTAAACCAAATCGAATCTTAAAAGTTAATTTTTAATTTGAGAGAAAAAAATGGTGTTGTTTAAAATTTGAGCAAGTATGTAGATTAATGGCAAAAAATTATGATTTAAGTGACTTTCATTATATTGATTCTTATTTTGATTAGTTGAAATGGATGGTAACAAAGATTCAACAATTCCAAATGAAGCTGACTTCCTATTGGCATGTTCAACTGTCAAGGAATATGTGTCCATTCGAGATCCAAAGAACGGATCTTGGTTCATCCAGGCTCTATGCAAAGTTTTAAAGGAAAATGCCAAAAGGTAAGAACAGGTTAACCCATTGAAACCCTAAATCCAATATTTTAAGCTCACTAATCCTTTTTTATACATTATAAGCCCTGTGTTGGTGGGGCTGAGAATATGCTAATTGCCTCCTCTGCAGAGGGTTTAAGACCTCCTTCTTATTAAAAAAGATATGTCCTGGATATGATTCTAAACGCTATTAAAATAAGAACTTTTTTCTTTTATCTATCTCAACTTTACTCACTTATCATAAATTGTGCTGTTTATATCATTGCTATAACATCTGTCCCTGAGCCAGTAAACTGACATTAATTTAAATTTCATTCCTCTAATATAACTGTGTCCTGGGGATAAGACCAACTGGAATAATTTGCTGTTGGCTTTGCCCCCCACCTGGCATTTTAGCCAGGGTGTCTGGCATTTGTGTCGGATGGGGCATTGTCCATCTAAGGTAGACTCAAGGCTGGGTGAGCTGCATTATTGACATGTTTGTACAGCACTGGACCTCGTTGTCTCTGCCGCCTCATTCAACTATGTTATAAAATTACTTCTGGGTCCAACATATCCAAGTGAACCCATATGTATTTATGCTATAATATTCTATCTTTAAAGATGAAATCTAAGATACTGTGGATGTTTGTGTATCCTGGGTATGATACTAAACTGCATCAGGTGGTGAGGCTCCAGTTCTGGAACACTGGAGAGTTCTATTACTCCCAGGTCCACTCTGACCAGAGTGGATGTATGTGTTTGAGTCTTGTCTATGGTTCAAATAGATCTGTTTGAAAATTAATAATATTAAATAGGAATACTTGAAACCAGATAACTGTACCAATGCTCACAGCCCCCTAAAACATTGTAAACATTTACATTTTTGGTGGGTTCCATCTAAAAAATGCTTATAAAATTGCTATAAATCCATAAAATTGTGTCAAACCGTACATCAAATAAAAGAAAATTTATTTATCTAAAAAAAATCATCAAGGTTGTTTATATATGCATTGATTTTTTTAATTTTTTTATCAATGAAATAGGAATAAAAAATTGAAACACTTGTTTTTTGCATATAATTCACTTTCACAAGAAAATGTTAGTATACTTGGTTTATTATGAACCTGGTCAATTTTGGTAGAAAAATAGAATAAAGAATGTCATTTAACATAGTCTATTAGCAGTTTAGATTGGTCAGTTACTTTTATCAGAAGCTGTTTTCAAAGTTCAACATCTGTGACATTGTCACTTTTACATCAAAGTTTTTTTTTATAATTGCTAAGAGACTGTTTATTTATAATATCAATAATTTATTTTCTTATTTACTCAAAATGATAAAAAGTAGTAAAAGATTCAATATTATATATATAAGCTGGAAATATCTACCTCATCCTAATGAAAATTTTACAGATAGTGGTTTGAGAGAATCACAGGTTTGCTGATTTTTAAGGTAAATCTGTGTAGATGATGCAGCATGCTTTTTATAGCAATTATAAACAAACTACTGGACATAAATTCATTTTAAAAAGTTCATGAAAAATTGATAAAAGTCAGTTTCATCAATTTGTGATTGAGATGAATTTTCACAATGAACTGGAACCTCATTACTAGGTATAGTTTAGTGTTATATCCAGGACCTCCCTTTTGAGAGGGGAGACTTACCTCCTTTTGAGAAGGGAGACTTACCTCCTTTTGAGAGGGGAGTCTTACCCTTCCACAGGAAATACAGTTGGTTAGAAGATGAAGAAAAACACAAGTTAAAATTAATCATAAGAATCTTCATTCTACTTACTTCAAAATTTACTTTTTCTCTACTTTAACCAGAAGGTCTCATGGAAAAATTAAGTCAGCAATCTGCCGTTTTTCCCTCCTTTGTTTTCTTCGTCAATTTCTTTTTCAAATACTGGTCTCTTCAACTTCTCATACCTTGTTTTGATTTCTTTTTTCTTTCTCCTGGATGGGTTGCCTACCAAGGCAGTTTCTCTTACTATTTTCCAGAAGGTTGGGGAGAGGAGTTTTAGTGCAAATTAAAATACAAAACAGCCTCTTTCAGAATTTGAATTTAGCTCTCCCAATAGCCCCTAAACCTGTAGTGTTAACCCCTACACACCAATGATACCACATTTCAAAATATTATGAGGCCTTTTATCAAACAAATGTTTTTCTTTTTTTTTCAGTTTGGATCTGACTGATATGTTGTTAATGGTGAATAACGAAGTCAGTCAACTAGACGGCGAATTAGAAAATTCACAAAAAGTTAAACAAGTTCCGGCTCCATTATCCACTTTGAGAAAAAAAGTTTTTTTTTTGAATGATTCAGATTAAAAAATATTTTGAGTTTTTTATTTTTATTTTAGGTTTTATTATTTTGTACTTCTAATATATTTTTAATTATGTGGAACAATTTGTTTGTGTATTTTCTACCATCAAAAAATTCTATTAAATTAAATGTAGTGAAAACAAACAGCCAAATTTTCCCAATAAAATGCCATTTCCCTTTTTCAAATCATCTACACTTATTTACAACAAAACTGTTTTGAGTAATTTTGCCTAAGTCTGTGACTATTGCAATATGGGTGAAGATTTGGACATTGGTCAGTTCCCTAATGTATTCTTTGTCAAGCTGCTTTTCCAGCATTAACAATAAAAGACAAAAAAGAAATCATTTGTTTCCCAACTCTGACCATACCAGCACATAAAAAAAATTCTTTTTTTTTCCTCATCAAGAAATTCTTCTTTTTCGATTTAATTATCTTTTAAAATTTGCCAGGATCCTATGAACCTTTCAGTCGGACCTACATATCTGAAGAAGGCTATAGAATGGAACAGCTGAAACATTATAGGAAGAATAGAAACAATCCAATGGATTCAATAATCCAAAACAATGTCAAAATTGCAATGACCCCAAATAAAATTATTCACAGAATAGGCTATGTATGTTTTTACACATATTTTATGTCATATAATCTTTAAAAGCTTTTTTGTTTTGAACAATAAAGGTAACTTATGATATTATAAAATAGAATGTTCAATCAGTTTATTTTATGTTCAATGAAAAGGAAAAATAAAAACCCAGTCTCAAAAGGCAGGTATTTTCATTCAATCTAAAGGCACAGATTGTTTCAATAAATTTAGGTTCTTTTCTTGAAAATCTGTCTGAGACCAACATCCATGCTGTATTCCAGTGAGTTTACTGCCAATATCTGTCCACTGTCAACTGCAGTAACTGCCAGGTGACCCTCAGAATTCAACCCTTCAATTGTCACAGCAATGTGATGACTGTCATCAACTTCCAGTTGAAATTCTGTAATCTCGCTAGAAATTTAAAAAAAGGTTTTTAAATAATCTAATCTGTATATGAAATTTTAAAAATACTGAAGAAAAAAAGAAAGCAAAGATGAAATCCAGTATTTGATAAATTTTGCTGAGAAAAGACTGTTAGCATTTTAATATGACAACTGTTTGTCTAAAAAAGTAGTCAATAATCATTTCAAAGTAGATGAGATTTTACAAGTATTTTAAAAGTATTCAACTGACAATGATGATAAAAAAAGCCCAGCCTATAACTAAACTGAAATTAGTTTTTATTCTCCTAAATAACAAATCTTAATAGCTTCTGAATGAAAACATTTTTAGATTCTTATGGCATGAATCAAATTTCAAAATGTATAAGATCTTAAAATTCAATATTCATAAGGAAGGGGCCTGGGTTAGGCTCACTGATAATATTTAGCCTTACAATTTATTCTGATTTACATAATAAATATTTTCATTTTTTTTAATTACTGACAGTTGATCATCACTCTAGAGTTCCTGTGTTTTTGGAAGCTTGAATATTTTAAAATGCCAATATTTTACAAAATTGTATGCTGTTTATTCTTTGTTAAATGCTGCTTGTATAGTGTATTTTAAATGCAAAGACAGTTTTTAATCATAAACCCCAATTGAATATATGACTTCTGGTCCCATGTGTTAGCATACATTGTGAAATGTTTCTGAAAGTCTTCTAAAAGCTTTGAATGCCCACAGTTTTTCGTCACCCCAAAGAAAAAAAAACAAAAAAAATGTCAAGGCTAATATCAAAAGACAGGTGAAAATAAACATAAATCTCTTATAAATATACATTAGTCAAGGACTGTAACTAAGTTAAAACTTACCCATAATGACCCCCCCTCTTTTTTTTTTTTTCTTTTTTACGTACACATGGGAAGCAGCATGATGGATGCCTTACCTGGTCCTGGACCTGTGAGACATGCGGCTCAACGTCCAGGATCATCAGTTCGATCGGGGAACTACTGCTGCTTATCTATAAGAGTGGCTTCTATAGATGAGAATAAAAAACAGCCATCGAAAGATAACCATGACCCACACTCAAACCACATACATAAATTGCATCGCTCTTTGCACAGGTAAAAAAGGGGGCGCGTCCTGCTGAGGTTGGAGCCCTGGCCTCAGTGTTTGAAAAATCAGCTACAGAGCTCAAACAACAAAAATTACTAAAATGCAAACAAACAATACAAATAGCAACATTTAACGTTAGAACTTTAAGTAGAATAAGTCAACTACCAGAGCTGACTGCATCGGCCGTCGAGCATAAGATAGACATAATATGGATACAAGAACACAGATACATGCACACCAAAGACATCAAATATCACGATACTGGTAATGGATGGACACTAGCAACTGTATCAGCATGGAAAAACTCTATCAATGCCACAGTAGGAGTGGTAGGAATGCTTATTGGACCTAGAGCATTAAAAACACTTGATAGCATCGAGAGAATAAAACCTAGGATGATGACAGCGACATTTAATGGCAATCCCAGAATAACAATCATCTTCTGTTAGAGCCCTACCAATGTTAGTGAAGAAACTGAACTTGACGCCTTCTATGATGAGCTATCCTCTCTAGTGCGTAGCATACCGAAACACAACGTACTAGTCATTGGTGGAGCTATGAATGCCCAAATCAGGAAAAATGGAAACAACAGATACAGCTTTCACAACACAAATAGGAATGGACAACATCTAACGGAATTCATGATGGAAAATAGATTAACACGCCTCAACACAAATAGTAAAGCACAGATAGACTACGTCCTAATAAAGAAGAAATGGAAAAACAATGTGATGAATTGTGAGGCTTACTCCTCTTTTGAGGGTGTATCCTCCGATCACCGAATAGTCACAGCAAAGATTAGACTAAGCCTACGAAGAAACGCCACACAAATAGCAACCACCAAACACTACGACTGGGTCCTTCTTAACAACAGAGATATTAGAGATAAATATGTTTTAGAATTAAGAAACAGATTTGAGACATTACAAGAGGAGACAGAAAAAGGTACCCCAAATGACGAATATGAGAATTTCGTCAATGTGCACCTAGAGGCAGCAGAGAAGTGTATTCCAACAAAACCTAGAACTAAACATGTTATATAGTCATTTAAACATTCATGCAGCATCACAACGACACAACGATAAAGACGCAAGAAGGAAGACTTCTTTACAAATATATTTACCTCTCACTTTATTGCAAGGGTTCAAAAGGGTTGTTCAAGGTTTGCATGTGAGAGGGTGCTGGAGACCGAACATAAACTTCATATTTTGACCCCACTGTTATGACTGTCACGTTGTGTCTTTCTTGTTCTTTAGTGCTGTTCAACCGGAGGCCTAGGGCCCACTGCTGGATGCTGGCTTTCTTTATTGCATCTTATCAGCATCTTCTCTGGACCCCAAACTCCATCGAGGTTTCCGAGGGCCCCCTCGGTCGGGTGTGGCTTTCCCTACCACATCTGGTCTCTAGCTGTCTGGAATTCTACTGGCAACTGCTTTGGCACCCAACTCAACTCAATTATATAATAATTCAACGCCCACACGATCGCCCACTGGATCTTTGAAATCGAATGTTTAATCGTCATCAAGCGGAAATAACTGTCATGCAGTTCACAGGTCACTCTCTTCTGGTGCATCACTGTAGTGGCACCGTGGGACCTTCACCTTGTCCCATATTATAAGCCTTAATCTACCCACGCGATCTCTTTCGATTACTGGGCATTGGAATGTGTCACTTCCTTCCGGTGCATCACCTTGGAATAGCATTTTTGGGCCGAGTCGAAAGTCAAAATATAACAACCATAGAGTCCCATAGAAAACGTTAGCGGTTAGAAAAAAACATGCACATGTGAAGAACTGCCTCTAAAAGCTATAGGAAGAACCCAACAAATACAAATGCCATAAAACTAAAAAAGGCACAAGATCAATTAACAGGCACATATCTGAAAGAACAGACAGAATACATACAAAATCAAATAGATAAGATTAGAAACTCAGTGGAAGATAGGCAATCTAGGATAGCCTGGCAAATAATAAACGAAGTGAATAGAAGGAAGAACACAACCAAAGCAAAATTAACAGCTGCAAACCAACCAGAAAGAATAAAACTATGGAAACAACATTACGAAAACCTACTAGGAAACCCACTGAAAGTTATGCACGAACCAATCACCACAATTATTAGTAAGCAATTGGACATTAAACTAGGACCGTTCACGCAAGAACTCAACTCTGTTCTTAAAAAACTTAAAAATAGGAAAGCTGCAGGGCTTGACGAGATTCCACCAGAAGTATGGAAGACCAGACAATTTGACGACATACTGCTCCGACACTGTAACGCTGTCTATAATCAAAATCCGATAGACAGATGGATGAAGGGATGCATCCTCCCCTTCCGTAAAAAGGGCGATCTCGGATTAGCCAAGAATTACCGAGGTATAACACTTCAATAGCAGCCAAAATTACAATGCCCTACTACGAAACTGCATGGAAACCAAAATCGACAACATCCTTAGGAAAAACCAAAATGGCTTCCAAAGAAATAGATCCATGACCTCACAAATATTAACCATCCGTAGAATCCTTGAAGGTTACGGGCAAAAAACCTACAGACGACATTACTATTTGTCGACTTTACCAAGGCCTTTGATTCCATTCACAGATGGAAGATGGAACAAATCCTACTAGCATACGGCCTGCCAAAAGAAACCATAGCAACAATAATGATTCTCTATAGAAACACCAAAGTGAAAGTACGTTCACCAGATGGAGACACAGAATACTTTGACATTGTAGCAAGAGTACTACAAGGGGACAAACTAGCCCCATACCTCTTTATCATATGTCTAGACTACGTGCTTAGAACGTCAATCAGAGAGAACGACTTCGAGCTGACAAAGAAAAGAAGCAGAAGGTACCCCGCAAAAACAATTACCGATGCCGACTACGTCGATGACATAGCTTTACTAGCAAATACATGCAAACAAGCCGAAACACTACTGCATAGTTTGGAATGAGCTGCTGCAGGCATTGGCCTCCATGTCAATGCACACAAAATGGAATATATGTGCTTTAATCAAGCAGGCGACATTTCCACACTAGATGGAACCTCTCTGAAACTGGTTGACAAATTCACCTACCTAGGAAGCAGTGTCTCATCAACTGAAAAAGACATCAACACACGGCTAACGAAGGCATGGACAGCTATCAATAACCTATCGGTCATATGGAAATCAGACCTGACCGATAAAATGAAACGCAGTTTCTTCCAAGCAGCGGTTGTGTCGATATTGCTGTATGGATGCACCACTTGGACGCTAACAAAACGGCTTGAAAAGAAGCTAGATGGCAACTACACAAGGATGTTGTGAGCAATATTAAACAAGTCCTGGTGGCAACACCCCACAAAGCACCAATTATACGGCCACCTGCCTCCCATCATGAAAATTATCCAAGCAAGACAAACCAGGCATGCAGGACACTGCTGGAGGAGCAGAGATGAGCTCATAAGTGATGTACTCCTATGGACCCCCACTTATGGCTGAGCAAAAGCAGGGCGACCAGCTCGAACATACATACAGCAGCTATGTGAAGATACAGGATGTAGTCCAGAAGACCTGCCAGAAGCAATGAATGATGGGGAAAAGTGGTGAGAGAGGGTCAGGGATATCTGTGCGGGTGGCACGACATGATGGTGATGATGATGAAATAATGCCGTACATACAAAGGTCATTGAAAAAGTTTAAAGCCTCACCAAAAAAGGAGAGCCATAGTTGAATATTGTTGTGTGGGTGGCAACACACTATCACTTCTTATAAAACCAGAAAAATATAAGAAATGGTAAGAGTGTTGCCACAGCAAAAATGTTCAGCTATGACTTTTCTTTCTGGGTTAGGCTTAAAACTTTTTGAACGTTCCCCAAAAGGTAAAGTTCAATTATGCTAGTGTTCCTAAACATTTTTAAGTACTGGCAGTTTCCTTTAAGACATAATCAATAACTGATTTTTTTCCATTTCTGGACTTTATTTCAAAGGCAAGACACTACTCCATGGTTCCAGTGCTGGAGAATATAGAGCATTTCTTCATTTCCATTACTCTAAGGTCCACTCATACTCTAATATATGCAAATTACTTGTATTAGATAGGAATACTTAATACATCATCATCATGTCGTGCTGCCAGCATGGATATCCCTGACCCTCTCTCACCACTTCTTCCTATCGTTCATCGCCTCTGGCAGGTGTTCAGGGCTACATCCTGTATCCTCACAGAGCTGCTGTATATATGTTCGAGTTGGTTGTCCTGCTCTTGCTCGGCCATATGTGGGGGTCCATAGGAGTACATCACTTATGAGCTCGTCCCTGCTTCTCCAGCAGTGTCCTGCATAATGATTATTATTGTCAATAATAGGAATAATTATTTGAAATTCTATAATTGTGTATAAATCATTAGTATTAGATAGGAATACTTGAAACCATATAACTGTATGTAAATTATTTGTGTTTGATAATGATTATAATCATATCTATAAATGAACTAAATTTCAACATTAATATATGATATATGCAGAACCAAAACATCTGTACGAGAGAATGATACACCAACATTTCTCTGGGACTCATCATTATCTTGTCATTCCATCAGTGCGGATATCCCTGACCCTCTCTCACCACCTCTTTCTATCGTTCATCGCATCTGGCAGGACCTCAGGGCTGCACCCTATATCCTCACAGACCTGCTGTATGTAGGTTTGAGCTGGTCGCCCTGCTTTTGTTCGGCCATGTGAAGGGGGTCCATAGGAGTACATCACTTATGAGCTCATCCCTACTTCTCCAGCAGTGTTTTGCATGTCTGGTTCTTCTAACTTGGATAGTTTTCATGATGGGTGGTAGGTAGCTGTTCAGCTGCTGCTTTGTGGGGTGTTGCCTCCAGGACCTGTTCAATATTGCTCGCAGCATTTCAACATTAAACAACCAATAAGAAGTTAATATGCTATGAAATACACCAAACCAAATCAAGTCAAGTCACCATCCTTAAAATTTTCAAAGAAATTTGGGGCAATACAGTGAAATATTGTCTAATTTTCTTCCACTTTCTCAATTTTATGAGCAGCTTTGGAACCCAGTTTAAAATAATGCATAAAAATTGGTAGAATCTCAATACTTTTATCTTTCATAACAAATAAAACAAAAGGTACTGCTGAATAGTATTGATAAGAATATGTGTAATAATATTAATAATATAGTGGATTCATTAATATTTTTTCAATGTGTACATTAAATAAACTTTGAAGTCATCATCAAGTTTTACTGATAGTATGAAGTCTCTTGACTCTTTCTCCCTGTCTGTTCTTACCATCCATTGTTCCAGATAGGTCCTCTAGACTGTATCCAGTGTCCACACAGAGCTGATGCACGTAAGTCTCTGCTGTCTGACCAACACTGGTAATGTTCATATATAGGAGTCAATAAGAGAACTTGTGAGGTAAGTGGCTGTACAGCTGCTCTTTTATAGGTTGTTTCTTCCAGGACTTATTCAAAATAGCACAGAGCATTTTTGTGTAGTTCCCATCTCGCTTTTTTGCCATGCATTTCATTAGAGTCCAGGTGATGCATCCATACAGTAGTACTGACACAATCACAGTTTGAAAGAAATCCTATTCTATTTTATCAGAAAGATCAGATTTCTATATGATCAACAATCTGTCAATAACAGTCCACACCTTCCCTATGTATATGTTAACATTGCTTTCAGTAGATGAGATATTGCTGTCAAAGTATGTGAACTGGTCTTCTAATTTCAGAGGTTTGCCACTTAAAGTGGAGATGGCTCCATCTTGTTTAAAATTTGAGCTCTGTTTTATTTACATTCATGTTGAGGCCAATGCTTCAAGATGCTTGCTTCAGGGTATACAACAGGGATTCAGCTTGATCAATTGTATTTGTCTGAAGCACTAGATCATCTGAGTAGTGTGATGATTCTATGGAAAATCAGAATCTGTGAAGTTGTGGATTAATTTCTCAAAAAGCCATTCTGATTTTTCCTAAGAATTTTCTCAACTTCAGATCAGAGACAAGTCAGACGCAGAGCATTATAAACTTTAGCAGCTATCTTAATATGGCAGACAGTAAATGAAGTTAATGGAAGGAAAAGCACTTTAAAAGCAAAACTAAAAGCTTTGGAACGTAGTCTAATTCAGAAATTTATGCTTTACAAGTTTGAACTGAGATATAATGCTGCATAAGCAACCAAACATATTTGTTATTCAAAAAGTGAAGGTGCAGTTAATCACAGTACAGAAACCAGATGGTTCAAGAGATTTCACTTGGGTTCTAAGAACTATGATGATTTGATAGAGTCAGTTAGGCCTAAAAGTGTGGATTTTAAGGCTATACTCCAAGCCATAGAGGCAAAACCTGGCAAGGAGCATCAGGCAATATCTTAGTGTTTTAATCTAATAAGAACTCAATTTGATTGTATTTAAGTTGATATTCTTTATCTTTTCAAGTTATATATAAGGAAAAATGATAATTCCAGTAAAATATTGATGCTTTCATTCAGTCCAATCATGAAATATAAAGAAAGAGATTGAGAAAGCAAGCAATAATTTTTTTAATATGTGAAATTAGATTTCATGACTGAAAACCCACTATATAGACAGAAGATATTAAGTTATTCCATATTTCATTTTAACACCAAATTGCATTCTACAACTTCTAGAAATGGGAAAGTATAATTATCAGCAAGAAGAAATTGATCACTTTCTATCCATTCAATCTTACCGCTTTTCTAAAGAATTGGGGAGTTCATTAAAGGCAATACTTAAAAAGAAAGAATGTGTTTGCATATAAAGATGTACAACAAATGGAAAGACAATTCTTTTTAATTGAACTGTTAATAACATTTTTTTCTCCCTTTTTCAAGACTCACCTGTGAATCCAGTACTTATAGAGATGATTCTTGAACTGATTAAGCCCATCTCTCCTGCACTTTTCTATCAACTGCTCTAAAATGGTGATAATCCGTGCCAGTACTTCCTCCTTGGACAATTCCTTCAAGACTGCAGTCTGATCATTGGACTGCTTCATTTTCTCATGGTTTGCTTGCCTTATCACATCATTTATACATGCAGTTGGGTTGCTATTAGTGACATTTAAACCAGCCCCTATTTAAAAAAACAAAAAACAATACATTACAATAACAATAAGTAAACAAAGAAACATAAATGTCATAAAAAATGTATATAAAGATATACAACACCTGAATGAGGCTGTTTGTATGTCACTAATAACCTTATGAAAAGAATGAATCAATCAGTACTCAACCTAGCCATGGGTAAAATAGTAAGTTAAGATGGTCTCTCTAGTTCTGGTAGAGCAATTGGGCTAGGAGAAGGAAAAACTGTATTGACTATTGTCCTGACAACATTAGTAACATGAAGAGAGAAGACTTACTGCATAGGCAACAGCTCATCTTTCATACAAACTTGACCAAATCCAAACACAGATTAATGCTCACTTGAGACTAGTGAATGCTATGTAAAACAATGTTTTCTAAATTGTTATACCAATGTTAATGCTTTGAAGAAAGGCATAAATCTCTCTTCGACTCCCAGTTGTGGGTAAATATTAGTGCTGATACTTTAGCCTTTGAGAGGCAACCTGTCTAAGAGAAGGAAAATCTTTGAATTCAAAACCATTGCTGCATAGTTAAATAAACAAATCACTTAAAAAGATTTTTTATAAAACAAAAAGTGCCCAATATTGGCCAGTAGAGCAGGATAAACCCTAAAATTAATGAATGTTTACTCACCCCTCTGTGGCACTCTCATTACTGCCAATTTCAGGTATGTTTATTTTTTAAATTACAACCCTCAGATGAGACTTATATATATATATATATATACACAATATTTCAGCAATAAAATAGAATAAAACTCACAATGACCAATCCTCAGGTGAACCAGTATCAGCATTAAATAAATACCCGTACTCACTGATGTGATTATTACATGACTGACATACTAAGTTATGTTTCATTCTGGTGCCAAATTACAAAGTAAATGTTTACCTTCAAGGTGACATCTATCTACCAATCCCTATTTTTTATTCAGTAGATATCAAGAATTCGGACAATTTTAAATAGGATATTTTTCTTCCAAGCACAATTTACAATTTCTCAAACTCTCATTACAAGCAGAGATTCTTTATCAAATAGATGACTTAACCTCTGGTTCTTCTCCATACTTTTCTTTATATTCCTAGTTGTACTTAGATTTGTACTATTTGTGTATGATTTGTTCTTGAAAGAAGCTCAGTGATTATTGTATCTTTCCTTCCACAGTTTTTCTGTTGATCCTATATAGACTATCTCCTGACCATTATTATCTCTTATTTAGTAATAAACCAGATTCTTTTAGTTAGGAATTTCTTTTTTAATGGGCATTCATTCTACAGTTGCAATGCTGGTTACTGATGGATACACACATAACATAATGGTTATCATTGTTAAGAAATAGACAAGCTGAGAATAAACCCTGGACGAGGCTATTTTCATTCTAATTTATACTAATAACCTTGTGAATGGAATGAATCTCTTCTCCTCCCAACTACTGGTCCTTGTCCTGACAGCATAAAGAGAGAAGACTTACTGTATAAGTAACAGCAAGTCTTGCATATAAACTGAACTAGGCTTGTGACCAGATCCTGACACATAGATGGTCTCTTGAAATGAGTGAATGTTGCATTTTTTATTGTTTTGAGTCTTTAAATTAATTACAATGGAACTATGAAGCTTTCATCAAAACCATTTTTTCTGCGATAATTGTTTAGTCAAAATTAAAAAAATATTCTGTAGGATAGTCTCAATTTCCAGTGAAATTTTGGAAATACCAAACTGAAAATTTACTTTATTTCTAACTGATACCACCAAATGTTTTCAGTTCTACCAGTGTTTGAGGAAAGGCATGAATCTGTCTCTTTTCCTCCCAGGTATGAGTAAATAAGAGCGGAAACTGGGTTTACTAGCCTTGAAAAGGTAACATGTCTAAAAGAAAATAAAAATTCTGAATTCAAAATGTTTTCTGTTGTACAAGTGTTTGGGGAAAGACATGAATCTGTCTCTTCTCCTCCCAGTTATGGGTAAATAATTAGAGTAAACTGGGTTTATTAGCCTTGAAAAGGTGACATGTCTAAGAGAAGGTAAAATTCTGAATTCAAAACGTTTTCTGTTGTACTAGTGTATGGGGAAAGACAGGAATCTGTCTCTTCACTTCCCAGTTATGAATATATGATTGCGTAAACTGGGTTTATTAGCTTTGGAAAGGTAACCTGTCTAACTGGGAGTGTGAACATAGATCTGAATCATAATATTTAAAGCTAAAACCATTCTTGTAGAACAATAGTGGTACTATTGAACCCATAGTTAAAGGAATAAGAGGGTTCATGCCTTTCCCAAGGGTATTAGTCCAAAAGTGAACATAATACCATGACTGGAGTTCAGACTTGCTTACTATGATGTTGCAGACCAGCTCGTTAGCCGTTAAATGTTTTATATCAAACCATCATCAGGGCAATGATGTTGTATTTTCTGAATTATATTCAGCATTAAAAATGAAATGAAAAATGAGAAAAGTCTTAGCATTCTATTACTGTCAGTAGTGTTCTGGTTTGTAGCTGGTTTACAGTGTTTAAAGTCCTAATGTTAAAAGTTGCAGTTGACAATACTTTTACATCAAGGAGGAAATACAACTCGCATATGGTCTCTAGAAAAATTAATAGATCTAATGAAAGAAAATGGTTTCACATTAAAAAAGACAAGAAAAAGACAATATCCCAGAGAAATCATGACAGATGCAGACTACACAGATGATCTGGTGCTTCTCACAAATATACCTGCCCAACCTTAATCCCTGCTGCATAAACTTGAGTAAGCAGCAAGAGGCATTGGCCTCTATGTGAATTTAGACAGAACAGAGCTCACATTTTAAGCAAGGAAACATCTCCACAGGCTCTGAAATTAGAAGACCAGTTCACATATCACATCTACTGAAAGTGATATTAACTTATGCATAGGAAAGGTGTAGACTGCTATTAACAGGTTGTCAGTCATATAGAAATCTGATCTCTCTGATAAAATAAAACAGGATTTCTTCTAAACTGTGGCTGTGTCAGTACTGCTGTATGGATGCACTGGTTGCACACAACAGCAGTTGCACAGCCACTTACTTTCTATCTCACAAAGATAAGTAAGAGAGGTTGGGTACTGATGGTGAAATAAGGACAAACTCATAAGCGACTTTTATGGACTCCTACACATGGACACACCAGTGTTGGTTAACCAGCAAAGATTTACATATATCAGCTCTGTGCAGACATTGGATGCTGTCTAGAGGACCTGCTAAGAGTGATGAACAATAGGAACAGATGGCAAGAGAGAATCAGGGATCGCTGCGCTTTAAGCATAAATTGATGGTGATGATATATATTAAGACCATTGTATTTTATTGATGAGAACAGATCAGACATGTTCATAATATGATTTTTTTTTTTAATCATACAAAATGTTAATATTTACCAATAATTGCATGAAGTACTCCCTTTATGATAAAGGAGTTCACAAGAACACCACCTAATTTGATGTGTCCTCCAAATACAATATCATTAGACCACTTGATTTTGAGATCAAGGTTCTGAAAAAAGAAGAAATACAAGAATAATCAAGCATTATAAGTGCATATGTGGCTTGGGTAAGAATCAAATGCTGCTTAAACTTAATAAAATCAACTTGGATTTTGTATAACTGAATTTTATCCACTTCTTACCCACCTCTCGTCTTCTAGTGAAATGATTAATGAGTTTTAATAAAATCATAAGAGATGGCCAAAAACTGGCATTTTCTTTATGCATTCAATTTGACACAGTACTATAACAAAATTATGCTAAAATCCCAATTTTGTCTTACAGCCCAGAGAGCCATGTGTTTTTGAATAAAGAAATTATCATCATAGGAAGTGGACTTGGATACCTGAGTTCAAATCCTGAATGAGGTTGTTTTCATTTCACACTGTTAATGCCTTTGGGAAAGATATGAATTTAACTATTCTCCTCCAGCTATGGATAAATAGCGGGGCAGACTGGGCTTTTTAACCTTAGTATGACAACCAGTATAAGAGAAGGAAAAGTCTCAATTCAAACCATTTGTCGACCTGGATAGAAATGGGCTCTGTCAAGATATTCCTACTCAAGACATACTACATGAGTAGCACCCCAACAAACAAACCAAGTTACAAGACCAGTGAACAAGTGAGTTGCCAACTATTGTTATATATTGACCCTCGACTGAGCTGTCAATCAAGAGATGCACCTGTGTAAATAAGCGGAAGAACAACGGAAGCAGGTGGGCGTTAAACAATAATATAACCAGGTGCACAGACAGTTCAAGTCAGTTGGAGACTAGATACCAAAGTGAGAGCCAGCAGCAGACAGAGGGCTTGGAGCCCTCAGTGACCCATGGTTAAGCAACCCCAGCCAAAATGAGGAAGAAGTGCTGCTATGGGCGAGGAAGAACTTGGATCAAAATAACAGTCCATCCTTGTCTTCACTCACCTCTCACACACAAAAAAACATCACCCTTTCGAGAATAAAGTGTGAGAGATATATTTTTATAAAGAAGTGTGTTCGTTCGTTCATTGGAGTTCATATATTATGTTTGATTATGTTTCTGCTTATATTTGTACTATGGATATACAACATAATAACCTTGCTTGCAAACAAGATTATCCAATTTTACAAATATAGCAACAACTGATCTTTACTTTTCAACATTACTACTTTAGCCAACCAGCCCAGTCAACTCGGGCTGTAGAATACATCACCTGCATCTCTGAACAGGGGTAAGACCCCTTCACAATGAATGTAATGGATATGACATTAAACCATATGATAGTTAAGCTCCTGGAATCCCAAGTACCACTTCATTGCCATTGCTCCCAGGTCGACTCTGACTTATGCTAAATAGAACTGTTTGATCATTTAACTGTATGTAAACAAATGACTGCTATTTAATTGAATTGTTAGCAATACTTGTAACAATTTAACTGTGTGCAAAAGAATGAGCTTAGGCTCATTTTAAAATCTTATCAACTAAATGTGTTTATAAATCATATATATTTAATATATATGTATAAAGAGGATTTGGCATTAAATAACCTACAATGGTTGATATGCCATAAAACCCAACCAAACCAAATCATATATATTTAATATATATGTATAAAGAGGATTTGGCATTAAATAACCTACAATGGTTGATATGCCGTAAAACCCAACGAAATCATATATATTTAATATATATGTATAAAGAGGATTTGGCATTAAATAACCTACAATGGTTGATATGCCATAAAACCCAACAAAATCATATATATTTAATATATATGTATAAAGAGGATTTAGCATTAAATAACCTACAATGGTTGATATGCCATAAAACCAAACCAAACTACTGTAACCAAAGCAAACAGATGACCTAGCACACTATCACCCAAAATTCTACATATCCTATTTTTTCTTTTATTCACAAGAACATTTCAAAAATGTGCTTCCAACTAAAGTACTTAGCTCCTTCAATAAAACATAAGCATGAACCTCTACTAATCAGACTTCTCCTACAATTCCTTTCCTTTTAATTTTCAGCTCACAACTTTCATATGCATTATGCTGACCTATAAGAGAACTCTCCCAAACATCAATTAAACTAACCTGACCAACATGTGAACTTGTGACAAACTTTTATAATCATATAAAATGGCTGATATTTCATTAAAATAATAACAGCAAACCTTAAATTCATACACCAGACCAACCACTGAAAGTATATATTTACTCAATCCCTCCACCATGGGTAGGATGTAATACAAGTTCAATTTTAAAGAGGTTTGGTTTGGATTGGTTTCTTTGTTTAATGGCATATCAACCTTCATGGGTTATTTAATGCCAAAGTCATACTTGTAAAAGAACAGCATAACTGGGAGGATAAGGGGTTTCAATACTTTTCCCATAAAGTTCGAAAGTGCCTGTGGTGTAATGGTTATCGTCGTAGGAAATGGACACGGCGACACAAGTTCAAATCCTGAATGAGACTAATTGCATTTCACATAGCACTAATACCCTTGGGAAAGGTATGAATCCAATTATTCTCTCTCCAGCTATGGGTAAAATAGTAGGGCAAACTAGGTTCTTCAGCCTTGTTGAGGCAACTAGTCTAGGAGAAGGAAAACTCTGAATAAAAACCTCTTAAACTCTGCTTAAAAAATTGACCTTGTGTCATATCCTGCCTGAGTGGAGGGGGTGGTAAATATGATAAAGTTCAAAAGTGAATGTAATAGTGCGATTGAAGTTCATAATCACTTACTTTGAGGCCACAGCCCAACACTTTAACCATTACACCACAGAGACTTTCGTAAAGAGAAGTAAAGTTAGTTTAAATTTAGGGTTTTCCTTCTCCTAGACTGGTTATCTAACCAAAGTTAAAGAGCCCAGTCTGCTCTAATACAGCAGAGGTGAGAATAGATGGATTGATACGAGGATCATTAAATAAGTTTCCAGACTTTTTTCGTATGGGCACTTTTATTGATAGTACACACGAGACTCTAGTCCCCTTTGAAGTAATCTCCTCCTGCTAAAATGCACTTCTTGTACCATTCCAACAACTTCTGGAAGGCCCTATGGAAGTCCTCTTGTGTGAGCGTGTCAATGACCTTCGTCACAGCCTCTTTCTTCTCCTTGTCTCATAACGACAGCCTCTGAGCTTAGGGAATAACCAAAACTCACAGGGAGCAAGGTCTGGACTATAGGGAGGGTGAGGAACTGTCTTGATGCCCATCTTGGCCAAATAGTCTGTGACAAGGATGGAGTTGTGGACTGGTGTATTGTCCTGGTTGAAATGCCACTGACCTGATTAGAAGAGTGCTGGCCTCTTCCGACGGAATCTCTTGCTGAACTCCCATAAAACCTCAACATAGTAACCCTAACCCTAAACCTAACCCTTTGGCCAATCAACTCTGGTGTTCAGACTCCCTTTCTCTTCCCACACCTCTCACCATCCCTCACAGACTCCCTGCCTTCCTTGAATCTCTTATGCCACTCAAAAACTGATGCTCAATTCATGCAAGATGGTCAAAAAGCAGTCTAAAGCATTCAATACGTTTCTGTGGCATTTTTTCCAAGTTTAAAACACAATTTTATTGCATATCATTCTTCTAAAGTGTCTTCACATCCAGATTCCATTTTTGAAATTCACCAGCTGTGACAATCAGGCTTTAGTAGGGTGTATTCCAATTGCTGCTGTAGCTGTTCATTTGAAGCTGAAATCATAAAAATTGGTCAGTCATCTCATAAGATGTATAGCAATAACATACTGAATTTTCAAGAGTCTATGACAATTTTAAATGCCTGTACAAAAAAGTCTGGTAACTTATTGAATACACCACGTACCTTTCTCAAGGGCATCAGTGCAAAGTGAAACGCAAACAGCCTCATCTAAAATTTGAACCCAAGTCACCAATTTCATTTTCTATGATAATAACTATTACACTAAGCTCACTTCTGAAAAGTATTAATAAAAGTTATACAGTTGTTGTGAAGACTTGGTGTCAGTTCGTTTATTACCGTCATGCAATCAGCTATAATCAAACGACAATCATTCAAGTACTAGTGAGGAAAATCCAACAATCACTGTTATAATGGCTAAAGTGCTGGACAGTGGCCTTGAAGTAAGCAGATTCAAACTTCAGTTGCTGTACGACATTTCCTTTCAGATTAATACCCTTGGGAAAAGTATTGAACCCCCTAATCACCCCAGCTATGGGTTAAATAGTATCCCTACTGTTTTTCCATAAGGTTGGCTCTGCCATTAAATAACCCACAAAGGTTGATATGACATTAAACAAAGAAAGCAAACCAACCATCTACAGGTGACTTTGACTTCAGAACCCATAGATACTCTTAAGGGTTAAAAAAATTCATTGCTTACCTCATAACCAGGTATCTGCCTAATACTTAGCACCATGGCCAATCCACACAAGTGTTGTAGAAAAACTGGTGCACGTCCAAGATCACTGTTAGCATCTTGCTGCACATGAAGAGTAAACATTGCACAACCTTCAGGACTCACCCACCGATTTCCTCCACGACCTGTTAAAATAGGTTGTAGGACATTTCAGCTCAAACCATTTCATTAGGACACCTCTACTAATATTTTTATTTCAGAAAATTTTAATTTTCTTCTAAATCAAAGATACCAAGATATTATTTCTAGTGGAATATTATACAATCAAAACAGATGTTATTAGGTATTATTTATTGCCAAACTCTAAAGCACTAAAACTATAACTAAAAATAGAAATACATAGCAGTCCATTTGATTACAACTGTTGCAATTTGGAGGGTGGGCCAGAGTTTTAATACTAGTGTTTAGTAATAAATAAGACTGAAAAATTTTATTGTTATTCATTTTCAATCTTCTTTTTTCTAATCACCTGTATGATTAAAGAGATGACTTACCTCCCTCAAAACACATCTGTTTGGCATATCAAGTTTCCTTAAAAGATCGCAGCCACCATCAAAAGAATTTATAGCTTGTTTTGTCTCATTTATAGCATGATCATGGCACCAACCATGCAAAATTGTGTATAAAGCAGGTAATTTTGTCACTCAACAAGTGTATTTTCGAAGCAAAGGAGGTTATTTTTTCTGCTGCAACGTGAATGCGAGGAAGAACGAAATGACAAAAGGAGACAAACAGAAAACATGTAAAACTGAGATATGACATCAGGATGCAAACTAATTCAACCCCATAACAAGCTATTTCGGTGACTACTCTGACAGAAAATGGACTTGAAAATGATACTAAAATTTGATGGCTCCTCCACTGGTCTGTTTGTTATGGAATGATTCAAGAAGGTGGAGTAGGTTTGCAAATTGCTCAAGATAAAGGAGCCTGCATTGGTAATCCTACTGAGGTTAACAGGGAGTGCTTATGCAGTCTACCAGCAACTCAGGGACAAAGCAGACCTTGATGAAATAAAACATGCCCTTTATACAACATTTGGCATGGATGAATCTATTGCTTGGAGGCAGTTTATTAGGCGACGACTCCTCTTAGGTGAGACAGTTAACATGTACCTGGCCGATTTAAGAAAGCTGTCAATACCATTTGGTGGCGTAAATGACTGAATACTGGAATGTGTATTTTTGAAAAGGCTGCCCATTGATGTTAGCTGGCTCCTGCAAGCATCATCAAAGCCGGGTGAAATGGGTATGTATAGACCAGCTACTAGTTAGAGCCCAAAACATTTTAAAGGAATCTGAACATGTAGTAGCCGCAGCAAGGATAAAAGAAGTGTAGTCTAAATCAGAGGAGAGTGCTACCAGCAATTTTCGTGTCCCCAGAACCCATAAAGGCCCCAAATGCAACAATGGTGGCGGTCCCAATCACTTCTCTTGAAAGTGCAGAAATCAAAGTGATATGGAGAGTGTAAATTGGAACAAACTATGTTGTTACCGCTGTAATAGTTTGGGCCCCCTACTGCGGAACTCTCCAGGAAATGGGCTCACGAGCAAGGAACTGTCACCACTCTTACTGCAGTCAGTCAGTGAATGCAAATTTGCCTGTAGTCAGTGTACGTGTGAATGGTGTGCAATGTTTGGCTCGCATAGATACAGAATTTTCCTGTTCAATCAAAAATCCAAGCCACGGTTGGGCCGGGAATAAACAACAAATGACAATTAAGATGATTGACAGGAAGTCTTATGTGTGCTGCTGAATCCGAGTTATTTCGATCCTAACAGAGGGAGGTGATTGTGCTAGTGGTGCATAACAAGCCTCTGAGGTATGATTTGCTGATCAGGATTGACACTATATGCGAACTAAGCAGTATTATGATCATGCCTACTACCGGAGAAGTGTAGCTCAGGAGGAAATGCAATTTATGTGCAGCTATCACGATTGTGAACAGGACTTACAAGCTGTTTTTGACCATGAGAAAAAGGCTTGAACAGCAATGTGGAAGTGGATAGAAAACAAAGCAACAGATCAATTGCACAACTCTGTTGTAGAATATACGGTATCCGTGTCGCGAAAATTGGGGCGAAAATCACAACTCATCTAAGTGCAAACGTCAGCGCATATGCTCCATATGCAAGATATATTTTTTTGATAGGAAAAAACATGGCTACTCTAATCGAGCTTATATTGCAAATGGTCACATATTTTCACACCAGCAGTCACATAAAACCACAGAGAGTGAAGACGTGCATACAAATGAGGGCAGGCAGAAAAAAACAGAAGAACAACAAACATTGTCACTTGGGGTCTTTGGCATTTTTTGTGTAGAACACAAATTGATTAGAGGAGAAGCGGTGATCAGTGTAAAGAGACGGAGAGGATAATTGTTGAATTCGAAGAAGGTTTTTGGTCAGACATCGCAGTTAATTTTGTCATTATGAGATGTGACATCAGCTCTACCAGGCACAGTCTGATAAGAGCAGAGCTGCATACAAGGCGGAATTGAAGACAGATCACAAATGGCTGGTTGATACCTTATCCCCAGAAATGATTGGGCCTCCCTAGAGAATTGATCCAGCTGATGGTTGTTACATAAGCCACCAAAGCTAAGGTACAACTAGTGATGGATTATAGGAAAGTAAATCAATATGTGGATGCCTTCACTGCAAATGCAGATGTGTGTGCCAAATGAATGAGGGAATGGCGACAACAGGGAGCCAATGTGGCTTTGCTTGACCTGCAGAAAGCATATCTTCAAATATGGATCCATCAGACACTGTGGCCATTCCAAACAGTCATCATCAAAGTTAGGAGGTACTGCGCCTGATACATCTGGGGTTTGGCTTTAATGTGGCACCCCTAATTATGAAAGCCATCTTTTAAACAGTGTTAGAACAAAATGAGCTGATCAAAAGAGCTATGTTAGCATATGTCGACTACATATATGTAAATGAGGATATACTATCAGCAGATGAGGTCAGGAGCAGATCAGAATCCTTTGGTTTGTCTAGCAAAGACCCTACTCGATTAAGAGATGAAGCTGTTGTAATGTGACTCAAAGTCTGGGGGGAGCATGGGAGCTCAGTTCGGGAACACTGACAGGACACACAGTCTTTTCTATCTGTGGGAAGTTAATGGGATATTTCCCTGTCTGTAAGGGGCTCTGTGCAGCCATAGGAATGATAAAAAGACGAACGAGCATGGTAACAAATGGGTGGCATGACACTGTAAAGGATGTCCCTATCAAGCAAATGATAGTTGAAATGTTTATCAGAGTGCTCCAAGATGACCCCACCCAGAGAGATTGGTGTGTGGCTGGGGAAGAAGCAAACTTGTGGGTTGATGCAAGCTCCCTGGCAATGGGTATTGTGTTGGAGAACTGTGGAGCTACACTGGAAGATGTTTGCTGGCTTCAACCTATAAATTAGGCGCAACACATAAACCTGGCGGAACTGGATACCATGATGAAAGGAATTAATCTGGCATTACAGTGGCAGGTCAAAGTGGTGCACTTATACACTGACTCAGCATGTATGTATCAATGGCTGATAAACACCTCGACCTGCAAAACCTGAGTGAGGACAAAAGCCAAAAGCAAGATGCTGGTGTGCAGGAAACTGTCAAACTTGCAGCAGCTAATTGAGGAGTAAGGTCTGGTAGTCAACATCAAACTGACCACATAGCACAGGAATCTGACAGATAAATTAATGAGAGTGTCAGAGAGATAATTTGACAAGTTGAAGATGTTGAAGCAGGGATCAGAGCCGCCAACGTGTGCTGCCCTGACAAACCAGTTGACCAACAAACAGATCTGCACCATACATACCAAGAGCAGACATCCTAGTATTTGGTGTATGACTTACTTTATTTGGAGTGTATGTCCCATACTTAGAAAGGGGACGGTCAGGTTGGAAAAACAAGGTTGCAAGGAATGGTATACGGCGGACCCTGACCTGGACCAGTGGAAGAAAGATAAACTCTGGGTAGACAGGAACTGGGGGCAACTGGTCATGGACGTAACTCATGATGATACCAGTCATTTTCTATCCTTAACAGATTGTGGCCCAATGCATTTCACTGTGTGGCACCCACTTGCACAACAGGATGCATTGACTGTCATATGACAAATAAGAGCTGTCTTCTATGAATGTGGTCTTCCTGTTGAATTATTGACAGACAACACCCTGACTTTCTGTGGCCAAGACTTTCAGGACATAGCAGCTAAATAGGTAGTGTGAGTGAGATACAGAGGTGCATACACTCCCAAGTGTAACAGAGTAATAGAGCATTGTCAGCAGACTGTTAAAAGAATAGCAGCCAGAATGTGGTGCTCCATTCAAGAGGCTGTGTATTGGTACATCACACCTAGAGATGATTTAACAACATTAACTACACCAGCGAACAGGATATATAGCTATGAACAACGGATAAAGGGGATAAACCAAGTGTCAGATATTTCGAAGAATACAAAAGAACTGTATAAAATTGGTGATCTCGTCTGAGTCAAACCTACAAAAAGACAGTATACCACTAGATTCAGCAGGGGGATGGTATTAATGGAATTATCAGCTCCCAAACAGTCCGGATTAATGGCATTCCACACCGTGTGAAAAATTTTCACCCACAATATGAATTGATCACTTCAGAAGAAGACTATCACAACGAAGATATGTCATCTGATAGCAATTCAGAGACATCAGTCCTTTACATAATGCAGTCAGAGGATATGTCTTAGCATCAGAAATTGACGAAGATGGTGATGATACCAAGAATGCCAAGGACCCACAGGACATAGACATGGAAGTATTGCCACTGGAAGAGTCCCCTTTATCTCTATAAAGGAGTGCTTGTCGAAAGCGATCACCCTCCCCCACAACTGTCATTTGTGCGATCATGAGATCAGGGAGCAGTGTGATGAACAAGATGACTTACCTCCCATAAAACACATTTGTTTGGCATGTCAAGTTTCCTTAAAAGATCGCAGCTGCCATTTAAAGATGAATCTATAGCCTGTGGTCTTGTTTTGTCTTATTTGTAGAGAGATCATGGTAGCTCCCATACAAATTTGTGCCCATCAAAATTGCATATAAAGCAGCTAATTTCATCATTCAGGGGAGTATGTTTTCAAAGCAAATGAAGTTATTTTTTCTGCTTCAATGTGAACATGAGGAAAAACAAAATGATGAAAAGAGATTAACAGAAAACGTGTAAAACTGAAATACGACCTCCTTGGAAACATCAGGACGTGAACTAATTTGATCACATAACAACCTGTTTTCTTCTTTTTTAACGACTGATTGTTTTGTTGATAGTTTTTATCATTATTATTATTAACTTTGGTAGTTTTGATATTAACCTAGACTTCTTGAACCTGGCAAAATTAGCCTTACTTATCAGGAGATATCTGAAAGACATATTCTAAATAACAAATATGAGTGTATAAAAACTAAACCAACAGCCAGATGTAGTTTACAGGAGGTCAATAGCTGTATGGAAAAACTGATTTCCAGATTTTAAAAAAGTGAGAATTTTTTTAACAAAAAATAGGCTCAAGAAGCTGTAATTTTTATATCTATTGACCAATTGTAACTTATGCATTCTTTTAAAAATTTATTTAAGATTTTTCAGACACCAATATTGGGTTTGTTGCACAAAATTTGAAGGATCAAAACCCAAAATGATTTAAGAAACCTTTTCCCTCCTAGTTTGTTAAAAATTCATTTTTTAACCAATCAGAATCAACTGGTTTATAAAGGTTTGGTTTCTTTTGGTTAAGGCATATCAACCTTCGTAGGTTATTTAATGCCAAAGCCATCCTTCTAGAAGAACAGCAGTGATGCTATTTAACCCATAGCTGGGAGGATAAGGGGGCTCATACCTTTCCCAAGGGTATTTGTCCGAAATAGCGCGACTGGAGTACGAACTCGCTTACTACGATTTCGCAGTCCATCACTTTATCCATTACACCATGAGGACACCCCCTGTTTTATAAAATTTCGAGCCAACCTCAATCTTAGAAATAAGCAATGAAATAGATAAATCTGTAAATCAACTCAAAACTTTTGATTTTATTTCTTTTGAGAGAAAATCTAATATTCTATTCCTTTAATAATACTTTTAATTTCAACATCACTTAATAATTCTCAATTCAATGAAAATATTATTTATTCAGATATACTTGTACTCCCATTTCAATCTTCCCCTGCTGATGAAATATTTCAACTGCAATTAAAAAACAACTAGAATACATTTAAGGCCAAATAATAAAATCAGAAATTAAGAAGATAGATAATCACAGTTAGCATGGCAATCAGTAAATGGTGTAAACAGAAGGAAAACTACAAGCTACCAGCCAAGAAGATAGACTTCAAGAGTGGAAAGAACTTTTCCAGAATCTGCTGGGAAAGCTTCTTGAAGTCACTGATAAACCTACTAAAAAATTACTAATAGCCAATTAAACATCAAACAAAGGGTGTTTATGTAGCAAGAACTTGACACAGGGCTAAAAAAAACTTAAAAGCAAAAAAGCTGCAGACCTCAATGAAATACATCCTGAAGTATGGAAGATAAGGAAATTTGATGACATACTTCATCAATTATGCAACAATGTCTAGAAATAAAACATAAGGAAATGGACAAAAGACTGCATCCTCCCCCAAGAAAAGCGACCTCAGAATCACTAGGAACACTAATCATTACTCTCAATCACACTCTGATTTACAGTGGTAGTGTCTGTTTGGGTTCCATTTACAAATCTCATATATTTACAAGGCTCATATAGTGCATTTTTCTAAAAAGCAAAGTAAATATTTTTCAGAATTTTTTTTTCCTTAAATGTAAGTTATGCATTGTTTGGAATTGATTTATAGAAATAAATTATTTTAATTTTACAGATATATTTTTTTAGGCTAATCCAAGAGGCAGAAAATCAAACAGAGTGCCCCAAGATTGAACAGAGGTCTGTCATTAAATTTTTGGTGGCTGAAATATGCAAACCATGTGAAATTACAAAAGAATGTGTGAAGTGTATGGAAAAGTATGTTTTAGTCAAAAAATTCTTACAAATAGGATAAATTGTTTAAAGACGTTCAAAATAGTATTCAAAATGAAGACAGGCCAAGCAGGTCCACAATAGTGAGTTCACCTGAAATGGGGGATTCAGTTAATGCACTCATTTTGGCTGACAGAAGAGTTCCAATAGAAGACATTTCTGAATAACCTGGAAATTTTATGGATACAGCAGACAAAATTGTGCATGATGACCTTGCTTTTCCTAAAGTCAATTGTCATTGGGTTTCAATAGGACAACACAACGTCTCATACTACAGCAAAAACAATAGAAACCATCAATCAGTTTGGTTAGGAACAGCAGCTACTTCTTCCTTTTCCCCCTTTATTTTTGACCCCCCTCAAAGAATTTTTAGCATGTAACAAATTTTTCAAGTGATGAAGAAATGAAGAACACCATCAAGTAAATGGCTAAAAACTCAATTCAAAATTTTTATGCTGAAGAAATACAAAAGCTTGTTTTTCAATGGGAAAATGTGTTTTAAAGAATGAAGATTATATTAAAAAATACATGAATACATTGGCTCTTAAAACATTAATATTGCAACTAAGTATAGTGTTTATCAGATTGTAAGGCTGCAGTTTTGTACTGTATATAATTGAAGACCATAATTGTTAAACTGACTTCAGCATAAAATAACCCAAGAAAGATTGATATACCCTAAAACCAACCAACATACTCACTAATAATTTTGTTTAAGTTTCAACTTACCTCTTCCATGTGTCTGCCTTCCTGCAACAGCAACTAGACCAGTTTCTTGAGGAACCAAATACATTAAACTTTAAATAAAAGAAATATTCTTTTTAAGAAGGGAAAAATATTTTAGTTATTATTCAAATATAAACCTATACTTTTCACAATATCAATTAAACTCAGGTTTTTTAAATTTTAAATTTCATAAAAATTAAGTAAAAATTATAATCAAAAACTATTAAATCTGAGACTTATTCTTTTTTTCATTTTAAATTTCAAAGTATACATAAAGACATGTATACAACTGAGCAACTAATATAAAAAAAGTGACAATGTTGACACATCTAGACGGGTATCTAGGCTTCTACGAGGGTTAGCTAAAAAGTTACTCTCATGGAATGTGACAAAATGAGATTTATTTTCCAATGTAATCCCTCCTAGCGGTCCATACACTTCTTTCATTAGTGTTGCAGTGCTTGGACCTCATATGAACTTTTCAGTTAACTCTTGCAGATGACTTAGTGTCAATTTTTAAAAAATGAAGAAGCTATTCTTGATACTTCTTTGGTAAAATATAAAATTATACAAGTGCAATGCCTTCCATACTCACCAGACTCACCTCTATTCAATTTTTTCTTGTTTTCTAAACAGAAAATTCATCCCAAGCATAAGATTTAAGGATGCAAAGGATATTAAAAGAAATACAATTGCTCAGCTTCACACCATATCAGAAGAAGAGTTTCAGTTTGACTAATTGTTGTGGGAGCCTTACCCATCTTACCATAATGGACTCTTCTCTCCGTTATTAGTACTAGAGATTTCGCTGCCAGAGGACAGATCAATATCGGTGTTATCCGAACAGTACGAGACTTCTTACCTTTTCTATGTAACTCTATCTTTCTTGTGTAATATAATCTGTTATCTCATATCCGTGTTTGTATTTTCATTAGTTACTCTTACCGGGGCCACAACACTAATGATATGGAACAAATGTGTTGAATTTTTAAAAAAAACTATTAAAAGAAAATTAATGTTTCATTCATTGTCCATTTCTGTCTTGGTAAATACAGTTTCAGTTTTGATACTTTTTAAACACACCTCCCTACAATAAAATGACCTTGTATTAAATCTGGCCTGGTAGGAGGTTGGATAAATATTAAACACACCTCATTTAAAACTCATACATCAATTTCAAAATTCCCAGTAAAAGATTATCTCACAAGATTTTATAGAAAAAGCTCATCAATACTCAACTTCAGAGATCAGCAGAAGTCTGCAGAAACCCATTATAATTTGTCTTTTTTTTTTTTAGATGAAGTTAGATAGTTTTTATAATTTACAGGGTTTTCAGACTATTGTCTTCATCTTTATTGTTATATTCTCAGTGTTTCAACCAATGCATCCAATGACTTTCTTCATGTTTCCTGTCAAACTCAGAAGCCTACACAGTTTAAAGTAACATTGTGAATATAAAGATGAAAACAATAGTTTGAATACTCTAAATGATAAAGAAAACCTATTATAAGTTTTAACCTTATTTTTATTTACAGTTTTCCAATATTTTTTGTAATATGCTTGTATATCTGACGAAGAGAAAACGTTAGGTATAACTTTCTTTATATAAAATTTCAGCTTCAATGGCTACATACTCTGAAAGTGTTTAACAAAAAGAAAATTATTTTCATAACAAATGTATAATGTTCCACTAGAAATAATAAAAATCCTGTTACCTTTGGTTTAGAAGAAAATCAACTTTTTATGAAAAATTGGTCGGGTTGTACTTATGTAATGTAGTCACCAACAACTGTTATGTCTGGTGGCTAATCATCAGATGAAAAAGGAAACACAACTCATCTTAGCATTATTTTTGTTGTTTTATTCTCTCTGTTTGGTCTTTGAGGTTTTGGAAGCAAAAAAATACATAAAGAACAGCATGTGCAGGTTAGCTTCTTTGTTCTTTAAGGAACAGAACTTTTTTCGTATCTTTCATTCATTTCTCATTCTCCATTTACACAACCACTTGACTTCTCACACCCCGGCCACCAAAAGAGAAAAAGAGGCAAAATCATAAATTCTGTGGGATATATATATAATAGAAATATGTGGAAAGTTGAATAAATCAAACACTTAACTCCAATTCACATGTGTAATATTTTGTTTGTTTTATTCCATCAAACTTCTTCAGACAGAGACCAATTTCTGAGGTTTTTTATTTAAAAGCAAATGAGGAGAATGAAAACATGGTGAAGAGGATATAGTTGTAGCAGGAAGAAAAGATGGTTTAAAGTCAAATGTGTCAGGTTTCATTAAAGACTTTTTTTTTGGTGTGAAAGTGGGAATAGATTTTAGAGAGCTGATAGGAAAAAACAGGGAAGGGTTTAAAATCACTTGTATAAGATTTTATCAAAGATTTTTGTTGTGAAAGTGGAGATAGATTTTATCAAACTGATGGGGAGAAGTATGAAAAGGGTTAAAGTCATTGTATCAGGTTTCATTAAAGATTTTTTTTGAAAGTGGAAAGAGTTATACTGAGCTGATGTGAAGAAATAGGGAAAAGTTGGGAGAGAAGGGGTTTTGATATATCTAGGTGGCAATTGGGGTGAGAAGCGGGGAAGGTAAAGAATTGGTGGCACTGAGTGTAGAAATGTCTTTTTTATCCATTTTCTAATTTGATTTTGTTTTCGTTTAGTCTGATGTTCACCAGATGTGGTGAGATCTGGTAAAATACATTGTCATGTATGATTTGTTTTGGAAATGACTGTAGATTCTAAGTAGTCTTTGGGATTTTTTGCAGTGTATGGATTTGATTAAGGTGGCTTGGGAAAAATTGAATGTGTGTGTTTGAGCTCTAACATGTGGGAGAAATGCACAATCTATCTCCACTTTCACAACAAAAATCTTCAATGAAACCTTATACAGGTGACTTTAGACCCTTCCCCGCTTTTTCCTATCAGTTCTCTAAAATCTATCTCTACTTTCACAACAACAAAAATAAAATCTTTAATGAAACCTGATACATTGGACTTTAAACCCTCGCTCTTTCCCGATACACCTATACCATCTCCACCATCTTACCATTCTCCTCATTTGCTTTTAAATAGAAAAAATCAGAAAACAGTCTCTGTCTGAAGAAGTTTGATGGAATAAAATAAACAAAATACTACCCATCTGAATTGGAGTTAAGTGTTTGATTTATCCAACTTTCAACATATTTCAATCATACTGTCAGATTCACTACAATCCATCATTTCAACATATATATATATATATATATATATATCAGGGTTCACTGAACACCTCACTCCCACATCTACTTTGGGTGGGTAACATCATCCAACCAGCTACCGATCACTACTTAGATGGCAGTTACTGTTGACCTCTCTAAAACCCAGTCAGATCTAACACAGATCAAGCATACTTTGTTACCCCTAGCCCAATGGAAGAGATGTTTAAGTTTGTCAACTCATCTTTCTTCCAGTGGCAGGCTTTTTGATAATTTATCTATTCACACCCAGCACTATTTGCTTATAATGGTACACTTATTTATTGAAGATTTTGTACTGAATACTTCTACTCTATTAAAGGTTTTCAGACTGACTCAAATGTTTGATTAGGATTAATTATTCAGCCAAGCTGTTTTGCTTCAAATATAAAGAAAACTCATTAATTTTTCTAGAAAGAAATTTATCCCTTACAGAGGGCCAATTGCAGTTACACTTAATGTGTCTGATTTATAGAAAGCAGAAATACTAAAAGACAAAAATGTAAAAGACAAAAATGTAAAAATAACAACTAAAACCAACAACTTGGTTCAAAGAATTCTACTTACGGATCAAGAAGAGGCATGGTTGTAGGAACAACATCAACATACAACATTGTCTGGCCAAGAACCTTGGTCTGTAAATTATTCCAGTAAATTTCAGGTTGAAAATATTGTAGCTGAAAGTCTTTTGCATTGGTCAGTACAGGAAGAATATTTTCTTTTGCAGAAGTAGTAAGTTGTTTTTCGGTATCCACAAGTAGCAAAGACACTTCTGCTCCTTGCAGCAGGCACCCATCTTGGAGTTTTGGACATATGGATTGCAGAAATTCCTCTTTCAATTTCTACAAATTAAACAAATTCTTTTAATGTATTCTAATCAGAAATATTTCAATAGATTTTTAATATCAATACCATACACTTCAAAATTTCCTAAATCAAACAAAATATAACATTATTTTATAGCACTTTGCATCATAACAAACAGACAATATTTCCTTCCACACAGGTTATCTATAGTAGTAAAGGCTTTTGTAGGTCCAAGCACACTTTTTGGATGAGCTGATAACAGAAAAATAGCACATCAATGTGCCACAGATTCTACAAATAACACTCCTCAGAGTGTTATCAATAACAGATTCAAACAAATATTTTAAAAATCCCTTTTACTGATGTCATTTTTACAATACCATTTAGAAATTTATATTGAATGATTACAAACTGTAATTGTTATGATAAATGACATATTCTTGATAATCACCAATGATAGTAAAAAGTACTTGAACAACTGTTAAAAGAGTTAATATTCCACAAAAGGTGAAATTATATATATATATATATATATACACACACACTCATTAAGTGTATGAATAACACTTGGTTCAAGGATTACATAGGCAAGAATCTGAAAGTCACCAAATCTAATTGACTCAATGTCTTTGCTATTATAAATCATTTATATGTACTCTATCACCAATATTGAGCAATTTATATATATATATATACTCACACACACACACACACACACAAATAGAAGTACCCAGCATTGTCCAGGGGAAAAATATACTAAGGTACAAAATTTATTCTATAAGAGCTTTTGAAATTTTTCCTCCAAACCATCTACATGTTTGGGGAGGTATATTGAACTAACACTTTGAAACTCCATTTCTGAAAGAAAGATAGCGGATTTGATGACATATAAGATGCATGGGTGTATAAGATGTACCCCAATTTCAGCAGGGGAAATCAAGAAAAACTTAGTAATTAGTAAAATTATTAGTAAATGGTACCACATAAGCTATATTTATGAGGAGTAATTTTGGTTAAATAAGTTTTGTGCTTTTAGTGCATACCAATATTACCGGAAGTTATTGCAAGAGTAAGTAAAGTTGTCTTCCTTTAGTCGAGGGCCACCAGAAGGCTCCCTTTGCAATAGCTACTACACCGAGGTGTAGGGGAGGGCACTACTCCTTTCCCTGGATTGCTCCACTTTACCCTTGATACGTACCTTATATTGCTGAGTGTTAAGCAAGGAGGTATCAAGTACCATTTTTAAAGTCTTTGATAGGATGCAACCTAGGATTGAACCCAGGTCTCCCAGACCATTGGCAAACACTCTACCCACTTATTGCAAGAAAACTATTAATAAAACATATATATTTTACAACTATATATTTTGAATTTATTGTATATAATCATAGTGATACAAAGTATTAATATCAAACATTATGAAATTGATATAATGAATATGATCAATGATAACACAATCAATAATGAGTTTAGGTATATGAAAGTTACTCAAAAGTCTAAGCTATTAGGAATTGCCAGGTAGCTAATTTCAACCCACTAACAAATGGCATATAAGATGCAGGGGAACTTTAAAAGATAGTTTTAGTAAAAATAAATGCACCTTATATACTGTAAAATATGGTAACTAAAAACATCACTAATAAAATTCAAACATTTAAATTAAAAATGCCTAACTCATCAAGTATTGTGGACTTTGACAGCAGTTTTTCATTAAAATTAGAAAAGACATGATAAATGAAAATTATTATATTTTATCTTATCAAGTGTGATGACAATGTTCAATTCAGCAATAAAATATCATATATCCTCATGATCAAGAGATTTTATGTATCTTTTATAATATAGTCACTAAAAATTGGTGTATGCCCTCAGGCAGAGGGCAGCCTATCCTAGTTTTTTTATTACATGTTTCCTGAATAAATTAGAGATCTTTTTTCTTTTTTTTTTTCAAACTTACCTTAGACTTCTACTAGGAAATAGGGAAGATGCGTTCAGCTAGTTTGCTTCTGAGTCAGACTGTAATAAAAAAAAAATGGCTGCTTCCTCTCTACTCCTTTTATACCAGTCAGGGGCAGATAAATCAGTCACCATCAATACATACCTCTTCCCCACCCCGTGACCACGGGATGAATTAATGTGGTCATCCTTATATGCGTCAGAGAACCTGTGCAATTTCCCCCGTATCTGTGGGGACAGATTCCTTGGCACTTGTTTTCTGCAACATAAGGGTTGACTTAACAGTGGGGGACCAACTGGTTGTATATACCTTCCTGTGTTGCTTCCTACTACATCTGTGGTGTCATCCACTTCCATTTCTATTTTGTTGGGTTGGGTTGGTGTCATGACATTGATATCCTGTTCGATATCCATCGGCTCCTCAGGGGTTTGTTCCTATGGGGGCTCTGGATATGTAGACAGATCTGAGGTTCCCGGTGCGGCATGAGGCAGGCCATCCACAACTAGGTAGATTTTGTGGAGAAACCAGCAGTTGCACAGGGTTATCTGACCACTCCCATTCACTTGAACTTGGTACTGTCGGTTACCATATGACTCTATGACCCCTCCCCCATATCATCCTGGTTCTGAATCTGGAGTGAGTCTCCAATTTGAAGTTCCTGGAGTGGGCGGCAACACTGGTTGTAAAACTGTTTGTTTCACACGTGCCTCTTAGCTATTGCCAACTCTCTTAGTTTGCCTATTTCCTTCCACTACATCCATGTTTGATATTTGTCCCTTAGGACCGGGAGATGGTCCTTAATGATTCTACCATAGAGCATTATGGCCGGGGACATATCAAGGTTCTGGACAGCTTGATCTTGGCATAGGCATCCTCAGTTGTCCGTATTGTCGAAAAGTATTCATTTTGCTGTTTTAATGACTAACTCTGCACACCCATTGCTTTAAGAGTAATAGGCCAATGAGGTGCGTTTCTGTATACCACAGTTTTTCAAAAAAGTGTTATATTCCTGGGATTCAGACATATGAGGATATTTCTTTGGGTGCACCATATGTGCAGAACCAGGTCCTCATAGTGTCACACATGTTTTTGGCCTTCCCTGATGCCAGTCCTATCGCTCTGTTCATTTTGAACATTTGAACACCATTTTCAATTTCCCCACTATCACTCTCTTTGATTCTTGGAATAGGCGTTCAAGTGTCTCATTGCATTAAAACTTTCTGTTCTTTGTTTTCAATAGTTCTCAGAAGTGGGTCATGACTTCCGTTTATGAAAATGTATGACACCTGATTCACAAGTCCAAACCAGGACCTGATGCTGGTGATACTCATAGGTGTAGGGAAATAGAGAATAGCTTCTGTCATCCTTTTTGTGAGAGTCTCGGTCACCTGGGGCAGTCATTTCTGGTCCAACTTTTGCACATTGGATGATGCAAGAGGGTGCATAGCATCCTGGAAGTGAGGGGTCAACATGTCTGTTGTTTCAAGGAAAACCAAACAGTTGAACTTCCGCTCCAAACTGACAAGTGAAGCTGCCTCCACCTATATCCTATTTTGGTCCTCTAAATTGGCGAGCCCTGCTATCATCTGTCCGGCGACCATGACTTCTGAATAATCTACTGGCTGCCCGCAAATTTGTTCATTTGGACATTTAATATCAAACTCGCAAAATTTAGCTTGGCCAAATAATCTTGATAAAATATATGTTATAAACTCACCCTCATTTTGCACCATGGAGTGGAATCTTTGTCGGTGAACCTCTTTGGGTAATCCCTTCACCATCTCTTCTAAAAGATACTCCTCTGTAGCCAAGTTGAGCCTTGAGGACCAACCAATTCAAAGAGTAGTCAATTAGTTTCTGGTGTACAAGTCACCCATAATTCATTCCAGATTACGGCTTGGTCTTCTAATCAGCATATAACCTTGTATCAGGTCCATGTGTCTAAAAACAATGCCCATTCTCCTTCTGTTGTTTCCAGCCCTATCAAGGGTCGTTCTGGTTTCTAAACTTGTGAAATGTTGGGGTGATCACAAAGCATCACCTTTCTGAGCTCAATGTTTTCCTTTTGTAGCTCCACAAGTTGCTGCATTAATTTCAAATATTCTTGTTCCATGGTGACTGGCAGTGGGTAAGCCTAGAGTCTGTTGCGGTTTTGGTAAATTCACCGCTTTACAAATTAAATCCTGTTTGCAGCACCATATAGAATAGGAAAGATGCAATCAGCCAGTTTGCCTCCGAGTCAGACTGTAATGAAAAAAACCGGCTGCTTCCTTCTCTACTCCCGTTATACCAGTCAAGGGCAGATAACTCCAAGCCACTGCCAACTCTGCAAGGGCAGATAGCTCAGTCTTCATCTATACAACTTCTGCATTTTCGGAGGCCAATTTTATTTGATCTTTGTACAAATGAGACCTTTCAGATTAATTTTACTCCAAAAAGTTCCACATGTAAATAATCATACACCTATGTAGATATACATATAACATACTCATCAGAGAATTTGAAAACATGAAAAAAAGACCTACTTCTAGAAGCTTTCTTACAGTCAAATAATATCTAATTAACATGTACTATATATATTATATATATATAGACAGATATGAATAGTGAAAGAGACAGATAGTAGATGACTCCACTTAATGCATAGGGATCCAGTTGTCATTGATAACTATAATAATATTGATGCCTCTACTGAAGAAGGAATAAAGGATTCTAATTAGCATTTCATAATTATCTCTGTCATACCAAGAATTTGGATGATTAAAAAAAGACATTCAGCAAAAATGTAAACAATACAAAATTATTATTCAGTTACAAATTGGACTGGAAATTGATTTATTCTCTAAGAGCATTTTAAGTGGATGGATCTAATAAAAATCTTGCTATAAAGTATCATTTTTGCTGGGTTGCAATTACATAAAGAAATATATATATATATATATATATATATAATTATCACTCTTCTCTCTCTCTCTCCATATATATATATATTTCCCAATCAGCTGGGGCTGTAGAATATACTGAATGCTTCTCTGCAGAGGAGTAAGAATCCCCCACCAACGAGTGTCCTGGATAGGACACAAAACAATCTGATGCTGAGGTCCCAGTAATGGGGAATGCGGTGTACCCCTTTATTGCCATCACTCCCAGGTCCACGCTGAGTGGAAGTACCAGACAGGGTCCTATCTATAGGTCCAATAGAACTAAACTGCATACTTATTCTAAACTGAACTGCTTGAAATAGAACTGTTTTGATAGTTAAACTGAGTACTTATGCTAAACTGAATTGCTTGAACTAGAACCGTTTTAACATTTTAATTGTGTACTTATGCTAAACTGAATTGTTTGAAATGGAACTGTTTTTGACATTGAAACTGTACTTACACTAAACTGAACTGTTTGGAATAGAACCGTTTTGACATTTGACTGTGTGTAAACAAAAACTATACTTATACCAAACTGAATTGTTTGAATTAGAACTGTTTGACTAAACTGAATAGCTTGAAATAGAAATGTTAATTAAACTGTGTACTCATGCTAAAATGAATTGTTTTAAATAGAACTGTTTATTTGTATAAAAATGGATTTGGCATTAAATAACCTATAAAGGTTGATATGTCATAAAACACAAACAAATAAACAAACAATCCATATATATATATATATATATATATACACACACACACACACACACACACACACACACACACAAGCATAATGATAAGCTTAGTAATATATTGATAAATAGATAAATATAACCAGTAGTAACTTATTCCTTTAAACAGCCTGTTGTATGTCGTAGATTTTAAGATATGCTGATCATCATCGATGAAAAAAAATATTTCTCAAATACTACAAACATACCAGTCTTTGTGACATCAAGATGGCAGGTGTCAGGTTGGGTACAATCTGCATACTGCAGTCAACTCCCAAATGAGTTGACAAAAGGTCTGTAAGAACATTGAGCCGGGCTGCATTGGAAGATTTGAGAGTTGTGAAAGTTTTGGAGTCACAACCCAATTCAGCTGGATCTTTATCCAAAATTGCCTGAAATTAAAATTAGCAAAGTTTTAGTTAGACACTCTCCAAACATTTTTTTTTTGAATTGATATTTAAATATATATTGTTTCTTTCTATAGTCTAATATGTTCCTAGTCTCCTGACGACAGTATACACCAGAAGTCTCAAACTCAAGGACAACAAAGAATCATTATGTATTAGAGAAGAGGCAAAGTGGGACAAAATTGAGGGTTTACAATTTCCACCAATTATAGTGCTAAACTGAAATATAGCTATTGGATCACTTGCAGGTGAGGGATGATATTTTATCATATCCCCACCCACCAAGGACCAATATTAACATTAGTATACCTGTGATATACTAATATGGAACAAATGGAAGGAAAGATAAGATAAGCTTATTTACACATAGAGATACCTTTAATATATACAGATACATAGAAAAAATACTGCTTCATTTATACCTGAAAAGTGGTTGAAAAGGCAAATTAAACATAATGATACATTGGTTTTCAGACACAATAGTAAAAAAAAATTGAAATTGATCTGATATCAAGAGCTTATTGAAGAACGAGATATAATTCACGTTGGTTTTAATTGATATATGTTCACACACTTTTATATATATGCACACACATATATATATATATATATATATATATACACATGTACATACTTCAGAAGCAAGCCTAAACTAAAGATCATGGACCTACAAAGAAAAGACTTTAGAGATTTTGCATCTCTTGAACTTTGTAAAAAAGGAATAAAAAGTCCATAATAAAACACAAGGTTTGTGTTGCTTCTTTTATTTAGTAATTGTTTTTATATGTGAATATGCACCTACACAACATTTCAACTAAAACCACCATTGAACCCCATGAATAAAAATGTTAAAATCTAAAGTACATTGATTTCTAGAGTTTATTCAAAAATAAACGACTTCAGTGTTTAGGGTCTACTAAAAAAATTGGGTCGGCATAAGTTGTTTATATATGTATTAGTGGATATTATATCCACTAATACACATAAAAACAACTTATGCCAACCTGATTACTAAGTAGAGTGAGGTTAGAATAAATCAAACTTTTTTTAACTTAATGTCAGATTCATAGCTAATGTTAAACAGAGTTCCTTTTGCCTTCCTTTTATCCGAATCCCTTTTTGTAAAAGATCATCTTTACAGCAACCAGAAATACTATGTTTGATTTCAAATCTCATGAATTAGCCAACCTCGACCCAATAGTAATTGTTCATCTGCAAGTTTTGAGCACAATGCAGATTTATTTATTTACATTATTGCAAAATACCATTTATAAATATATGCACCCTCCAAAACGTGACCTGAATGTGAGAAAACAAGGCAAATATTTTAGGAAATCTCTAATGTGAAGAGGTTATAGATAAGTAGCCAATGGATTGCATGTATAGTCTAATACAATAAGTTTCTCTTCCCTCTGAAACAACAGTGAAAACCTTACTCACAAACAAAGTGATGAGCTCTTTTAGGAAATCTATCCTATAATAAATGTTGGAATCTAAAACATAAAAACACATTTGTCAATTTCTTTCTATCATCCAAATATAAAACAATAATTAACAATTTTTGAGTTCTATCTGAGAGCAAGCACCAGAAACCTAATCACCAACAATACATTCAACCAGAAACCCAATCACCAACCATACCACATACCAGCAACCACACACCCAAAAATACACCCAACCAGAAACCCAATCATCAAATAAATACCCAACCACAACACATACCAGCAACCACATAACACACCAAAAACCCAACCACACATCGAACCACCAATCACACACCCAACAATACATCAAACCAGAAATCAAACTATACCACATACCAGCAACCACACAACCAGCCAGTATCTACATATCCAATCACATACCCGACAATATACCCAACCAGAAACCCAATCGCCAAACCAACACCCAACCACACCACATACCAGCAACCACACAACCAACCAGCAACTACACTCACAACCACCAATCATACACCCAACAATACACTTAATTAGAAACCCAATCACCAAACACCCAACCACACCATATACCAGCAACCACAAAACCAACCAGCAACTACACAACCAACATTACACTCAACTAGAAACCCAACCACCAACCACACACCAAACAATAAACCCAATTACTGAGCAATTACCCAACCATCTAGCTCTAACCTCAGACCCAACTACCAACCAAACATCTAATCACATACCTCGAACCACATCAGCAACCACACACCCAACCATACCACCAATCACACCAAGAACCCCCAACCATAAAGTCAACAATACACTTAATTACAAACCTAATAACTAACCACATCATGAACCACCAAGCACACCACCAACTACACACTCAACCTCATACCACCAACCACAAATACAACAATACACCCAACTACATACCCAGCCACCAACCACACACAATACACCCAACCAGTCCACCAACCACACAACCAAACCATTAACCACACAACAACCACAAACCCAACTACACACCTAACCACCAATCCCAACCATCAACCATGCACTCAACCATACCAACAACAACAACCAGACTTCTAACTATAAACCCAACCACCAACTACATACTCAAACACACCACAAACCCAACTACACCACCAACCACAAACCACACACCCAACTACACCAATCAGAAACCCAAACACACACTCAAACCAGTTATGCGACCAATGTGCAAGAAATGCAGACAATTCTGGTATGTCAAAGAGAAGCTATAAAGTACTTATTTAAGGGAAAAAATCAAAAACAATAATTTTTTTAGTAGATCCCTATTTTTCATGGTGGTGAAGTACTGAAGCCTATCTACAATTGGATAATCAAGTCATACTATATGTAATTACCCAACTGCTCCACCACAGAGAGGATGTGACATGAGGTCAATATTTTCAGAGTTTACCTTTTCCAAGCTAGGTTGCCACACCAAGTCCAAAGAAACCCGTCTGCCCTACCATTTATCCATAGTTAGAGGAAGAAAAGATGGATTTATGCCTTTCCCAATAGCATTAGTGTGAAACAGCTCCAACCAGGGTTTGAACTAAGTTTGCCAGGTTCATTTTTTACAACAATAATTGTTATGTCATGTGCAGTATCCCCACAGGTCTTATGGCATCAGAATTTTAAGAGATAAACATATTTTTACAAGAGATGTGAGGTGAATCAAAATGTCAACTTATACACACGTGGGATATAATAGCAAGCCCTGAGGCATCTTGCATCTTTGAAGAAGGAAAAACCACCCTTTTAATCAGCGGAGAACCAGGCTCATTACAACAATGTGCCAGGACAGATAATGCTGAACCTTCCAGGATTAGACTCCCATGTTCATCCCATTCCTGTATGGCCACTTGCAGCCTCTGCCCGGCATATTCCATCATTACGGTCTTCAATTCACAATGCATTTTCTCTTTCTGCCAGTGTTCCAGCACCTCTGGTGCAAAGCACAGAACTTTTCCTCCTTTACTGAGGTAATCAGCCACAACGTCAGACAAAATGTTATTGGGCTGATGCGACCCTTGACAGCATGATGAAATGACTAGCAACTCAGTGTTGCTGATCCAAGGATCATTTAACAATTGACTCTGCTTTAGATGGTAAACTACATACAATTCAGAGTTAATGTACTGATACAGAGTCCTTCTGAGGAACAAAAACTCTTTAGACTCTTCATCATTTTTACAGTCATTATCAGAGCTGCAACAGTAAATGTTGATGATTGGTGGTTTGGCAGTTGGTAAGAATGCTTTTTTCAAATTCTGGTTAGTTGTATTCATTTTTATTGCTTTAGGGAAAAGTAAGTTTCAAGCCTTCTGTTTCATGAATTTAATTCCAGAGAGCTGCAAAATAAAATAAAAAAATTCAAACAAATCTTAATAAAAAAATTTTTTTAAGTAATAACACTATGTAACAAAATTTTAACTTTTTCTTGTTCATGGATAGAAAGCATTATTTCCCAATTTCTTATGCCTAAAGTAAATGAAAAAAAACTTCAAACTTTGCTTTTATGACCTGGGTAATGACATTTTCAAATTTATCCATTTTTATATTCTTGGTAGATTTAACTGACAAAGAATTTTCTAGAACTAACAAGAATTGCACATAAAATAAGGTCATATGAGACAATTTGACACAGCTCTTAATAAAGAGTTTGCAGCCTTCAAGACTTTGTTCCTAAGTTGTTTGAAGTAAAAGTTGGTGTTTTCATTCAACCATAAATAAAGAAGATAGTTGAGTGCAGAGAATTTTTCAAGAAGCTCTGTAGGAAGGAAAAAGAACTTTGGGACAGCTTTATCATACTGGTTTGAGATTTCCCAGGCTGAAAATTATGTGGAACTGGTGGAGGCTCAAGTAAAGAAAAAAAATTGCAAAATAGGCTGCAGGATGTCCCTGAAAGTTCATATTATTGATTTTCATCTTTATAAATCCAAGAATATACTTTAGTCAGAGAAGCAAGGCCTCCATCAAACTGAAATTTAAAAACTGCTACTGTGGGGCATATAACAAAAATATGATGGAAGATAATATCTGAGAGCTGAAACATGAAACTGATTTTTATATTGCAAAATTCAAAACATTTTTGTATAACATGTAAATCTTTATTCATATGTTGTTTTATTTAGACCTTATATAAATGAAAATATGCAAATTTGCCTAATTTTTAAATTTCATTATCCAGTTTACAAAAGCAAAGTTTGAAGGGAATAATGGCCATATATGCTTACAATAAAAGCACTTAAGAAATAACACATCCTATCCAGGAAGTAAATTTCTGTTACATACTATCATCAATGCAGTATTGAAAAGCTTTAATCAAGTATTTGTGATGTACCAATTTTCTTTTAAGGGAGAAGCTAGTGTTCTCTTCCATTGAGTGATAGGTAGTGTACTAGTAGAAATATGTTTGGGTATATCACTCATCAAGTAAATTGCTTTTTTTATCTTCAGAGTATGTTATTGGAAATATTATTTGGTTAATTTTAGACACTCAAAAACAGAAAGCAGGACCTTTAAAAAGTAAATCCCTCAAATCTGAAGATTTTTTGTCTCTTAATTTCTTAAAGTGGTACATCACCTGAATAAAATTTTTGTTGTACAAAAAGAAAAATTTGTGCAACTTTTTTTTTTTTTTTTTTTTTTACAGCAAAAATTTAATGGTTACTACTCCTGGCAAAAACATGGAATTATCACACTTAGAGGATGTTCATCTTGTTCTTTTTTTAATTTCCAAAGTATTTTTAAAATAAAATCATTCCTAGTGCATTTAATAATAAAAGTCATTTCTAATGTATTTTTACTGTAAAAACCATTTCCAATGTATTTTTCTATTACCCCTAGCAAAAACATTGAATTATCACACTTAGAGGATGTTCAGCTTTTTTTATTTAGCAGTAAATAAACTAATAACAGACACAAAACATTGTTCTTCAATATTTGAACATTCTGGCCTCATAAAATATATCTTAAACAAACTAGATTAAATTATTGCCTTCTTGAATGAGCTTTAATATCCTTTCCATTGTTTCAATTGACAGTTCTTTTGTTGGAACCATGTTTCCTTTCAATGAAGTATATACCCAACTGCTTGTCTGCAAAGAAATGTCTTTTAACAGTAGACGGACTTACACATCTGGACTTCTGCTGGAATTTGTTTTAGGAATGCAAATTACAAGATTATTCTTTATTTTTTTGTCAATTCCATATTTTCTTCTACAAAGCTTAGAAAAAATATACCATTAATTTAGATAATTTAATCTAATTTAAGGAATATTTCCTGAAACTAGAATATACAGCTATTAAAGGAAAAGTATTTAGCATCTTTTATGTTATTAGTTTATTTACTACTAAATATAAAACCTAAGTAAAATTCCTCTAAGTGTATTAATTCCATAATTTTTACCAGTTTAGCATAGTTTTTGGATGAGTATCATGTTTTTTTTCCTTCTTCTTGTACAAGCTTGTTTATGAATAATGTCACATTGTGGGGTCTCAAAGGTTGTTGATGAGATGAAGAGGTTTTCACTTGATCTCAGTGACAAAAAAAGAAAAAAAAACATTCATGTTTTATTTTTAAACTGTTTAGAAGGAATACACGGAATAGATTTTTAAATTGGTGGATAAAAGAATTGCTTAAACTCCAAATCAGTTGATTTAAATCTTCAGTCTCAGTACCAACAGTCACATTTCAAATATCCCAAGGTTTCACGTGGCTGTTTTTGAGTTTCTCACAGCTTCCCCAGTAGTGAGCTATGTTACTCTGTCGATCACTATCATAGCCAGGCACTGATGTCATGAAAGTCCACCATATTACAATGAATTGTTTCTAATATCTTGTAAAATTTATAATGAGCTTAAGGAGATGCACAAAACATAACGGCTATTATTACAGAAAATGGAATCAGTGAACCAAGTTCAAATCCAAGATGAGGCTGTTTGTATGGGTAAAGAGTAGGTCAGACTGACTCTTTAGTTTTGGTATGGCAACTGGTCAAGAAGGTAAACAGAATCCAAAACTGCTTAACTCCACTTAAAAATATATCTTGTAGCAGAAAGATTGGGTATATTTTCCTTTTTTTCTATTCTTGAGTGTTTAAACTTAACAAAAAATATTTCCAATCATTATGATATAAACATTTGGTGAACCAATGATCTTTTCTTTCTTCTGATAGGATTTAAAAAGATTATATCTTGGATTATTGCCATTTTTGTTAAGAGTTTGTGGGGATTGATTTAATTAACAAAGTTTAAATAAAAAATGAAACAAATAATAAAATAAAAATAAAACAATAAAATACTAAAATAAAATTAAATAAAAATATCTCAGACTTCCTCTTTCACCAAAAGTTAACCTTGTATATTTTCTTTATAGTACAGAAAAATAATTTCAGCTATTTATCATTAACTAAGTTTCAGCTATCGGCCATATTTTCTTTAATAAATTTTTGGAACTTTATTTGATTAAACTTTGATTATTCTATATAAATTAATTACATAGAAGAAATTTTTAATTTTTTGTTTATTATTATTCAGGTACCTTGCAAAAACTGTTTGGTCAGCACAATCCTACATGATGCCAGTATATATATCACCATATTCTACTTGGAACAATCTCTCCAGTAGTTCTAAAACCTGTAAATGATTATATATATTAGGTACTAACAACATGGTTGCCATGGACCTTTTGTACTAAACACCATTGATTGAAAAAAAAAAAAAAAAATCAGAGAATTATGAAATTTTCAGTGTACATTATTGAATTAATGAATTTTATAAGGCACCGGTAATTTTATCAAAAACCTGGAGATTTTTTCAGGTCAATTAACTTTACCATCCCCAGCCCTATATGTGTGGCATTATTTAATCAGAAGAGGTATATGATATGCCATATACTTTCTATATATAATAAAAGGATAAAAGTCTGAAGATGTGAATGGAATAAAGAAAAAAAATTAATTAGGAGCTGTTGGATGAAAATTGTCCCCCAAATGTGATTATCAAAAAAAAATTTTTTTTAATATTTTGAGAGTTTTAACACCATGCTTTAATAGAAAATACAATTTTCTTTTAGCTTATTAGGAAAACAGATCTGTATCAATATTTGTTCAGCTTAAAAAAGGGGACCCTAAGTTTGTATTAGAGTTTGATTTACTTTTCTCCAATCACAGGAAAAATCTAAATATGTCATTAAATAAAGAATATTTTTACTGATGGAAAATATGAATTTTAAAGCAAGAAACTGGAGCTGTTTTGGGGTTTGTTTTTTTTATATTTTTATTAATTCTTAACATATAAAATTGTTAGAAGAAAGAAGTATAGTAACCTACAGTAACAATCATCAAAGCAATTTCCAGTTTTGCCCATTGTATTTGGACTGTGAATAAAATCAGGCCATGCAGTTCCAGCCATATAATTGTCTAACCCTGGATTGAACCTACAACCTTTCAGATGATTTCAATAAGAAGGTTCAATCCAGGTAAAAAATAACAAGGAATACTCACTATAGCTCAACACTTGTACTTGGTTATGGTTAACAGAATTAGAACAATTTACCCCCACCCCACCCTGTGGATTAAATAAAGAGTTTGGTTTGAAGTTCTGTGTAGGCTTCAGAGTTCAACAAGAAACACCTGAAGAAGACCAAAGGATGCATTGACCAAAATGTTGTGAACATAACAGTAAAGATAAAGTTAATAGTCCAAATACTCTAAATGATAAAAATGACCTTTATGTTGTTTATTTTTTTATTGTTCTCAACTAATTTTGACTTCAGGTCATTATCAAGAGAAAGAAGTTGTTTTAGAAAGTTTTAAAGATTTTACTTTTAAAATTTTTAAAGGATTTCATATGCTATTAGTTGGTACTGACAATATTTTATTCTTTATTTCTATTAAAACAAATCAAAAAATAATTAAAGTAATTATTTAAGGTAAAATTTAAGTTTTATTTGAAAGACAGTAAAATCATAATTATCAGTATTAAAAGCAAAATGACATAATTATCAGTATTAAAAGCAAAATGACATTACATATTCAATTAATTTTTATAATCTTTATTACATTTTAAAGATTTAAATTCATCAAGGGTTGATGACTTTATCTAACTGTAGGTTACACAAATTAAAAAATGTTATTAAAATTTCAAAATACTTTAAAAATGTTTTTTGAATGAAATTACTAACTAAAAACATTTTAAAAAATGGTTTATATAAAAATGTTACTTACATGTTGATAACTTACTTGGTATTTAAATCTAAGTAGTGGGTCAAAATTAATGACAATCCATTTTCTGCATCACTATGAAATACAGCTTGAATTTCCAGCTAATTATAACTATGGAAGGTTAGAACTGGCAGCCATAAAAAAAGGCTCAACTTTTTCCAGTATAGAATATCAGCAATGTTTTATTTTTTGTATTTAATCTTGAAAAAGGAAAATAAGTGTCAACAAGGTTTTTGAATTTACAATTAAGAAAACTCAATGAAATAATTATTTTTAATTCATCATCAAAATAGTGAAATGATAATCCTTTTTAATTGCTTTTTTAATATTTAATGTTTTACCTGCTAATACTCAACAAATCTTTTATTGTCCCTAAAACACTGACTTTTACACATTTTTAAATTTCCTTTTTCTTATTTCCTATTTTCACAAGAAAATTTTGCTTTTTTCCATACATTTTTACTTAAATATTCAAACTAAATACAAGGGGCAAAACTGGAAATTGCTAAAATGATTGTAATTGTAGGTTTCCATACTTTTTTCATCTAACATTTCTTATATTCAGAAAATAAATAAATAAATAAAAAATCTCCCAGCTTCTTACTTTCAAATTTATTTGTTTTGTTGTTGTTTAAAGGCATATCCACCTTCTTGGGTTATTTAATGCCAAATCTAGAAGAATAGTAGTGGTACTATTTAACCCATAACAGGGAAGATAAGGGGGTTCATATCTTTCCCAAGGGTAGTTGTCTGAAATTGAACATAATAGCGCAAGCGCAATTCGAACTCACTAACTATGATTCCGCAGTCCAGCGCTTCATCTATTATGCCACAAGGACACCCTTCTTTAAAATTTATATTTTTTGATTTGTAAAAATATTCTTTATCTAATAACAGATTTAGCCTGTCATTGGAAAAAAGGTTGGCCCAGTCAGCTGAAGCTGTAGAATACACCAACTGCATTTCTGCAGAGGAGTAAGACTCCCCCAACAAATATCCTGGATATGACACTAAACAATCTGATGGTGAGGCTTCAGTAATGCTGGAACTTTGGGGAATGTGGAGTACACCTTCATTATCATCACTCCAAGGTTCAATCTGACCTGGAATGGTAGCATCTGATAGGATCTGATCAATGGGTCAAATAGAACTGTTTGGCATTTAAACAGTGTACTTTGACATTTAAACTATGTGCAAACAAATGACTTATGCTAAACTGAATTGCTTGAAATAGAACTGTTTAAAATTTCTCTTGTTGTTACATAGATCTCTACTAAGTGTCTTGTGTGTGCATAAATACCTGACCTTACCTGCTAACCCAGAGCAGCTCTGAACCCAACTGATAAACTTCTGGACCAACTGTCTATCCTCTGACTTCAAAATTATCTTTTCTTATATAATTTGGTTGGTTGGTTGGGTTTTATGGCATATCAACCTTTGTAGGTTATTTAATGCCAAATCCATTTTTATACAAATAATCAGTTCTATTTCAAACAATTCAGTTTAGCATGAGTACACAGTTTAATTATCAAAAACATTTCTATTTCAAGCTATTCAGTTTATTCAAACAGTTCTAATTCAGCTAATTCATTTTAGTATAAGTACAGATTTTGTTTACACACAGTTAAATGTCAAAACAGTTCTATATTAAATAACTCAGTTTAGTGAAAGTACAGTTTCAATGTCACAAACAGTTCCATTTCAAACAATTCAGTTTAGCATAAGCACACAATTTAAATGTAAGTACAGTTTAATTTTTTTTTAAAATTCTATTTCAAGCTATTCAGTTCAGTCAAACAGTTCTAATTCAAACAATTCAGTTTAGCATAAGTATGCAGTTTAGTTCTATCTAACCCATAGATCGGGCTCTATCAGGTGCTACCATTCTGGGCCAGAGTGGACCTGGGAGCAATGGCAATGAAAGGGTGCTCGGCATTCCCCAAAGCTCCAGCATTACTGGAACCCCACCATCAGATTGTTTAGTGTCATATCTAGGACACTCATTGTGGTGGGGGGAGGTCTTACCCCTTTGCAGAGGTGCAGTTGGTGTATTCTACAGCCCCAACCGACTGGGTAACTTTTCTTATATAATCTATTTTAATTATTGCATCAGCTTATCATTTTGGAATATGTGTCCTTAACTTTCCAGCGTGACTTCATTTGACATATATTTGATTTGTTTATCTTTCCAATATCCGGATTTTAGCAAGTGATTTTAAAAACAATCTGTCAAACCAAATAATCTGCAAATATCATTCGGAAGCACGTGCAACATTGCACAGTATGACCTTTGTAATATCCTCCATTCAAAGTCCTTAACTACTTACAATTTTACCAATACAAATAAAACAAGTAATTTAATTATCACCCTAATAATATTAAATTATATACAGAAAGTATAAGCTATATCATATACCTCTACAGATTAGATAATGCCACACATAGGAGGCAGGGGGATGGTAAAGTTAATTGACCAGCAAAAATCTGTATGTTTTTGATAAAATAACTGATACATTAAAAAAATTCATTAGTTAATAAATAGTAAAAGTAAAGTTGGCGACCTTAGTCAGGGTGACCCAAAGGTTCCCTTTTCAATAGCTACTACACCGAGGTGTAGGGGAGGGCGCATCTCCTTTCCCTGGATTGCTCCACTTTACCCTTGATCTATACCTTATAATGCTGAGTATTAAACAAGAAGGCATCAAGTACGATTTTTTGAGTCTTTGGTATGACTTGACCTGGAATTGAACCCAGGTCTCCAGGGCCAATGACGAACACTCTAGGTCCAGGAGACCTGGGTTCACTCCTAGGTCGCGTCAAACCAAAGACTTTAAAAATGGTACTTGATCCCTCCTTGCTTAACACTCAGTAATATAAGGTACGTATCGAGGGTACATTAGAGCATACCAAGGAAAGGAGTAGCAGCCTCCCCTCTACCTCGGTGTAGTAGCTATTGAAAAGGGAGCCTTCAGGTCGCCCTCGACTATGGTCACCAACTTTACTAGTTTATAAATAAACACTGAAAATTTCATCAAAATCGGATAATTCCCTGATTTTTGGTAATTTTTTTTTAATCAGACTAGTGATTTGTTATAAAATAAAAGGTCCATGGCAGCCATATGCTACTATCAAATATATGAAAACCGATATGAAATATACTGTCGGCGTTGCATCAGTTCATTTTTAATGGGGGATAATATTATAGTGTTTTAACATTAAAAATTAAAGTATGTATTTATGCAACCCAATATGAGCAAAATGTGACACAAGGTAAACTTTTAAGCAGAGTACAGTTTTAAATTCAAAGTTTTCCTTCTCTTAAAGTAGTTGTCTAACCAATTCTTAGGAACCCAGTTCGCCCAACTATTTTACCATAGCTCAGCTAGATGCAGACAGCCTTGTTCAGCATTTGGACAAGGGTCACTTATTTTATTTCCTATAATAATAACCGTTACCCTAATAGTGTCTACTTAGACAATTAAAGTAGTGATTAGAAAATCAGACTAAATAATAAATCTATTAACTGGTCTGTAAGCCTAGCTTGTATACCATAACGCCATCCCAGGAGACAATAAAAATAGTGGATATATTTTTAATAAACTAATATTTGAGAGTATCTATTTAATTTATTCGCTGAATAAAATTATATATATATATATATATATATATATATATATATATATATTACTGTGCAAATCAATTAACAACGAATTTTATTGCTTTTCTTCTCATAAACGAAAGTTTATCTTTATTTTATGTAGTTACATTTTAATTTTGTAGTCGTAAAAAATTTTATCAAATAAATTCAAATAAACTCCAAATTTTATGTTTGTTTTTTTGTGTGTGTAGTTCCGTTTTTGTATATTTTTTTCTTTTTAGATAAAAAAAAAAAAAAAAAAAAAAAAAAAAAAATGGCAGATACAATTTAATTTGAAATCAAAGAAAATATGATAAACTGGTTTCAGAATCAGTTAATGATATTTTCTTTGATTTCAGACGAACAAAAAGTCCAGTTTAAAAGCGCATTTGCCTCTAATGAAACAAATTGAAAAATAAAAACACATTCAAGAAAAGTTTTGGTAAACGGCCCAGGCTCTCTGGTTCCCCAATGATACCTGCATCGGAACAATAAGATCTGAAAATATTCGGCTTCGAGTTACCATTACCCCGCTTTTAACAAGCACTATATGTCACAATGTGTTTTTATTTTTCAACAAGTTTCATTTGGGACAAACAGTTCTAATTCACTTTTTAAAAAAATTTAGTGTCATATGTTCACAGTGTTGTCTTACTAAAATTCTCTGTTGTAAGACATTCTTCCAAGAAAAAAAAACATACACGGAATAAATAATAATCAATAAATAAATGATGATGATAATAACGTATGGGACATGTAAAAAAAAATAATTTAGTTGTCATTAAAAACTTATTTCTGACATTCTCCCAAAAAGTGCTGAGGTTTTGTGATAGATGAAAAAAAAACAGTAAGAAATTAACACAACTCACCAAGAATGAATAATTTTGCAGTTAATTAGCACAACAAATGATTTGTTGATGTTTCAGGTAAACAACGGTGTGTAGAAAAACAAGATTCCTCTTCAAGTTATAAGCTAGGTCAGCAACTTAGAGTTATGCCCCTTAGAACTGATAACGAATTTACTAACCATTCCTTAATCTAGTACATTCATATGTTGGGAAGTGTTAAAATAAATCAGCTCTGTTCCTTCCCTTAATTTTATGCAGTACATGTCCTTAGCAGAATGGAGTAAGAGTTAAGTTTATATTATATAATATATAAGTTTACACCCCCAAAAGCGGAATGGTGACGGCAGTGAGTTATTTTTGGCATCACCCCTTCCCCACGGAAGGTTTGCTTCATGCGGGAGTATTCTCTTGTGTCACATCCCAAAATTGATTGATAGATTTTAACGTCATGTCAATACGTCTAGGGTTATTTTATGTCTAAAGCTTAAGAGATCACGTTCATTGTATGTTCATATATACATATTTTGTGTAATTGTTTCAAAAGAGTTTATTTGGGGGGGTTACACATCGAATATGAATAAATTTTAAACAGATGTATTTGACCAATAAATAAAACCATAACAGATACTATGACAAATTCTTTTGAAAACCATTTTTAAAAAGCTAAAAACCTCTTCTTCACAATTTTTTTACTGACTTTGCCCAAAGATCAAAACTAACTAATAACAATCAAATCATAAATAGATACTATAAAATGTAGGCTTAATTATCTGCCCTTGACAGTAAAGGGACCAATCAGCACACTACTGCGGATCTGTACCCAATTTTTGATTCTTTTCAGGTTATATCACTTATAGTGCTGACAGCAAGACTGTTGCGGAGCCGATAAGTATGTCGACCCCGCAAATGAGTTATGTGAATGAGAACAGCCAAAGCAATAGGAAGGAACAAAGGCGAGGTAACAATAATAACAAGTGACAATTTATTTGTCGAATTTACAAGCGTGTATGTAAATGTCCGTGGCGGTTGTATGTAGTCTTCAGCTCGAATGGGTTATGTCGTTAGCTGGTATAGTCGCATTGTAGATGTTCGCAGCTGGGCATTCGACGAGGGTCGCTGGCGTAGGTCGAGTCGTTGAGTTGAGCTAGATGTTTGATGCTGGTAAGCTGAGGTCGGTCGAGTCGTTGAGTTCAGCTGGGCAGTCGTCGCGGGCAGCTGAGGTCGGTTGAGTCGTTGGGTACAGCTGGACAGTTGTCACGGGCAGCTGAGGTCGGTCGAGGTTGGTGGATCGATATCCCCGGTTATGACGGTATGTTGTGGTTAACCAAGGGTGTATCGATCCGGTTGCTGGCTAGTACGGCGGGTCGTACGTGAGTCAGGTGTTGCAGTGGTAGAACAGACCGTAACAGCGAGTCATTACGTGGACTGCGTTGTACCTTGCAAGGACGTTGAGGTCGAGGAAAGACATATCGGACGGGAGTGAAGGTTTTGTCGTGTCAAAGCCGTGCGGACGAGAGCGAAGGCTTTGTCGGGTCAAAGCCGTGCGGACGATCGGACAAGAGCGAAGACTTTGTCGTGTCAAAGCCGTGCGGACGAGCGGACAAGAGCGAAGACTTTGTCGGGTCAAAGCCGTGCAGACGATCAGACGGGAACAAAGGCTTTGTCGGGTCAAAGCCGTGCGGACGAGCGGACAAGAGCGAAGGCTTTGTCGGGTCAAAGCCGTGCAGACGAGAGCGAAGGCTTTGTCGGGTCAAAGCCGTGCGGACGAGCGGACAGGCCAGAAGTCTATTTCGACTGGTCATTACTGACCGCTAGAGATGCTCTGACCAGCAGACAGAGACCTCTTATGGTCCTAAAAAGGACCTTTGTGCATACCTATGTAGGTGGAAGAAAAGCAGATCTACCACGAGAAGTGGGATCAACGCTGGAAGGTAAGGTGAATGCGACCGCACAGAATGCAGGATTCCTCCTTAAAGAGCTTCGCCAAAAAAACGAGCCGTTATTTATCCTATGCCCCACCAGCGTACGAATATGGCACAAGGCCGTTTTTAAGATGGGTCCTATCACAGGGCCGAAGCCCAACGCGGCAGGCAGTTCCAAAAATGCCTCGGACCCCGTCGGCATTCCCCTTTTCGGGGCGCCTCAGGCGCCGGGCAATAAACCCAACCCCTCCGAAGAGGGTTAAAGCCTGGGGGGGCGGCCCCCTGAGGCCAGAGGTGATGTATCCAGTGGTGGAACACACCCGAACAGACTGTGCAGCTCGCGACCACAGCCGGTCAAGAGCGCCCCACCACAGGACACAAAGCATCGCCAAAAAAAACGAGCCTTTATTTATCCTACGCTCCACCAGCGTACGAATATGGCACAAGGCCGTTTTTAAGGTGGGTCCTATCGCAGGGCCGAAGCCCAACACGGCAGGCAATTCCAAAAATGCCTCGGACCCCGTCGGCATTCCCCTTTTCGGGGCGCCTCAGGCGCCGGGCGATAAACCCAACCCCTCCAAAGAGGGTTAAAGCCTGGGGGGACGGCCCCCTGAGGCCAGAGGTGATGTATCCAGTGGTGGAACACACCCGAACAGACTGTGTGCCAAAAAAAATGAGCCGACGAGCGTTGAAAAAGGGCTTGCTGATATTACGAAGGTGCTGTGACAGACAGCTCCAGCCGCGTGAATATAAAATTCTTTGATAAAAAATGAGTGTAGCCATAAAGTATTTTTCTAACCTGCTATAGGCTGGCAACGACTATTAGTTCCAGTCTTATCAGGTTATTTTTGGCCGAGGTGCTTTGTAAATGTTATTAATTTTAATTCATCCTTTTCTTTTAGCTATAACGAGATGTCAAGGTCGTTAGAAAGAAAAAGGGCTTAGTCAGTTCCGGTCGTACTCGGATATAATTGTCCTAAAGCGGGCGTGTAACTTGATATGTTTATGTTTATTGGCAGGTTGCGGCAAGACTAGTCGGACATTAATTCAAATTACTCCAGTTCCAAGATGGACTTCAGCAGATAACTATGGCCACAAAGCCTTTAAGTTTGCAATCCACCATTTATATTTTTAAATATATGTTTGTGCAATTATGTTTTGAGTTCTTCTTGATCTGAATTGAAAGCCTAACAGTTAATGGGAGAAAATATATGAGGCCCAGCAAAAAAGACCATATTTTGCAAACTTAAGGCTATCAGATGTTAAGAAGTTACATTTAAACATTTGCTGTTCAACTTTTATTGAATTTGGGAAAATATATTCAATACATAGCTATCATATTGTTTTGAGTTCTTCATCTGAATTGAAAGCCAAACAGTTAATGTGGGACAATATATGGGGCTCAGCAAAAAAGACCATATTACAAAGAAATGTTCTTATTTTTGCATCACTTTTGTTCATCTCTCCCTCTATATAGCAGGTATCATACAATAACTGATGTTTATACAACAGCATTGCTTCTAACAAAGCCTTCATCAGATGATGACTCTGGGTTCAGACAAGGTTTCGGGGCCGAAGCATCATTACCACTAACTCAGAGCGCCCCAGTTATATCTCACGACACCACCAGACTTTGTCAGATTGTTGTTGCTCTGTGGGATTGCCGGATCCACGCTGATGAATATATATATGTGTGTGTGTGTGCATGTGTATGTGTGAAAATATAACATTGCAAAAAGGAATATTTATAGCAAGATGTTCCTTACGGCAATTCACTTAAAATGCTTGAGCTTAGGAGATAAATTAATTTCCAATCTAATTTGTTACTGAATACTAATTTTATGAGATTTGTTTTTTTGCTCAATTTTTTTTTTAATCATCTGATTTCTTGATATGATGGAAATAACTAAAATTTTGATTAGAATCCTGCATTCTTCCAATGTAGAAATAACAGTATCATCACTATAACAAAAGGAATCCAACAAGTTCTAACCCTGTTGAAGTGTCCAGTAACACTAAACTGAATTCAATGGTAAGGCTTCAGTTCTGGAGCATGGAAAAATATGAAGTACCCCTTCATTGCCATTACTCCCTGGTTCCACCTATGGATGAAATGGATCTGTTTAAAATTTTGGGGCTGTAGAATATACCAACTGCACCTCTGCAGAGGGGGAAAAAAAACAACAAGTGTCCTGGATATGACATTAAACAATCTGATGGTGAGGTTCCAGTAATGCTGGAGCTTTGGGGAATGTGGAGTATTCCTTTTTTGCCATTGCTCCCAGGTCCACTCTGGCCCGGAGTGGTAGCATCTGTTAAGGGTCCTATCTATGGGTTAAATAGAACTAAACTGTGCTTCCTTCACAATACTGATTTTTGCATTTAAACTGCATATTCATGCTAAATTGAATTGTTTAGAATAGAACTGTTTTGACATTTAAACTGCGTACTTATGCTAAACTGAATTATCAGAAACAAAACTGTTTGACATTTAACTCTGTGTATTGCTCAGTCGGCTGGGACTGTAGAGTACACTGACTGCACCTCTGCAGAGGAGTAAGACGACCACCCTCCAACGAGTGTCCTGGATATGACACTAAACAATCAGATGGTAAGGTTACAGTAATGCTGGAGCTTAGGGGAATGAGGAGCACCCCTTCATTGCCATTGCTCCCAGGTCCACTCTGGCTTGGCGTGGTAGCACCTGATAGAGCCCTATCTATGGGTTAAATAAAACTAACGGCATACTTATGCTAAACTAAATTGATTGACTAAACTGAATAGCTTAAATAGAAATGTTTTTGACAATTAAACCATACTTACATTTAAACTGTGTGTTTTTGCTAAACTGAAACTGTACTTACATAAACTGCATGCTTATGCTAAACTGAATTGTTTGAAATTGAACAGTTTTTGACATTGAAACTTTACTTACACTAAACAGAATTGTTTAATATAGAACTGTTTTGATTTTTAACTGTGTAACAAAATCTGTACTTGGGCTAAACTGAATTAGCCGAATTAGAACTATCTGAATAAACTGAATTGCTTGAAATAGAAATGTTTTTGACAATTAAACAGTGTTACTCATGCTAAACTGAATTGTTTTAAATAGAACTGATTATATGTTTAAAAATAGATTTGGCATTAAATAACCTACAAAGGTTGATATGCCATAAAACCCAACCAACAAAAATAAAATTTGGGTATTAGATAGGAATACATGAAACCATATAACTGTGTGTAAACAAATGATTACATGATATAACATATCGAAATTAAAAGACAAGATACTTTTGCCAAAACCAGTACAAGGCATTAAAAAATGCTTATCTCATTTTTGATTATGAGAGGCTGATTAAGGCTACTAACAGAAAACTGAGACTGTCAGCCATGTCCAGACAGCTTTTAAAAAATTATACACTGATAGTATTCTGACACTTTGACATTCAACACTCCATTGATCATAGTGAAAAATGAAAAGGATGTTGCATGCAATGAAAACAACCTAGTGGAATCTAAAAGGATATTTTATGTTCCCTGATACCCTCATTCTTCGGGTTGGCTTGGTAGTTACAACTGTGGCAGGAGGGTATATCACAAAATCTGACCACACTCCACAAACAAAAACTAAAACTAACTAGGACTTGAAGGCAACAATACCAGATGCTTCCCATGTGGGTGCAAGTTTCACTGGGCTAGCAACAGCCCTTATGCAAAGAGTACCGGAAATAAACAGAAATATGATAAAAAGAAAAACTACCTATCCATAGCCAACATTGTGTTGATGAATCAGCAAAAGCAGAAGACAATAGTCACCCACTATTAGATGAATCTCTTGGCTCAGTCATCCTGGATAATGGTGCTTCTGGGATCATTTGGGGAACTCAATGGCATGAATATTTTCAGGAAACCACACCAGAAAAAAAGAGACAATCTGTAAAAGCTGAAGACAGAGTTTGGACTTATAAGTTTAATGAAAGAAACAAATTTATATCACTTTATACAGCCAATCTACTCTGTGTCATTACTGGAATTGAAGTCAGTATCATTGTGGACTCAAACATACCACATTCTTGCCCAGTCAATTGGGGCTGTAGAATACATCGACTGCTTCTCTGCAAAGGGGTAAGACCCTTCCCCCCAATGAGTGTCCTAGATATGACACTAAACACTCTGATAGTGAAGCTCCAGTAATGCTGGAGCTTTGGGGAATGTGGAGCACCCTTTCATTGCCATTGCTCCCTGGTTCACTCTGGCTCAGAATGGTAGCACCTGATAGAGCCCTATCTATGGGTTAAATAGAACTAAACTGCATACTTATGCTAAACTGAATTGTTTGAAATAGAACTGATTATATGTTTAAAAATAGATTTGGCATTAAATGACCTACAAAGGTTGATATGCTATAAAACCCAAACAACCAACTAACCAACCATACCACATTTATTAAGCAAAGATGCTATGAAAAGCATCTGAATATGTCTTAACTCTGAAAACAAAAGTGTCATTATGTTAGGAAGAAAAGTTCCAATAAAGTGTACTTTATCTGGTCATAATCAGATTCCCATTACCACCTCTCGACTAGAAAGAAGTAAGTTTAATCAAATATCTTTAATTAAAGAAATTACAACTAAAAATAGATAAAAGAAAGTTAAAATTACAACCACATTACATAAACAATTCAGTCATCCTAATAATAAAAAGCCATGTGATCTAGTTAGGAAAGCAGGAATAAAAGATTCTGAATTCATTAAAATTCATAAGAACCCCCTAATTCCTATGAAATATGGATTAGATACAAAAGGACTAAACCCCCACCCATCATCGGGTTCTTATTAGGATCTTGTTTCAATGAAAGCATTACCAGAGACATCAAAGGAATCAATGGCAACAAAGTACTACACTTGATTGACCATCATACAAGATACAGTGTCAGAGTCAGGATTCTTAGTAAAGAAAGATTCCTGTGAAATATGGATTAGAAACAAAAGGACTGAACCTAGACCCATCATCAGATTCTTATTAGTATTGAGTTTCAATCAAATCATAACACTAGACATCAAAGGAATCAATGACAACAAAGTACTACACTTGATTGAACATCATACAATATACATCCTAAGCTTTGAATGTTTTCTAAAGGTACAAATCCATATCTTCTTCAAAGGACTATCCTAAACTTGGAATATTTTCTAAAGGCATAAATCCTTCCTTCTTAAAACAATCATCCTAAACTTGGAATATTTTCTAAAGGCATAAATCCTTCCTTCTTAAAACAATCATCCCAAACTTGGAATATTTTCTAAAGGCATAAATCCTTCCTTCTTAAAACAATCATCCTAAACTTGGAATATTTTCTAAAGGCATAAATCCTTCCTTCTTAAAACAATCATCCTAAACTTGGAATATTTTCTGAAGGTACGATACCATCTCTTCTTCAAACAATCATCCTAAACTTTTAAAATTTTGTAAACCTACTTTTTTTATCTTAGTGCAATGGTTACCCGCACAAGAAATAAAATTGGTGAACTGAGTTCAAATCTTGGATGAATCTGATAGTGTCTCACTTTGTGTTAATATCCTAGGGAAAGGCATGAATCCATCTCTTCTCTCTCCAGCTATGAGTAAATAGTAGGACAGACTTTAGTCTTGGTAAAGCAACCAGTCTAGGAAAAGGAAAACTGAATTCAAACCAGCATACTCTATTTAAAAATTGACTTTGTGCCACATCCTGTTCATGTGCCATGGTTTTCATTAAAGTAAATGGAATTGTTGATCCATCTTCAAATCCTGGACAAGGCTGATTATATTTCACTTTGTGTTAATGACCTTGAGAAAGGCATGAGTTCATTTGTTCCCTCCAGCTAAGGGTAAATATTAGGGCAGATTGGGTTCTTTATTCTTGCAAAGGTAACCAGTCTAGGAGAAAGAAAACTGTGGATTCAAACCAACTATATTCTGCTTAAAAATTGACCTTGTGTCACACCCTGCCTATAGTTAAATGGTTTCAAGTATTGTAGTAATTAATTATCTCTTCTAGATTAAGGTTGGTAACTATACAGTCTGTGTCACTATCTATACTTTGTATACTCTAGAATCTTTGTAATGATTTTGTCGATCCCAGATCACTGCACTCTTTATTCATTCTTATAGGTGACTTAATTCTTGATGTTGGGGGAACTGCATCGAATTTGGCTGGGGGCAGTTTGGATGCACCTTCTGTTCACTTTGGTGTTAATCTGTATTTTTCCAGCTTGGCCAATGAGAGCTTGTGGTTTTTGTTTAAGTTGTTCCAACTTTTTGAGAGACAAGATTTTGAGTCTGTCTTTGACGGTTTTTGGTGGACAGATTGGAGAATTATGTAAGAGTTGTTTTGTTGGAGGAGATTTTACACTTTTAGGAGGAGTGGTTTGTTTTTAAGTAGTAGATTCTACCTCATTGGCTTTCTCTTTATTTTTAACTTGTTGAGTTTGAGAATGCTGAAAGTTTTTTCAAGTGCTTCTGAAACTTTGGCAAATCATTCAGTTCCAACTGCATCATTTTCTCTATGAGAACTCTATATTTGTTTTCTTGATTTATTGTATCCAACCTACGTGCAACAGAGGCATTGCAGTTTTCTCCCATGTTGGACCCAACAATTTTCCTTGATTCCAGGAAGGACACGTTCCTCTTACATTTTACTTCAAGTATTTCCTTTTCTTTTTTATAGATGTTACAAGATCTTGAGTAAACCAGGTGGTCTTATTCGTAGTTTGGACATCTAATTTCTTTAAAACAATTTTTCTCCCTGTAGTCTGCGTCCTTTTCACCACACTTTGCACATTTCAATCGTCCTTTGCAAGCTTCCCTATGGTATCCAAATTTTTGGCATTTAAAGCACCTGAGAGATACTGGGACATATTTTTCTACCCTCTCAAGACAACAGCTGATCTTCACCTCCTTGGGAGTATGGAGCTGATTAAATGTCAGAATGTAGGTGTTGGTCTGGATTTGTTCTTCACCTTTTCTAATGGAAATTCTTCTGATATTTGTCACTCGGTTTTTCCAGGGCTGCTGTAGCCAATGCCAACTCATTACTTCTCATAACTCCTTTGAGTAGAATGATAATAGCACTTTCCACCATAATCTCCATCCAATGACGTGCCCATATGTGGACAGTGAGATGCTCGATAAATAGTCCACCTCCTCCTCAAGTAGTAACAGTCTTCTCTGGGCAACTCTGTTTCCTACATAACTGAATACTTGTGTGAACAATCTTCACAAATTCGATATAGCACTGCAAACAGGATTGCCTGGGTGGTGGCTTCCTTAGCCTGCTTAAGGATGCACAGGGGTTCTCCTATCTTATGACTCCTAGTTCCTTCACCATAGATCAATCCAGCATCTGAAGGCTGTCAATCGTCAGCTTCTCATCCACAAACTTTGTTGCATGAGTTTTTGCTGAGTCAGTGCATATGCCTGCCTCAATGAAGAAGCGTTCCGAATCCTCAGGTGTCCTGAATCCTGTTCACAGTGCCATGTCAAATTTGTGAAGTTGTTTGCCAAGACACAGTGCAGTTTGAGGGTCTCCAGATAACACCCTCTGGTATAACCCCTTCTAAATCCATACTGGAGGTGATATTAAGCTTTCCCATTCCAAAAACACTCACTGATGCCAGATCATGGTTTGGACTGGTCAATCAAGTTGCTTGGGCATACTCACTAGATCCCGTCATGCTCTCCTTTTGCGAACTCGTCAAACGAGACTCACACTTTATATGGAATAAAAGCCTTGAGGATGCATTTGAACATTCCAAAAAAGTCGTTATTAACCTAGTCCAAAAAGACATCTCTACACTTGAAAAAGATCAAGCAACCTGCCTTGCCCCAGACTGGAGCAAAGAAGGGATTGGCTTCCTACTGTTGCAGAGGTATTGCTCATGCACCATCAACAAAGCCCCAGTTTGCTGCCCTGAAGGCTGGTGCCTGATATTTGCCAGCGGCAGATTCTGCATCTATGCCAAACACAGATATGCACCTATTAAGGATGAGGCTGCAGCAATCACATGGGCATTGGAAAAATGTTGCATGCTCGTAATGGGTTTTCCAAATCTCATAGTCATCACAGATCACAAACCACTAAAAGAATTATTTGGAGATAGAGACCTTAGTAAAATCCAAAACCCCTGATTATTCAAGTTAAAGGAGAAAACCCTCAGGTACAGATTCACCATTCAGCACTGCCCTGGGAAGTGGTACAGAGCCTCTGATGCCATCTCCCGCAACACAGCAACCATCTTGCTGGCACTCCTAAATGTACTCCCTGCTGAACCCTCTCAGTCAGACATCATCGAGTCTGACAACATGGACGACTGGGTCAGATTAACAACCCTACTAGCAACATTTGGGGTGAACGACAACATAGTGTTCATCTCACCAGACATTATTCGTGCAGCTGGACACAGGACCTGCAATATAATAAGGTAATAGACACAATACAAAACAGATTTAAAAAAAAACACAGCCTCATTGCACCCAAGATCTGCAAATACTGGAAAGTGAGGCACCACCTCAGTGTTGATGATGGATTAGTGTTCCTAGATCAAAGAATTTTCATCCCCACTTCTCAATGTGCAAAAGTCTTACGGCGCTTGCATTCTATGCACCAAGGAGAAGTTGGTATGAAGGCCTGTGCTAATAAATCTGTTTATTGGCCCGGGATGAATGCCTCAATCCTTAACACTAGAGTGGGTTGTATGTACTGCTCAAGGATTGCCCCTAGTCAACCAAAGGAGCCAATAAAATTGACACCATCACCTGATTGGCTATTTTAGCAAATCATCATGGACCTCTTCCTTGTTGGGAACTGTGAGTACTTAGCATGCGCTGACAGGTTAACTGGCAGACTGATTCTATACCACCTAAGCCATGGACAAGCTAATGCCTCAAGGCTTATTTCAATTTGCTGAGACATATTTCAAACCTACAGCACCCCTGAAGAACTCAGCAGTGATGGGCCACTCTTCACATCCCTTCCATTCAAACAGTTTTTACACGACTGGGCCTTTAAACAAAGGCTTTCATCTGTCGCTTACCAACAATCCAATGATCAAGCAGAACTCGTTGTCAAATCACACAAAAGAATCATAAGTGGCAACACAGATCAGAGGGGATAATTGGACAATGACTGTGCAGCAAGAGCCATCCTCCAATACAGGAATACGCCCATCCAAAATATCGGGCTGTCCCCTGCTCAATTGCTACTCCACCGCCGAGTACATGACTTCGTACCATCCCAACCCACACTCTACAAGCTACACACAAATTGGATAGCCACAGCCCAAAATCACGAGGTGAGTCTATCCTGTCAGAACACTTGTCTCATAGAGTGACAAAACAGAACAGCACACACCCTATGTCCCCTTCAAAAGGAACAAATAGTTGCAATTCAATGACCAACAACCCGCCAATGGGACACAACTGGTCAAGTCATTGAGACCCTCCCCAACCACCAATACCGTGTCAGAGTCGACGGATCAGGTAGAATTACCTTGCGAAATTGCCAATTCCTCAGGAAACTGGAAACAACAACAATCCTGTTTCCCATTCCTAGTGCCGTGCCCGAGACCTGTACACCAAATCCAACTCCCCAGAGACCCAACACACCTGTGCTACAAACCATAGATACAGGAATAACACCGTCACACCCAACATCAAATACCGCACAGCTGTCTATATCTACATGGACGAAAACCCCCGGGCATTGTCCAGATTACTTCCACACAACCAGCCAGGTATAAAGAACTCATCCCTTCCCAAAGGCCACTACCCATGAGCGATGGGGGGAGGAGATGTAGAATAATAATAGCACTTTCCACTATAATCTCCATGCAATGACGTGCCTGTATGTGGACAGTCAGATGCTCAATAAATAGTCTTCCTTCTCCTCAAGTAGTTGTAGTCTTCTCTGGGCAACTCTGTTTGCTACATAACTGAATACTTGCGTGAACAATCTTCACAAATTCAACACTTTGGAAGTGTTAAGTCTTTCATCAGGTTATGCTATATATTTAGTATTGTGGAAACTTTTCCTTTTTAGTATATTTTCTGCCTGCCTCTGGCTGTCCACCTTGACAAGTAAGTTTCCATTTCCTGTTTTTTTCACATTTTTTGGAGTAGCTCTAGTGGTTAATACTTTTTCTATTAATAAAGGGAAGAATTTAGCTAAGCAGACCTTCTCCAAAGATTCAATGACAATGAATCTAGGGATGTCTGCTGCCTCATTCTCTGAGTCTGATTCGGATAGATTTTGTTTTGTTTTTCATTTGAAAACGCTATAAGTGATGCTTATTTTTCACTAGCCCTGTGCTTCACCACCCACCACAGGGTCTGACTTGTGTTTGGAATGTACCAAGGGGGAAATCTATTCATCTTGGTTGAGATAAGGATACACAACCACTATACTCAAGCTGAAAGTGGGTTTTCAAACCCTTGCCAAGTTTAGGCTTTCAGCAGTGGTCAAATTCTAATTCTCTCAAGGATGACTTTGGCATCAAATAACCCATGAAGGGTGATATGCCATTAAACAAAGAAATCAAACTAAACCAATCAATTTTCCAACCATTAGAACAGTACACATTCATTTTATAAGACAGGGTTTTTCACAATCTTACCAGAACAGAAATGATTTGCTACTCATTGCCATATTAGTCCTCATTCTTACCACTTCTCAAGACATTTTTTATATTTGAACACAATGAAAACTTTATTATTCACTAACATCATTAACAACACTTACTAAGCAATTTACTGATAATATCATAAATGATATAAATAAATATCTTCTTTTAAACCTGATTCAACAACTGCATTGTGGATTTAATCTTTTTGTCATGCTACCTACCAGCATCCAAAAGTAGTAATCTATTTTCTCTTTCAGTAGGCAGGCCATTTTCTGTCTCTAGTTTATGATAATATAGTATTCTTGGTAATGCACTCACTTGTTTAATTCTAACTTACCAGTGTCATTCAACAAGAAAACCCCAAAACTGAAAAAACAAGAATGGTGACTTTAAGAGAGAGAGAAAAAAAGAATCCTGCATGAAATTATGTGATAGAGATTGTACAAAGGACACATGAAAAAAAGAAACAGAATACCTAGTTATATCAATTCAAGAGTATTTAGAACTAAAAAGTACAGCCAAATATTTCATTTACCTTTCAACTCATATTTGTGTATATTCAATGGAAATGTGCTTAAAAAAAAGTATTTTCTTTACTGTCATTTTATCATTATTTTTGGACACAGGTAAGAAAGCCCCTACTGTCTATAGATTATTGGGAGGGGGTTTGTAGTGAACAATGCCTGGTTAATAGTTAACAAAGGGTTTTATTTACAGTATCATACAATAAGAAGTGTGTACATCTCAAGATGCCATCTTGGTTCTGTTCTTTTTCTTATTTTTTGATTTACCAAGATTTCACTGATCTAGTTAATTCGAAAGTCTCAGTATACATCTTCTCCCTGTTATTTTTGTTTTCCTTTTTAATTAGAAGATTTCCATGAAAGCATTACTACAGATATCAAAAGGAATCAATGGCAACAAAGTACTACGTCTGATTAATCATCATACAGTGTCAGAGTCAGGATTCCTAGTAAGGAAAGATTCCTGGGAAAACTTGATTAGATACAAAAGGGCTGAACCCATACCCGTCATTGGGTTTTAATTAGGATTGTGTTTCAAAGAAAGCATTACCACAGACATCAAAAGGAATCAATGGCAACAAAGTACTACGTCTGATTGATCATCAAACAGTGTCAGAGTCAGGATTCCTAGTAAGGAAAGATTCCTGTGAAAACTTGATTAGATACAAAAGGGCTGAACCCATATCTGTCATTGGGTTTTTATTAGGATTGTGTTTCAAAGAAAGCATTACCACAGACATCAAAAGGAATCAATGGCAACAAAGTAGTACGTCAGATTGATCATCATATAAGATACAGTGTCAGAGTCAGGATTCATTGTAAGAAAAGTTTTGACATCATTAGTACCATCTTTAAGCACTAGATCACATATTTTGGAACTATTCTCACTGACAATGGCAGGGAATTTAATAGCCAGTCATTTAGGAACATGGCACAAATCTTGAATATTGTAGTATGTGTCACTGCTGCTGAAAGTCCATGGAGCAATCAGACAAATAAATAACACAATGGGATATTGGGAGAAACAGTAAAGAAAACCATCCAAGACACCAATTGCAGTTTGGATGTAGTACTTGCATGGGCCATAAGTGCCAAAAATACACTTCACAGTATTCATAGTTACAGTCCCAATCAACTTGTTTTTAGTAGGAATCCCAAATCCTGATCTAATTTATGATATTAGTGCATTAAACTCCATATGAAAACAAGAAAATGTAGAATACATAAGTCAGCAGAATAGTTAACAAAGCAAAAAAAAAATAAAATCCCAGATAGATATTTCAGGTTTGGGAAACCTTGAGCATTTAAAAATTATTGGATATAGTGATACTTCTTTTTTTACTTTAACAAATAAGGTATCCTTAAGAGGCTATATTCTCTTTTTGGTAGGATGTAACCATAAATATATGCCCATTTTTGTTATTTCAAGTATATTAGAAGAGCTGTCAAAAATACACTAGCTGCTTAAAAAGTAGCCATGGTTGATATGTTAGAAACCTGCTGATTTTATTGTAAACTTTTATTGAAATTACTGAAGCTAAAAGATAAAACTTTGACTAAGTACATTCATCGACACAAATTTTGGATAAGAGACTTCATATTCAGATGTCCATTTTGTGAAATAATTCACAGAAAAAAATTGCAGAGATCCTTGGATCCCGACTGATGCCCAAATTGCAGAGAGATTCCTCAACAAAGAAAAAAGTACCATCACTTAAAATCCGTGCTTTTATATCACAGCCCAAGGAGTCCTCAATGTTATGAATTCACATTTCTTAATTTTTTCAGGAAAACATGATACTCATCTGAAAGGAAAAGAAAATGGAAAGAATTGTTAATCCTCATGAGTTGTGCCCCTTGGATATTCTCGGGCAGTAAGGGATAATCTTACCCAGAAGTTCAACTGTAGCTATTATAATTATCATCACACGAGAATCTTGAAGATCAGGCAAATTCAGGTAGACCTAAGACCATAGATTTTGAGTCCATGCTCCAAACCACAGAAGCAAATCCAGCAAGTAACACTCAGGGAATATCAGGTGATCTTGGCACTTCATAGTCCCACGAGGTTCATTACATTCATGACCTTAAAAACAATTGAAGCTATTAAATTGTGGCTCATATTACCAAAATATTGCAGAACGTTTGACTCACCCTAGTGATTAAAAGGAAAACACTTTATAAACAGAATATTTTGATAAAATAAAGTTCAAGGATTTTATTTTCTAATTTTTTACTAAACTAATTCTATGTGAATATGATGAAATGATCCAATTCAGTTTAATTTTATTTTATATTTTTAATAAAATAAAGTAAATTCTTATGAGATTTTTTTTTATTTTATTAGCAAAGGAAATTAGAATAAGCATAAATTATGGTATAGATCAATTAATGGCAAATTTTATTGATTTTTTCCTCATAAACAAAATGTTATTGTTATTTTATGTGGTTTTAATTTGATGTTGTAGTTGTTTAAAATTCTTAGAATTAATTTTTATTTATTGCGGACTTTTTGTCCTCATCTTGGTAGTTTTTGACCAAGTAAACCTCTGGCTGGCTTGGGTAGGATTTGAAACCGCTATCTTCTGACAATGCTCACCTGGAACCGTAGAGACTCAACGCCTCTATCCGCTGCGCCACGGGCCCCGAAGGGCGATCAAGGATGGATTTTTTGGTCTTATAAATCCTTATCTGGTCTTCCAGAGTCGGGTCCGTTCCGAATTTTTGTACTTGTCTTTAATTGGAATCATTTTGTACTTGTCTTTGATTGGAATCATTCAAATCCTACCCAAGCCGGCCAGAGGTTTACTTGGTCAAAAAACGTGGTGCAATAGACAACAACTATGGAAGGCAGTAATTACTGGGGATACGGTTACAAGACTCAGCATTCCTATCCGAGGTCGCGGTAAATCACCTGAAGAAGGCCAGAGGTGAAATTTGGCTGAAATGTAGTGAAAGAAGAAACAACACAAAAACTACCAAGATGAGGACAAAAAGTCCGCAATAAATAAAAATTAATTCTCAGATTAAGAAGCCTCATCTCAAAATGATTCCAATTAAAGACAACGTTTAAAATTATTATTGAATAAAATCATGTAAACTTCAAATCATTTCTTCAGTAAAGTAATAATTTTTTTAATGATGAAAAAAAAGTGATTTATAGAATTTAACCTAAAAGAAAATGTCATTAACTAGTTGTGACTACAAAAAAAACAAAAAAAGTTATTACAATGCATACTTAGTACAACAGATATTTTTTTCTTCAAATATTAATGGAACAAACAGTTCTACTTCTCTTTAAAAGGGATTTAATGTTTGTCCACAATGTTGTCTTACTAAAATTTACTGTACTTAAATATTTTTCCTCCAACCACCAAAGAAGAAATATATGCAAAAATAAAATAAAATAAGATAATGATAATAATAATAACAATCAATCACATAATTAGCGAATGCAGCAAATTAGCACAGAAAAAATATAAGACTAGGCATGACTGGGTGGGCAAGGTGATCCACTGGGAATTGTGCAAGAAGTTGAAGTTTTACTATATAAGCAAATAGTATATGCGCAACCCAGAATCTGTCCTAAAAAATGAGACACACAAACTTCCCTGGGATTTCTAGATACAAACAGATCACCAAATCGTGGTCAGACAACCAGATCTTATAATAGTAAACAAAAAAAAAAAGAACTTGCAGAATTGTGGACTTGAATGTCCCAGCCTGACTACAGAGTGAAATTAAAAGAATATGAAAAGAGAGTTAAGTCCCTCGACCTTGCTAGAGAATTGAAAAAGCTGTGGCACATGAAAGTGACAATAATTGGTGCTCTTGGTACAGTCACCAAAGGATTAGTACAAGGACTCGAGGACTTGGAAATAATAGGACAAGTGGAGACCATCCAAACTACAGCATTATTGAGATCAGCCAGAATACTGAGAAGAATCCTAGAGACTTGTCACTCAAACTCCAGTGAGAAACCATCAGCTAATGTTGGTGTGAAAAACTCTCTTAAAGGAGAAAATAATAATAATAATAATAATAATATTTTGCTGTCCTGGCTGACCACAGAGTAAAATTCAAAGAAATTGAAAAGAAGGATAAATACCTTGACCTTACTAGGGAATTTAAAAAACTGTGAAGCATGAAAGTGACAATGATACCAATTGTAATTGGTGCTCTTGGTACAGTCACCAAAAGATTAATAAAGGGACTTGAGGACTTGGAAATAACAGGACAAGTGGAAACCATCCAAATTACTACATTATTGAGATTGGCCAGAATACTAAGAAGAGTCCTGGAGACTTGTCACTCAAACTCTAGTAAAAGACCATCAGCTAATGCAATTATGAAAAACCCTCAAGGAGTAAATAATAATAATAAGAAGAAACTTTAAAGATAAAATAAATCATTTCATTCCAACAAATTACTGTACTGATTAAACTCTAAATAGCAATGTGAGCCTAATGAGCCTTGCTGGACATGAACCCAAATATGGGTCCAGGCACACTGGACTAAGAGGTCTAGTGCTATACAATGCTGTCAATGACATTATCACCTACCCAAAGGTGGCCCAGCAGAAGCCAGGAGCCTTTTGGTCTCAAATCTGTCCTTGACTTTGAATACTGTGCTTGGCTACCCCATTTTATTTTGGTTGCTGCCTGTGTGTTTATATAGCGTTAGCTGCTGCTTCTCTGCTGGTCAAGGGAAGTATTTCTGCACAAAGGAAGCCCCTTTATTAAATTATCAGAGGTAGAACTCGCTTCTCAAAGTATCACATGACCAATGGTCATATGATTGTTAGATGCTTCCCCCATGAATCACAAGGAAGGGAAACAATTACGTTTTGTTCCCAACAAGTAGTTGAATTACCTCCCCCTAGCCAAGAAAATATCTAGTAGTAAATCATATTTAGTTAGGGAGAGGAGTAAGTGATGCATAAAAAAAGCAAAAATGAAGGGAAGAGAGAGCTAATACTTTTGCTACCTGAAAAAGAAGTGTGTATATATTTCTTGAAAATAAAAACAACCAGTTCCCACAAAGTAATTTATTTCAAGAGATAAACTTTACAAAATTCAGCTTTACTCATTTTTCCCTATACTTGTCAAAAACATTGAATTTTAGGTTACTAGGAGGTATCAAGTACCATTTTTTAAGTCTTTGGTATGACTTGACCTGGGATTGAACCCCAGTCTCCTAGACCATTGGCAAACACTCTACTCATTAGGTCACTGGTATTGTATGAATGGAAAAAAGATTTGGAATAGTCTCCTAGGCGAAAAACATCTCTTAGGAAAACCTGTTCCCTTTTCCATCAAGAATACAGCAAATAATGCAGACACATGGGGGTTCGTTCAGCAATTCTTGTATAGGACTGCAAATTTAATTGTTCACCCCATGATTAAGGTCAAGACAGCACAAATTCTCTGATTCGGGCAACAGCACATTTTGCCAGGAAAAATACAACACAGCAGAGTAGTTCTGGAACACAGGTAGCAGAGCATAGCTCTAGGACATCCTGTGGTTAAAGTCAAGACAGCACAAATTCACAGATATAGGTGTTATATGACCGAAAGAGATCTCTTCTAATTTATCATACACACAAAATAATGATTGCAGCTAGCATCTACGAGAGGATTCACCAGATGTTATCGGTGCTGAGACTTTCTGCAAAGTAGGAAAAGGAGCTTCTGCGCGTAGGATCAATGCATAGTGAAATGTCGATGAAATTTCTCAAAAAATAAAAATAATTAAAAGTAATTTTTAGGCCAATCTGTGACCTTCTCGGTAAAAAACAAAGAAAACCCTATTGATCCGATCAGGAGATAAAAACAATATAAAAGACAAATTTCTCTGCTGCAGAGCAGATCAAAAGAAGGGAGATGACAATCGCAAACTTGAACTCCAACTCTGAGAGAGAGAGAGAGAGAGATGTGAAACTCGAAACCATGCGTCACCCACATTGACTTACCTCTTGTCTGCTTTGAAGGAAGTGACTAAGCCATAAATCACCAAACACCCCTCTCCTCTACATACTTGTAGCATCTGGCCTACCTCCCCTAACCCTTAACCTGACTCTAAGCCAACCTTCGGGTCATTGACCTTGTGTCAAGTACTGTTTGGCGGGAGGCAGAGACAAATAACTTCACTTTATGTGGCCTTAGTATATGTTCCACAGATATTTTGCATTCAGATCACCCTAGCGCCTCACTGAGCAATACACTCACACGGTGATCCCTCCTTTGTGGTTGATCTAGCCATTTGGAGTCATTCTGGTGGAGACCCCGCTTTTTATGGTGGACGCTAGCCACTGGAACACTTCTGCTGCGATCCCACAACTTGATTTTCGACTTGGCCCTGTTTAGGAATGGAGGTCTCCAGCTTTGAGTCAGAGTATCTCCAGTGATTTCCCTTGGAATTATTGAAGTAGACGGCCAGGAGGCAAACACAAAGCAGACAACCAGGAAGAAGGAGCCTTCTGATTCCAGCTGTTCACCCTAACTGAACGCGACCCTTTTGAGGGATGGAGCATCCTGGTCTCCTTACCTTTGTTTCAGCTCCCCAGCTGCTAAAACATTCCTAGCATTAGTTTAAAGGATTATATTTATAACAAAAAAATAAAATAACACAAGAAACAAATCCTTCAATGTAAACAGAACAAAGAAAAAAAACAGAAAACAACCACACCATAAGGGAGATTACTCACAGCCTTCTTTAACCATGAAATAACCACCCACACGCATGTCAATTTAAATTCCAATATTAAACCAGTAATAAAAGTAACACCTGCATCCAATAAACTGTCAATTTATTTAAAGATAAAAAAAAAATATAAAACATGCATATTATATTCACTTAAAAAGAAAGAGAACACATACTGCTAAAATTATTGTACTCTAGCATTCAGTTGAATTACCGAACGATTAACCCTTGACAGTAATCTCCGAAAAAGATTTGGACTGAACAAAGCAGAGGTACGGATACAAAGAAATAATAGATTTCGTTAGAATTCAAAAATAAAACAGTATTACAGGTTCAAAAAGTCCTTTAAAAAATTGAAGTCTTCACAATGGTAAAATCTTCAGTTGAACAGCAGCAGCAATTGTAATTAAGAAAAAAATGTATTGCGACAGATTTCAGCAATTTGTTTCTTAGAAAGTTCCTTTATGAAGAGTCTTGAAGGAGAGAAATCCAACCAGCCTCGTGTTCAGCATTCATACTTTTTGTGTCAAGGGCATAGCAATTCCACAGTGGAGAACTTGAAAGAATTTCCTCCGTTCAGCAATTATAAATATCTCCTTTCGAATTGGAGACTCAGCAATTGAATTTTAAACTCAATAATATTTCCTCAGGTCAGCAATTAAAAATATCTCCTTTCGACTTGAAGATTCAGCAATTGATAAAGGATACCTGATAGAACTCCACCAGGCTCTCAGTCAGCCATTAGAAATTTTCCTATTCAGAGGAAAATTTCTTCACACCATATAGTTCTCAGCGGTCAAACGTGGTGTTCCTTTTTGAGCAGTCTGCTCCCACAAAGGTCTTCTCCCCCCCCCCCAAAAAAAAGCCGAGTGTCCTATTTCCTGCTTCAACGTCACAAACGATGTTAGTTCAGGTCACGTCACTAATCTACTCCCTCCAGTGAAGGCGAAAAAAGGTCTCGTCAACACAAACTTCCATCATTCAAAAAAATAACTTCGACATAGTGGTGCCTGTCCCTGCTGTACTTGCCGTAACCTCAACCGCCTGCTGTTTTAGCCTGTTTCCGACACTAGGCTTATCGTGTCGTCTCCCACTGGTCGAAGTCTGTTCGACCCAAGTATGCAGGAGACACTCAATAAACTGTTTTAGTCAAGGCAAAACCATAAGTCTTCTAAGATTTCTAGACACACATAAATGGAATCAAGAAAGTATTCATAGCATAATGGCTATTACAATGGGAAAAAATTTAGTTAACTAATTACTTATCTTAAATTACACCTTAGAGGTTTGTAAGGCTTCATTTCTTTCTTGGATTGCATAGAAACAAGATTTTAAAAGATTATTTCATGTATTTGTCTAAAAAGATGGGCCTCATAACACAACTTAAATTTGATATACTGATGTCACATAGAAATCTTATATTATCATTGTTAAATCGAAATAAATAAAAGCTTATAAATTTTAAAGGGAAGTGTTTATAAACACGTGATCGTTAGCGACCACCAACTCACACAACGGAACTAAAAAATAAAATCTAAACAATTCGAATGCATTACTCTATATTATCGTTACATAGACGAATTCGCACAGTGACATTGTAGTTTAACTTGTTTTTAAAACACCAGTTATCAGAAATTTTATCTCTAGTCTTTCCCACTCCCGAAATGTTTTGAACTATTACACGTTACATATAGGTAGAGTCAGTGGCAGTGAATAATGTGTTACGATGATTAACCAGATTTGTTTAACCGGTATAAATTTTAAACCCATTAAATAAATTTAATAATCATTATATATTCATTTAAATTTATACTAATTTAATTAGATTTTAAAAAATGGTTACCATAACATGGAATTTTGACTTAGTTAAAAAAGAAAAAGTAAACACTTCCGTGTTACTGTGTTAACGATTTTTTAAAAAAAATATTTGATTTCTTATATGTGAACAAAAAAAATAAACGTGAAGACTTTCGGGTCCCATTTATTTTTTGTCATTTGCGTTGAATTTGTTTACTTTCGTTGACTGACAAGGATTTATTTAAAAAAGATACGAAACTAAATAACTACACTTCAATTTTTTTTTCCTTACTTGCCGGTAGAGGGCCCCCACCACCAGTTATCTTCTCTTATTTGAAAGACATTATTCTATTCTCGTTTGACGCACGTGGTATTTTGTTCAATCAAATTTATTTTATTCTACCTAGAAAAGAAAGAAAGAAGACGTCAAAGGATGGAAGAAGTAACTGAAAAAAACTCCGAGGAAGAATTTATGCCTGTCAAAACAAGGAAACGAAAATCCAATTCGACTCAGGATGTCGAAATGGAGACAACTACCTCAATGGATGTTGAATCCGACACTCAACCAGCTGTTAAAAAGCCTTTTTATCCACCACTTTCAGCCTCCAGTCAACAAACCAAATCGGATAAGCGAAAAGTTCCTATTCCTAACCATAGGTACACACCACTTAAAGAAAGCTGGATGAAAATATATACCCCAATCGTTGAACAACTCAAACTACAAATCCGCTTCAACATGAAAACTCGAACTGTCGAGCTACGTACATGTAAATCTACAGAGGACATCAGTGCTTTACAAAAAGGAGCTGATTTTGTCAGGGCATTTGCTCTCGGTTTCGATGTTGAGGATGCTCTGGCCTTGATCAGGTTAGATGATCTTTATTTGGAGTCTTTTGATGTGACTGATGTGAAACCACTTAAAGGAGACCATCTTGGACGAGCTGTAGGTCGCTTGGCCGGTAAAAACGGTAAAACAAAATTTACTATTGAAAACGTAACCAGAACCAGAATCGTTCTTGCAGACACTAAAATACACTTGCTTGGTTCTTTTCAAAATATCAAAACAGCTCGCACCTCTATATGCAATTTAATTCTTGGTAGTCCGCCGTCAAAAGTGTACGGAAAGTTACGAACTGTTGCATCTCGATCTGCCGAGAGTTTTTAAAATTCATTTTGAGAAGGGAATTAGCCTTCTAATTAAGGATTTCTCTCGACTATAATGGGTGGTCATTTTTATCATGAATTACTTATGTGTATATATAAATCGAATATCATGAACTTTAACTTCTGAAATCAAAACCTTAAAATGTCAGCTTTTTTTTTTTTTTTTTTTTTATAGCCTTACACGCAACTTGGAAAGGAATGACATACAAAATATTCATGCGAATATTTTAATGGTAATTCTTTTACTCAATTCTTAAATAAAATACAAAAAAATCACTTGGAACAAGTGATAAATTCTACTAGTCTTCCAAAATCTGTCATCTCAAGTTTCATACAGTACGAGGTCTGATAATTTTCGACGTTAAACGCTACGTCCAGTTATTGTTATTAACTTATTTAAAACTAAAAGGCTTTACATATTTTATATTTGAAAATATAGTGGTTCTGTGCGTGAGTCATTTCTGAATGATTGATAAATTGGCTCACTCATAAGCACCTTCGTTGCCAAGACTTAAAGGACACATCAACTTATATATTAAATAACAAAATTTCTTGATCGTAGAAGTCTGAATCGCACTTTATTTCTGAACTCATTTTCCCAAGCTAAAGTTCATGATATTCTAAATCTGACACAGACTAAATAAAGAAATATTAAAAAAAAAAATAAATGATTACGTCTTTCTAGGTACGTCACATAAGTGGTCTTATGCCAAATTAAACTCAGCTGTGTAAATTACAGATGAATGACAGTGAATATAATGTGACTCTCCTTGACTGATTTTTTTTTTGGGGGGGGGATAATATTGTTTTCTTTAAAAAAAAAATCAATGTTATTATTCATTTGGTTATTATTCAGATAATTATCGTACTTTAATTTCTTCACAAAATTATTTCTTGTGTAGACCTATATTTAAAAATGTGACTGCTCCCCCTTTTTTTTTTTTTTTTTTTTTTGAGAAAAACTTGAAGTGGAATAGTAATGTGGCCGTAAGTAGGAATTCCCTTTTTATATTGATGTATAACTGGACACTAGCTTTGTGTCCAATTTTATTGTCCCAAATGGTTAATTTATAAACTGGACCCTCTCCGCCCCCGTTAATTTTCTGCTAATAATTCAGCTGTTATGTTGTTAAAAGGAAATAATAAAAAAATACAATGTCTCAAACTTAGTACAAACTGATCACTCCGAATTTAGAAAAATCAAACCTACAACAAAGAAATACACAATATTTTTTAAAAATTGAACTTGAGATATAAAAGCTAGCAGAAAGTTAGTCATATGCATTATACGGTAGCATTGAATAAGCTTGTAGTAACTTTTTTTTTTTTTTTTTTTTTTTACAAGAAAATATAAGTTGTACTTCGTTCAAACTTTAAAACAACTTTTTGTTTCTGCTTTTGATATAATTTTTCTTTTTCATTTAAAAATATAAACATGAAAGAAACATTATTTTGAAATAAGTTTTAAAGAAGTAAAACTTTAGTTTACTTAAAATTTTATATTTTATTTTAATTTTATTTTATTTATTTATTTATTTTTTTTTTTTAAGAATTAATTATTCTGAACTTATAAATTGGAACTTCTAATTTGGCCACTTCACTCTGTTCCACTTTGAGAGCCCCCCCCCCCCCGGGAAAAATAAAAGATGAGTCATTTTCAATAACTTCAGAAGACGAATATTAATTTAAAAAATAAATGTCATGAAATTACGGTAAGTTAATTTCAATTATTTGATTCTTGACCTTTCATTTCCTTGTACTTCAAAGTAAACTGAATACAAAAATGAATTTTTGTCTATCAAAGAAAAGTTCTATAAAATATTAGATATGTATTTACCAGGACATTAGTCTGAGTAGTATTTGCCAGTGGTCCAGGAGGCCTGGGTTCAATCTCAGGTAGAGTCATACCAAAGACTTAATGGTACTTGATGCTGTCTTGCTTAACACCGCATTATAAAGTAAGGATCAAGGGTAAAGTGGAGCAATCCAGGGGAAAGGTGTTGCGCCCTCCCGTACACCTTGTAGGGTAGCTGTTGAAAAGAGGAGCCTTCGGGTCACCCTTGACTAAGGTCGCCAACTTTACTTTACTTATCAACCAACCTCTCTGCATAACCTACCACAATTGATATGCAAAGAAACCAAACCAACCTCTCTGCACAAGCAGGATGTGACACAAGGTCATTTTTATTTTATTTTTTTAAGCATATTTTAACAGATGTGAACTCGGTTTTCCCTCGCCTAGGCTGGTTGCCATTCCAAGATTAGAGAAGTCGGTCTGCCTTGCTATTTACTCATAACTGCAGGGAGAATAGTTGGATTCATACCTTTCCTAAGGATATTAGCACATGTGAAATGTAAACATCCTCTTCCAGGATTTGAACTTGGGTCATTGTGCACATTTCCTATCATGATAAGCGTTACACCATGTTATTAAGTATGCAGGTTTTTGTTTTTTACTTTATGAAAGCTGTTAATTTTATGGAAAAATGTTGCAAACTCGTAAAAAAACTTTGTGATTCATTGAAACAAACATTGTTTGATCTCTCATGAGAAACTGGTAGTATCAAAACCCATAGAAAATCCTGTGATTATTTTTAGAATATCTGGTAAAATATGCCGATGGAGTTATTTCATGAAGTATAAAGTTTAATACTTCCTATGCAAAATATAAACTTTTTTTTTTTGTACTCTATGGTTTGTTTGGGTTTTCTGGCATATCAACCTTTGTAGGTTATTTAATGTCAAATCCCCTTTTAAACATATAAAGTTTTATTTCAAACAATTCAGTTTAGCATAAGTATGTGGTTTGAATGTCAAAATAGTTCTATTTCAAGCAATTCAGTTTAGCATAACTACTCAGTTTAGTTCTATTTGACCCACGGGTAGGATCCTATTAGGTGCTACCACTCTGGGCCAGAGTGGACCTGGGAGTGATGGTAATGAAGGGGTACTCTGCATTCCCCCAAGCTGCAGCATTACTGGAATCTCAGCATCAGATTTAGTGTCAAATCCAGGACACTCATTGGTGAGGAGTCTTACATCTCAGCATAGAAGCAGTCAGTGTATTCTACAGCCCCAGCTGACTGGGCAGTTTGTAATCTTTGAGTACAGATGTGATTCAAGGCAACTGCACACTGATTCACATAGAATCATGAACAGAAATCTTTGTCACTGCTAGATTATGTCTTATTGTTATATTTAGGGGAAAGATGTCTATTTAAAAATCAGTTTAGTGTTTATACTATTGCACAATAAAATTAATAGCAGAAATTTTTATGCAAACCTTGGAGTTTATAGAAGTCCATATGAATTTAAATCATTTTTAAGCCATAGTAAAATAATTAAGAGATTAATTCCTTATGATAATTTTATAAAAACCCTTTATCAGTCTCATAAATAGTAGTGCTATTAAATTTTTTTTCTCTTAATCCATTTTTCTGTTTGTAAATGAATTCTAAGTAGTCTTCATAGAAATTGTATGGATTTACAGGGAAATTTGATTTTGAAGAGTTATTTTTTTTTCATTTTCTACAAAGACAAAACTAATGTTACAATATTATTGCTTTCCCATAAGTTATTCGATCTGTATATATATTTTATAGATTAACAATTAATAAGACAGAAGTAGCACTAAACGCTCTAAGTCTAACAGTTAAAAATGATATTTACATGCAAAATGCACACGAAAATTTATATTTCACATCAGTTTGACTTCTTTTGGAATATCTGCTTCTGATGCTTAACACTTATTTTCTTAAGCTTTATTTCATAGAGAAAGCATTGTCAACAATTGTTTTTTTTTATTTTTATTTTTTTTTTATTACTAGTATATTCCTTATGTTAAATTAAGTCTGCATTTTATTGCAACTCAGATAATCATTTTATAGCTGTCCATTAGCAACACAGATCAGGATTGAAATGGCTAGTTAGTTGAACAATGCAGCAAAACATTTCAAAACAGATTTAATGCTATGATGAACTTCTCTGGAAAAAATTTGTGTGAATTTAAATTTTACCAAAGGTTTATTCTTTATTTCCAGTCTGTATAGCCTACTAATGACCAGTTGTAATAAAAAAAGCCACCCAGAATTAATGTGAAAAGAATACTAGTTGCAATATTGAGTGTTCAGTTTGTTTTTTCCTTAGTATACAAGAGATTTATTTTGGCATTAATCTTTTTAAACTTCTGTTTTGTAAAATTTTGAAATAATTTGCAACAAAACTTGGGAAATGTTTGGCCTTAAGTGCAAAGTCTTGTTAAAGCAGTTGGCCTACACATATTTACAGTGTTTTAGCCTCTTAAACAAGAATATTTTGTCATGCTACATGTTTGAAGAAAGAAAGAAAAATATTGAAAATATGTTCTCTTAAAAACTATACCCAACCTTTATATGCCAAGAAATGATTCAATTCACTACATTAAGCCTATATTTCACTGAAAACTTTGTGTGGTAAATGAAAGGCTGGTTACTTCTGTACTTAAATAGCTGTAGTATAGGTCAGAGGTATCAAAATGAAAGACTCCAAAGGAACATTGTCTTAGGAGAAAAGCAATGTTCTAAAAAATAAGATAGAGGGAAAGTGATTTCCACTATTTATAATTCCACTATGCTATACAACTGATAGGCTGCTTTTTTTTTTTCTCAAAATGATAGTGGGATATGTGAATTAGTACAAAATGTAAGGGGACAAATTTTCCCTTATTCTGTTTTTACTTTTGGTAAATTCCCTTTTTTCTGCTTTCAAAGGTAAATTGCATTAAATCATACTATAAATATTAAAATGGCCAAGTTCAAGGTTTTATTACATTTAAAAAAATATTTGTCTATTTCACTATCTGCTATCTCAGGCACCCTCCATGCTAAAATCTATTTCTTATTGCATTATGAAACAAAGCATTTCCTTATGTTCCATTGTCTGTCATCTCAGGTACACTCTTCACACTGATGAGTTGTTAAATCTACCCCCTTCTTATATTACAAAACAAAAGAAAAAACAAAAACATTCCTTGTGCATTGTGTGAGTGAGTTTTCTTTTAATCTCAGTCACCTCTCTATCGCAAGGTGACATTCATATGAAGAATGATTTTTCTTTTTAAATGTATATAAAATTGGATTATTTATACTTTTCAACTTTTGATCTTGAAGTGAAATTGACCAAAATATTAAAGTACATTCTACCCTTCTCTTGAGAAAAAACTTGGTCTGGGATGAGGGACAAATTTCCAAGTTTGAGGAAAATATTAGTTATAAAAATTACTGGCGATTTTTTATTTATTTTTTTAATTATTTATTTTATGCTCCGCATTCACCATTTGTCTATCAGAATGCTGCCACCCATACTAAGATGACACACTGTTATATCAATTTAGTCCAGATTAAAAGTACAGTGAGAGTAAAATAAGCTCTAAAAAAGTTCAGCTTTGAGTTACCCTTATTGTGCTTTTAACCTGGACTAAATTGAAATCATTGAAACTTACTTCCTTTCTATGAAAATAGGAAACTTATCTAGACTGAATCTTACCCAATTGATACAATAAATTTTTTTTTTTTTTCCCAACATAAATGTCATTGGAACATATAATCTTCACAGCAAGTAATAGACTATAAGAACAAAGTAAAGAATTTTTGTAATACTTTCACTTATGTATTCAGTGAGGGTGTCCAAATAAAACCGTTGAGAGAAAGGCCCCGAAACGGTGCACATTCTCTCTTGATGACTCTAATATGATTTTTCGAAAAGAAAATGATTAAAGCTAAAATTTTCATTCAACAAAGAAAATTCCATAATGTAGAGTTACTCTGTGGAATGTAAATGGTAAATGTAAATCTGTCTGTCTGCTCACTTTTTGGTGAGTATCAATTACTTATTTAGTAATTTCCTTCTAGCATCTGACATAAATCTTCTTTATGTGATTGTTTACAAATTATTCTTAATTACAAGTCTTTAGAATACCGGCTCATTGGTCTAGTGGGTAGAATGTTCGCCAATGGTCTGGGAGACCTGGGTTCAATCCCAGGTCGAGTCCTACTAAAGACTTAAAAAAAAAATGATACTTGATACCTCCTTGCTTAACACTCAGCATTATAAGGTACGTATCAAGGGTAAAGTGGAGTAGTCCAGGGAAAAGAGTAGTGCCCTCTCCTACACCTTGGTGTAGTAGCTATTGAAAAGGGAGCCTTCGGGTTGCCCTCAACTACAGTTGCCAACTTTACTTACTTACAAGTCTTTAGTGGCAGAGCTCAATAGATAATACATACTGTAAATTGCAGCATACAAGTCAACTTTAAACTTGAAAAAATCTCAACAAAACTAGGAGTTGACTTATATGGCAGGACTAAAATCCAAACTTTAACCAGTGATCAAGTGGAACAAAACTGAATCAATATATACCTGAAAGAAGAGGGGTGGTGGTGGATAGTATGCCTCATCAGTAACAGAAAAAAAAAAAAAAAAAAGCCTTTTGTAAGTGAACACGTGGAATCAATTTCAAGTGCCGTTGCTGTGTTGTCTTCTTATTAAAAAAAAAAAAAAAAAAGGTGGACAGCCGAATTTCTACACTGAAAATAACAGTTCTCTTAGCTTCTTCTGAATTCCTTTTTGCCTACAACAATCTTCTTTAGCAGTCTTACATCCAAGCTCGTCTCTTGTTGTGCGTCACCAAGGCTCAAAACGCCCTCTTTTCAGTCCATTCAGGCAGGACTTAAATAATGATACCAAAATGCCACATCCGGGTCAATCACACAATGTGGTAATTTACAGGCACGCCAATGCATAGGTAGTCCTGACGCCAAACACAATTCACGATCGGGAGGATGTGAATTCGATCTCCCCAATCGCCCGTTTCTCTCTCCCCCTGATCTCGTTTTACATGCCAGACATTCGTGCATGTTTTGAGCTGTTGCGTGTGTGATTTCTCTCACTACAACACCACTTATTTTAACTCCAGCAGACTGCCACAAACACTCCCAAATTGATTTGTGTTTGGTAAATATATTTAACACAGAAATTGATATAAAATAAAATACAAATTAAGTTTTATATTAACATTATATCATATGCTGTTTTCAACAGCTGATGCTTGACTATAAACACTAACCAGAATGTTGCAGGACCCAAGTGTCCAGTCAGACAACTATAGTATGTTATCTGCACAATTTCATGATAGCACAGTAGATTGTGAATTCATATGAATATAAGCTCTAATGTGTAAGATTTGCATGTCTCATATATGGCTGATGTATTTCTGATTTCAGGAGAAAATATTATGTACATCAACACAACTGGAGTAATGACAGTTTCTTATAATATCTTCTTTTTTAAATGGTCATCCATCTTAATACCAAGCAGGCTCATTAATACTTAACTTGATTGGTTAGGTCCTGGGTTCAATCCCAGGTCACATCATAACAAAGACTTTAAAAATGGTACTTGATACCTTATTGTTTAACACTCAGCAATGTAAGGTATGTATCAAGGGTAAAGTGGAGCAATCCAGAGAAAGGAGTAGTGTCCTCCCCTACATCTTGGTGTAGTAGCTATTGAAAAAGGGAGCCTTCTGGTCACCCTTAACAACCATTCTAGGTTATTTAATGCCAAATCTTCATTATACATATATGTATATATAAAATATGATTTGTTTGGGTTTCATGATATATCAATCATTGTGAGTTAATGCCAAATTTGTATTATATTTATATGATTTGTAAACATATTTTGTAGATAACATTTTTAAACAAGCCTGAGCTTTTTTTTTTGGCACACAGTTAAATGGTTTCAAAAATTGCTATATAAGTCACAATTTAACATCAGTCATTTGTTGTACAGTTTGATCAATTGATAAGACCTTATCAGGTGCTGCTACTCTGGGTCAGAGTGGACTTGGGAGCAATGGTAATAAAGGGGCACTCAACATTCCCCAAATCTCCAAGGCAAGAGCCTCACCATTAGATGTTTAACTTGAGTGATTTATGCTTTTAGCATGACTTGACTGTAAGTGAAGTTTTTATTTTGGTTAGCTTCTTGTAATTTAGTTATTGTTTACATTCAAGAATGGTTTTGTTAGCATTTTTTCTTCCCTTGATGTAAAGAAGCTCATTTATTGAAATTTCTCTAACTCATGTAAGTAGTTGTAAGTTTGCCACATTTATAAAATAAAGACCAATGTAAAAAAGCATCTAACAAATGGCAACAAACTTAACTTTTTGCATAGAGATATTTTTTTAAAACTTAGCTTGAACAGACTTACTCTCAAAACATATATGGCATCAACACAGGGAGTCAAATGGATAGTAACAGAAATAAGTTTTGTTTTTTTTTAGTAGGCTAACTTGTACTGCATAATGTTCTAAGTTAATAAGGGGAAAAAATGTTCAAATAGCCTATTGAACTTTAGTTTATACCGTCATGACATATCTTCAGCCTGCTCTCCAGAAACTAGTGTTCAATGCACCTGTAGATCTTGCAATGTCATATGTTCTTGCAAGAAGTATGGTTTAGTTTATTCCAGTTTGCTCAGACAATAAAGGCATTTATGCCAAGATTACATTTATCGGCTGATTCTGACAGGCAACAATAATAATGTGGGGTATGCCAGTTGCTAAAAGGTTGAAACAAACCTCACTAATTAGTTATTTCAAACTTTGCTCATGTTTTATATAAGGTTGTTAGGCAATAATAAAATTGATATTGTTTCACTAGAAACTTCAGATGAGGTGAGGGACTCACCAAAATATTTAAGTTCAAGAAGCTATTTGAACTTGTGAATACTTTTTGGTGTCATGCAGTGTGTTGGTCTATCAATTCATTTGTTCTGGGTTAGCTGTATACTCTTCTTAGATTACCTAGACCATATCTTAGTTTGGTTTATTTGATATTGAAATTTCATTCATTTGTCAAGGTTTGTTTATAATTATAGCTACTTGTTTTGCATATAATTGTTTTCAGTTGTCTGGTAGCAAGTATTCCTATTTAATATAAATAATTTGACCCATAGATGGGAGTCATCACTTTAGGTCAAAGTGGACCCGACAATGAAGAGCTATCCTACACTGAGCACTAGAATTAGAACCTTCCCACTAGATGCAATTTAATGTCACACTCTGGGCAACTACGTCTTGTCTTCAGTCAAGACTTAAACAAAAAACAAAAAAAAAACCTGTTCTCAAAGATTCCAACCCTGAAACAGTACATCCTTCATTGCATCAAAAGGAGAGATCAGGAATATATATATATATTTTTTAAAAACCTTGCTAAATAATGTGCATGTTCAAAAGAATATAGTTTGATAGGCACTACTTTTATGACCTTAGCCATGTCATTATGTCAAGTGTAGATTATGCTGAATAAATTTTTATTTGAAGACAAATTACAGAGATAATTTTTGTGATAAATATTTTCCACTCTTAATTTGATATAAGCACTCAGCTTATAAAAATATCTTCCAGAGGCTTAGAACTTCCTTTGGATGGCACAATTTGGGGAGTTAGATATTCATCTGCTGTAACCTTCCCATGGTGAGAGTGAACCTGACAAAGTCAAGATTCCTTTTGAGTGCAATGAGGTAGGTAGGTAGGTACTGCTTCAGAAGCTCCAGGGAACAGTGTAGTTTGCCTATAACATCCAATTATAAATGCAACAGTTGGCTTAATGCTAAAGTGGATGATCTCCCAAAATTACTGTAAACAGTGATTCAAATAAAATCTTTATTTCCACATACAGAAGGGTAATACACCAGTCTTAGCAAAAGGCACCTTTTTTTTCTTCTTCCACCACTTAATATACTCTAATATAAAATGAAATAAAAATATAATGGTCAGTTACAGGCTCCTCACACTTGCAAATCTAAAAAGAACACTGTCTCAGAATCAAAACAGAGCTGAGCTGGTAAAAAACGTCAACACTTCCAATATTTCACAACAATCATCAGATAGAAAATTTGTCTGCTGATTGAAGCTTGCTACTCATGAAAATTTGAATTAGTGTAATTTATAACGAACATTTCTATCTACAAAACCCAAACAGCTGGTTTAGGAAAGGGATTTTTCAGATATCTTGAGAGCAAGTGAATTTACATGTTCATCAAGATTTGTCCATTAGTCAAGAACTAATTTGAGTAATTTTCTTCCCACAATAATTAGCCCCCCCCCACTTAAGGGAGGAGACACTCTTGTAAGTGCCAATTTTATTTGCTTTCTGAAAAAATTAAACTTTCTTGACCAATTTTAAGTTAAGAGCATCCCAGGAAGTAATTATATTACACTAGAAATAATAAAGTTCTGGTATCTTTGGTTAACAAAAATTAACTTTTTTTTCTTTAAAAGAATTTTACTGTGTGTGTGTATATATATATATTACACACACACAAATACTTAAGTAAAATTCTCTGCTTGAAATCAGGAGAAAAAAATATAAATAAATAAATAAAAGAGAGAAAAGATGTTACTTGATAGTCACTATTCAAATAAAAACCTTTTCCCTATTTAATGAAAGGGTAATGTGTGAAAATAAAACTGGTTAAGGACTGATGATCATTAAAAAAATTTAGTTATGAAGAATCCAGTGTGTGGGTGGTATGAACAGGGGACCAAACAAATTGTACATTGTCTCAGGACAAGTTGTGAGAACTAGTCATAATCAAGAGAAAAAAATCTAAGTATATTTTACAAATAAACAAATATGGCAACTAATCAGTCACCAATAGAAAATATTGGAAAATAGTTTTACATAGGGAAACAATTCAAGTATTACAACTTGTTAATTTGGACTAACATCTACATTTTTTATTAAAATTCTAACCAGTGTTAGAAGTTGGTGTACTAACAGTATTTTAATCTTAATTTATCTCATTTCTAAAATTCAAAATTATAAAATGAGCTTTCCTTTAGTTTTCCAAGACATGCTGATTATTTAGGCATGTACGAACACTGTACCATATAAATTATGAATGCTGAAAAGAAGGTAGAATATAATTTTAATTCAGTATTTCATGAGAAATTGTGTTTATTCAGATAAAATGTTAGTCCAAATTAGTAAGTGAAATGATTTTAGACTAGCATCCTTTATTTTATTTTTTCTTTCAAGCCCTAAACATGTCAACTTTCAGAGAATTCTGAAAAGCCCTTTATATTTTTGTCATATCATGAAAGTGTCCAAATCTGTGCTATGGGAGAGTACCATCAATAGAGAAGCAGAATGGCATGATAAAGAAATTGCAGTTACAAGTAATCCCTGGGAAGGATGTTGTAAGTAAAGCAAAATACCAATCCTTAGATAAAATGAAGGGGTTTTGTTCAAAAGTCTAAAACATCTTTAAAAAACAAAACAAGGATGTTAGTCTTAAACAATCATCGAATAAATAGCACAGACTCAAATTGAAATGTCAAAGCCTCATAAGAAGTAATAACAAGAAACAAGTACAATTTAAAAGCATATATATTTTTTTATCTTTTTTTTTTACTCTCCCCCCACCCCAATAACCTGTACGAATACAAAAACCCAATGACAGGAATATGGCTATACAAAAAATACTTGAAAGGTAGCTCTGTCAAAATATCCTGTCTGTGTTTTAAGATGGAAACTTCTTGCCACAGCTAAATGAAAGCTCTGGCATTAAAAAAAAAAAAAAAAATAAATAAAAAATTAAGCTTTCATCTGGGCTTAACATATGTCACCCCACAGACAACAATATATAAAAAAGGTATTGATAAGAGCTACAGAAGGAAGGGGGAAAAAAAAAAAAGAGAGAAAGAAAGAAATTGAAATGGAACAAAAATCTATACATTACATACATTAAACAGGTAATGTGTATTGTTAATAAGAGGGAGAGATTTTTATGTTTAAATTTACCCACCCCTTCTATTTTTGTTTTTTTTATTTTTGAGAAAGGGGCAGTTAAAATTGATGAGGTACAAGAAATTAGGAGAGGGCATGATATTTTAACTGTAAAGTAGCTGGTTATTTTCATCTTATATTTAATTTCAGTGTTAGGTCAATAACTGTCAAATTACTCAGATTTATCTTTAGAAATACAAATTTCTTTTTTATGTAGACAGGTTCTTATAGATTTAGGATTGCAAAAATTTTTTTTCTTTATAAAATCAAATAAGTTTTATGCCTGCTATTTGCTTTGATGCTCAAAAAAAAAAAAAAATAAAATAAAATAAAATAAATAAAAATAAAACAATAAAATACACTTGCTATTGTGCAGGTGAATGTAAAACATTTTTTGAATGAGGATTTTTATATTTGGGATAAAACTCAGTGGGGGTAAAAATGCATTTTTTAAATTTTCTCTTCTTTCTCTAAACATGTTTTCAGTGCCTTTATATTAATAGTTTTCATTTTAAAAATTTATTTTATTAAAAAGAAAAAATATGCATGTGTCAACAATTACCTTTATAAGCACACACATGCACAAAACACACTTTCACATCCTAAAATTTGCAAAAACAGAACCACCATTTTCAATCAGTCCTTTTTGGAAGAGAGAGAGAGAGTTGTTAAAGAAGAAAATAAAAGCCTAGTTTTTGATGAGATACTTTAGGGTAATTCATCAAAACTAGTAACAATGTTATTCAAAAACATTTTTTCTTAACCCATTAGTATAACTACTTCACATTCATTATAAAAAATTTCCTTTACAAATCTTAGTTTGCATTTTTATTTTTTTTTTGTTTTTGTTTTTTTTTTTTTTTACCAAATCACATTTCATAATTGACTTTTAATGAGTTATATCTGACTTATAAAATTTTTTAAAAAATTATAAAATCATTAATTCAAAATATCAAAAAAGGCCTTTATGGGTTAAGCAAAGATCATAAGACATGGATATATATTTTAGCTGTTCTAGATTAACCAATCTCTCATTACCAATGCATTCTACTATATACACTTACAATCAAAAACACCAAATTTGCAATTTGACATTCATAACACCATTTTTTTTGTTTCCCCATTTTGTCAGAGAGAAATTGTGTAAAGTTTCTGTAATTAACACACCTGGTAAAGTGTTTTAAAATAAAAATCACAAAAATGTTCTAATTCTTTTTTTTCTTTCAAGTTAAAAACAACCAAGTTGCCATATGTACTCGAGTAGATAACCGAGTGAAAATTAATAATTGGGGAGGGTTAATAATCTGAAAAAGAGAGGTTGGTGAAGGAACAGTTTACTGCAACTTTTTTTCTCTTTGAAATCTATTCAAAAGTGAGAGCTGAGACTTTAGATTTTTTCTTTAAATGAACAAATATTTTTCTATAGGAACAGAAGGAAAAAGGTTTTAATTAAATCTAAATGTTAATCAAAATGTCAACCAGCTGTCTACTGCCCCTCCCCAAACACTGAAAATTCTCATTCACTGGCATTACAGCAATAACCATCAACAATTCCATAATGGGGGGGAGGAAACCCTTCAAAGCAATCACAAAGATGCTGCAACTAATTTTACAGCAAAAAAAAGTATATATATATATATATATATATATATTTTTTCTTTTACCAGCAAGCCTTTTTTCTTGATAAATATTACTAGAACATTATAAACACAAAACAACTTTAAACCTATTTGCAATGATGTAGCCTTACTAAAAAATAAAGCAGGTATTTTCATACACTGATAAGAAATGTATTAAAAGAAAAATTTAATACCTACTCACTAGCTGAAGTAAATAATTATATTCACTGCCCTTACCCAATTTCTAACAGAAGAAATATATATATATATATAAAAACACACAAAAATACCATTTTATTAAATCATAATAGGATCTAAATTGTAATAAACTAAATTATGCAATACTTCAAAAACCAGCATGTCAGATCATTTGACTAGAAAATAACTTACTGCAGTAATGTGCTCAGTAAGAATAAAAGTATTAAAAAGAAAATGATTTAATGAGATAGCTACAGCTTGGCTTTAGTCTTATAAAAATAACATGGTTGGTTAAGTTAAAATAATGTCAAACCACAGGTTAGAAAAATGTGATCTTGATAGTTAGTGTACACTGCACTTGGAATGTTAAATAGGTTTCATAGCATTGGTAACAGTCCATCTAGGTTCATTTGGAGAGAAAAAAAATTTTTTTAACAAGTTACTGGCTATGAAAATATCGATTGCATCCTGAACTTGAAAACATTCTGATAACTAGTCAAATATACATGTTTAGGGGTGGTGGGGGAGATTCAGATTCACATAAAATTTTGTTGTTGTTCTTAACACATCATTCATATTTCCATTACCAGGAGAAATCACTTTGAAATGTTATTAAGGATGATATAAATAAAAGTTGACTCAATAATGATTAAAAACCAGACCAATCACAATATCACAAGAACAACAAATTTTGAATGATACCTCCTCTCAAAAATCTGCTTGCTAAATAAAAAAAAGAAAAAAAAAAAAAAAGAATAAATTTAGTTTTAGATATCAGCAAAATTAGAAGTTAAATTATGGTTGAACTGATAGAAAATTAATTTGAATAAATCTAAAAGTTCATTTTTCCAAAAATATACCTACATGGGCACAAAAATTATTTCATAGCTTCCAAGATGAACATGAAATTTTTCAGGCATAAAATACATTTCTATGATTCTTTTAAAAAGTTAATATCCACTCATTGAATGTAATTTGTATAACATCCATGTATCATCCCTTGGCTATATATATATAGCATGGTTGAGTCATAAATAATTCCATTTTTTTAAAATGCAAGTTGTAAATACACATTTCAAACTTTCAATGTTTTAAACACAACCAGAAATTACCTGATTAAAGAGTGCCTTCAGACATTTTTTTTTCAATAGTGAAAGTGTACATCATAATTTAATATATGATCTCCTGCCCCTAAAATGGAGGGACTGAAAGTGCATATTTGACATATAATGCTGTGGACTTGTGAAATAACAAAAATGCTACAAAAATAGCTAAGAAAATTTCTAGTATTTATGACCATGTTGTCATTACTGACCATTAAGTCCAAAACTGGTTTTCAAAGTTTTGTTCTGGTGATACATCAGTAATAGATGAATCCAGACCAGGATACTCATCAAATTTCAATCAAGATGCTTTAAGAGAAGTGGTAGATGCAATCTGTGTAAAAAGTACTTGAGAGTTAGGAGTTGAACTCAACACATCACAAGCTGCTGCCAGTTTTAAAAAGATAAGTGAGCAAGCTGGGTGTTTGGTTCCTTATACTTTTAGTGAGAATAATAAGGAAGATCACATATCCATAGCAACAAGTCTTCTTTCAAAGTAAAGAAATGACCTATTTCTCAAAAATATCATTACAAGTGATGAAAAATGGGTCTTTTATGACAATGTTCAATGCAAAAGGCAATGGGATAGACAAAGATGAATCTTCACAGCCAACCCCAAAGGTGGAGCTTCATGGAAGAAAAGTTGTGCTGTGTGTATGCTGGGATCACTGCAGCATTATTCATTTGAAGTTTTTAAACCACTATCAGACACTCAATGCAAACTTATACTCTTAACAGCTACGACATGTGCATGAAAATCTTCTCAGAAAGGAAAATATACATCTTCATGATAACACAAGGACACATTCAGCAAGAATCACACATGAAAAAAAAAAATATTGGATTTAGGCTGGTCTGTTCTAACCAATCCACCAGCCTTTGTACCAAGTGATTTCCATCTTTTTCATTCTTTACAAAATGTGTTGAATGACAAAATGTTCTCAAAAAGATCAATAGAAAACTTTAGATCAAAACCAGCTGAATTTTACTTGAGAGGAATTAACAAATTATCTGATAAATAGCAAGAGGTGACTCAAAATAATGGAGAATATATTACTGCTTGAAATTAAATCATTGTTAAATTATTCATGAATAAATTATATTTTACTAAAACAGAAATTATTTATGACTCAGCCCAATTTTATGTATATGATTCCAATTCAAAACAAGTATAATTCCAGTAACAATTTTAAAAAAATATTTCATGTCATTTTTGGAAATTTCTTGGCTTCATTTCCAAAGTTGTGAGCATATTTTCTTATAATTCACTAAATGGCTTTTTATTTATCATTGAATGGTTCAAAAATGACTAAAATCATGACCACTAGATTTTCAATGATTATTGGAGCATGTTTTTACAACATTAGTTATTGAAAATTTCAAAAATTTTTGGCAAGGTTTACAGTATAAATTTAACAGTAAACTGGAACTTGACAATCAGGTTAGCTAAACTAAATCTTTATCCTTTTGTTTAACAGCAGAAAGTAAACATTTAGCTGAAAATATCCAAACTGAAGTTTTTACATTTTTCTGTTGCTGGGGAAAAAAAGAAAAGAGAAAAAAAAAAAATCTTAACTTGTTTCATTTACATTTGTTGTATAAACAATGCCCACCAGGGGAATCAAACATTAACCTTTCAATAAAGTTTATTATAAATCTCAAAAGAAAAGAAAAAAAAAAGTAGATCAATGTTACTAGCTTAAATTCCCACCCATAGGGCAAATTTTTGGCTAGTTGGTTAAATTTCTATTTTGTTATTTACATTTTCATACATAGTATAAAGACTCAAATTTTCAATGATTAAAATGTATATACAAAACCATTTACTGGGAAAATACCTACCAAGTAGAAACAAATTACAACTGGTAGATAAAATTATTGAAATATTCCAAAAATGTAATTTATTAAAGTCTGTTAAAGTTATTCACATTCAAATTTCATTAAAATGAGTTCAATTATGCATATATAACATGAGAAGTTTAAATATTGGGAATATAATAAATTATGATGTGTGAAAGGAGAATTAGTCAAACTTGAAACACTGTTAAATGGAAGATGGAAATTAACATTAGCTGAAAAGAAACTGGGTGATAGGAAGACAGCAACCAAACATACAAACATCCAAAATAATTTATATTGTCCCCACCCATCTTCAATTTATAATGAAATTTACGGGCTAACTTTCTGGGTATTAGAAAAGAATGTTACTTTTAACAATTTGCTCCAAGTTTAATGAAATAAGCCAGGCAGGTTTTGTTTGTTTAGAAAAAAAAAATTCAATATGAAAAGCAAATTTTCAATGTTTTCATGCTAATTGTTCATATAAGAATTATTGGCATTAAAATTATCTAATCTATTTTTTTTTATTTTACAATTTTCTTAATTTTGTTTTTTTTTTTAAGATTTTGTCAGAGATTTCACAATTCAAAACATGCTCAAGCATATTTTACCAATATATTAAAAGATTTTTTGAACACTTCATTTTAAATTATGCCACACTTAATATCCCTTCAAATATCAATAAAATTATTGCATCTCATATTCATAATTTTATTCATTCTCAATATTAAAATTCATTGGAACATAGCAGTTAATTATATATAAAATGATTGAACACCCCATACCTACTTCATTCATGATAAGTAATCAAAAATGGTTGAAAGCCAACAGCTACTTCCATAAATGATGGGCACTTTAAAGCACTTAAGTGTAAAAAGAAAATTTATATACCTAAGTTCCTAACCTAAAAGGGAATTATTGTTATATAACAAAATTGGCTGAATAATTTTTAAAAAAATCATGCATAATATATAAAATCTACATTAACAGTTGCTATATTCAGTGTATGAAATTTATATGTAAAAGTAGCAATTTATGGAACAGAGGTAGTAATATTTTATTCAGTCTAAAAAAAATGTTACTACAGTAAGTTCATTTCACTATGATACTAAGCAGTATACTTTGTATGCCAACTGGAAACCCATAATCTTGTGTTCCAGTTGCAATATCACACACACAAATAAAATAACATCCCTAAGCTTAGAAATTACTTCATAATTGTAAATTAAGATTCTATCTTTTTAATTTAATTTTTTTTTTTCAATTACATCCAGGTATAATATGATTCCATTAGGTTCATAAAGCATACAAAAATAAAGTAATTCTTCATTTTAATTTATTAGCACCTTTGTGCATCTTTTAAACTAATATATATATATATATATATATATATTAAAATAGATATTTTAAGATATAACTAAAACTATTCTGTATACTGAAAGGTAAAAGGGTCTTTATATTTGAGACATTATTTTTACAGATAAAATCCACTGATGGATGTGAACAGAAGTACTCAATGTAAACAAATCAAGTATTAAAAGTTTTTAAAAATAATTTTAAGACCTGGTTTATTAGGAAATTTTAATCACTATTTTTAAAAGTTCAGTTTTTATTCTTGAGCAAGAAAAAACACACCCAAACAGTTTCAAGTCCTGAGTTGACAAAATTTAAACTGCATTTTAAAAAAAATCTTAAATCAAAAGCTGTTAGCTATAAAACCCAAATATCTTAAAATAAATTTTTCAAATAAATAATTTTCTTCAATCTAACTTGCTTGAATTATTACCCCCCCCCCCGCCAAAAAAAAACCTGAAAGAGTGGTTTAAAATTTTAACATTTCTTTTTAATTTTCAAATAGGAATAAATAAAATATTTACTCAAAAGATATTTTATCTTTGTGTCTAAGAATACTTGGCAACAAAAGGCAATTCATTTTTGTTCTGTTATTTTTGTTATTGTTCAGATTCTGATATTTTCCTAGAGTCATTAGTCATTTAATGAAACATTTTTCACCAAACAGTAAAAAATTAACAATCATTGAATTTATTTTGTAAATTCAATGAAGGACTAAAATATAACCAAAGTAAAATATCTAAACTATAGAAATTTCATGTATTGTAAATGTATGTCATAATATGGACTATGGCCAATTTACCACCTAAAATCTGTAAAACCAATGCATATTTTTGAGATGAGGAACCATTTACTATTCACTAGTATTTGACTACCTGATTTTGGTTTTCTTTTCGTTTTTAACACAAAATTATTCAAAACTTTCAAATATGTGAACTTGTATATAAATAATGAAATTCAAGTTCTTGAGAGGTTTAGGAAGAAAAAAAAGTCAGCAACTTTTCTTATCAAGAAAGATCAAAATTTACAAGCAAGGAAAAATAATACATTAGTATTACAATTGGGAAAAAAAACAAAAAAAAACATTGAGAAAACTAAGGAAACTTCTAGTTGAACAAATGTAAATATAAAAAAACCATTAGTTATTATTAAAAAAAAGAAAAAAAAAAAAAGAAAAAGCTATATTCTATGTCTTATCAAATGAGAATACATTTTGGTATATATATATATATATATATATATATATATATATATATATAAATAAAAATAATAAAAAATAAATCTCAAGAAATCAACACTGAAGATAATCATGGCTAAAGATAATATGTAGTCAAAGATATTTGACCCAAATACAGAGAACAATTGATTCCCATAATACAATAATTAGGCAAAAAACATCTTAGTCACAAGTTTTATAAAGATGCCATAAAACCTGAGTTGTCAGCATTTTAAATACTAATTTAATTTTGGGATGAATTGAAGTCAAACAAGCATTCCATTATGGAAGTGTATGAGTAGGGAGGGGGGCATTAAAGTTGAATCTTTTCATTTTATTACACAAATCCCCATAAAATTGTAAATATAGCACCGAAGTGTTAATGTTAAATGATATTCATCAAATTAAAAGGGTTTGGCATAAATCTTTTGGAAAAATAAGTAAATTCAGTTATTATATATCTATATTTACAGAATTATTTTACACAATTACAATGTTTTTTAAACCAATTGTTTTATAATTAACTTAAAAACAAAAATTATGGGTTGAAAGGCCAATAATATATTGCTTTTCTGAAATTTGCAGAATATCATCAGGATTTGGGAGCCTGCCATAATTTCTTGTTATGAAGATGAAAAGGGAAACAAACCAGCTTCTTAAAGAAATTTCAAGAGTAGGCTTAAAGTATGACTACTATAAAGCAATATAATCTTGAACATGTTCAGAATAGTTAAATATGATCAAGAATGTAAGTGTACAGGAAAGTTAAAATTTTTTTTCCCTTTCAAAGTAATGTCATTGAAAGATATTTAGTATAATTATGTAGTTTTTACAAAGCATTTCCATTTAGCCCAATCTGAATGATCTTGGAGAAATCAAGCAAATTAGTAAAGAGTGACCTATAAATCCGGTACTTCAATTGATGTAATATGTTCTAGGCTCAGTTGGCATAGCCTAATATTCATAACTTATGTACAATGCAGTTAGAGTCAATTTTATCCTAAGAAGAAAAAATGCTTCTTTTCCAAATCTTGAATGCGAGGTAGAAGCCAGAGCAAAATCTTGCAAGGAATATTATCAGTGTCAGAGATGAAGGTTAGAGATTAACTGCTTTCCAACACAAGAGTTGTCCTATATACAAATTTATATTGCAGTTTATTTAGATGTGTATAGATTGACAGAGCTTAATAAAATACTAATGTGCATGTGTATATATATATATATATATATATATATATATATATATATATATATATACGCACACAATACATGTGTGAATGCATATATATCATGAAATCTAAAATTACACCTCTTAAGATTTGAGTTATACATTTAATAAGTTCATAAGTTATAAACATTAGACTAGAGAAAGGAAAGTGAAATTTGGCATATATATATATATATATATATATATATATATATATATATATATATATATGGCAGACACAGACAACCTTTATTTAACTTAACTTTTTTTTAAAAAAAGTTAGAAATGAGAAAAATAGTAATATAAGGGGAAAGTCAAGCAGATACAGCTTGATGAATGTAAGCATTCATCAAGCTATAATATTCAGTGAGAAGACATTAACATTCATGTTATATTTAATTAAAAAAAAAAAAAAAAAAAAACTTATCTGACTTTTCATGCCATTGAAGCTTTAAACAAGTGAAAGAGTTGAGCGACACAATCTTCACTGAAATAGTGAAAAAAAAAAAAATTTAAAAAAATATTCAAGCAATCTTAAAACTAGTAAATCTATCTATCTAGAATCAGAACAACATTTAAAGATAAAAAATGTGTTAACAGGAAATTATAGATTTTTAGAAAGAAATAAGAATGAAGTCAACAACTAGAAGTTTAAACAATTACTCCCACCCTCAGCTGACTATATCAGATTTAAAACCTTCAAAACAAGTGGCTCTAAATAAGATCTATTTTTTAGATTTAAATAATAGAAATGCAGGTTCAGGAAAAATATTAGATGAACATATTTTGACTCAATAACTCTTTTAAAGCATCATCTATAATATAAAAAGGAAAATTTTTCTCCTTTTGATAGTCTATTTACATTTAAGTATATAAATAGCAATACACTTTTAAAAAGTTACGATATTCCGTAAACTAGCTTTCTTTTAAACTGGGCTACAGAACCTTGTTACAACGAAGGTTTTGTTATATATATATATATATATATATATATATATATATATATATATATATATATATAAAAATAAACTTTCAAACTTTTGAAAATTCAAGTATAGATTTGATAGAAATAATCTAGAATGGTAGAATTTCAACACTAAAATGTTTCCTTCCAGCAACAAAGTATAAAATGTCAGGATACTGTTTGTTTATAGCTACAACCATCAAACAAATTACTTATAATTTAGCAAATATCTTAATTACATCTATAATATGAAGTACAGAACAGACTCAAACCATGATATACATGCAGCTTGATTTATAAATTTTTGCTTTCACTAATTTTACCTGTAAACAAGCAACAAGTTTCATTTAGTGTGAACCAAAAATAGGAGTTACAAAGAATTTTCTTTTAGATATTTTACCATATGTAAAAATCTATATCAAACTTAGGTATAAAAAAAAAAAAAAAAAAAATTCTATCTTTTGTCACAAAATATAAACAATGTTGACAGTGGATTTTTGTTTACCATCAGCTTTGTCATAAATGCTTTTTTTGTCCCTCAGTCTTCAAATAAATAAAATAAAAATAATAAGAATAATGTACAAAGTTCAAATAAGATTCTTAAATATTCACTTATGCAAAATTCAATTGTTTTAAAAAAATAATCAGGCATTAGAATTTTCTGCACACAATGATAGGATTTAAGAAAAATATAATATAAATGCCATTTATTATGAATGGTGAAAAAAACTATCCAGAAATAGTTATACTTTCATAATGTTCCAAACTGGAACTTGAAAAATAAGTGGTAGATAGGTGGGAATCAACTTGTTGAAATGAGGTTAATAGACACGAGTATTGTAACAAATGAAAATTAATCCTCACTGTACAAGATGAATTAAAATCATAAGTAGGTTGAGAAGAGACAAATGAAAGGAATTTAAATTTCTTAAAAGCATTAAATAAGTCAATCAACTTTTTCTAAGCACTATGTCATTCACTTGAATTACTTTCTCTTCCACTGCATTTTTTTCAAGAGTGCCAAGATTTGCATGCTAAGTAACTATGGGAACTTAATTTCAGTCAAAGTCATTTTGCTGCTGCCATAGCAAGACATGGTAACAACTGAAATTCAAAACACCCTATCATTCATGGCCAGCACATAACAGGTCAAACCTCTTGTTAATCCCCAAAAGGATAAATAAGACAAAAATTCAATTCAAACATTATAGCCCTATGTTCAGACCTGTGTTGTTTTTTTTTCAAGCTATAAAAAGAAATTTTAACTGGTTAACCATCAAAACTTTTTTCTATCAAGCTAGGAGGTTATCATTAGCTCATGCATATATCATTATATTATACCTATTTATAAATAAAGGTTAGGTTAAAAGCCAAACTTAATTTTTCTCTTCATTTATATCCATGAGAATTTTTAAAGATTTTAATATGAGTAATAAGAGCAGATTTAAATGACAAAGGAAGCTATATAAATTTTGAATATTGAGATTTCATTCTAAAGAACAAAAAGATTTTTTACTATTGAGTACTTTCCTGAAGAATTATGCTGGTGGCAAGCCATTGGATTGAAAGCCACATTGTTCATAGTTCAATCCCTAAATAAATAATGCACTCAGGAAGTCAGAATAGTTGGAACAATGATAAATTTACTGAAGTATTTTAGAATAATGGATTAAAGTGTCAGACATGTTGTGACAACTCAAACCTGATTTGAAGTTAAATAAGGTAAATAGCGCACTAAAACATTGCAAAGACATAAGAGATTTGAACATCACTAATTAGAAAATTAAGATTTGTGAAAGTAAATAAAAAAAATAAGAACCAAGTATCTTAATTTTAGAGAGAGTCAATAGAAGTCTGCCTTGTAAGATGATTTTATGAATCATAAGACGGTACAAGGTTAAAAATCAAGATAAAATATAAACAAACCTAGATCAAATGATAAACAAAAGTGGGAGAGACAACTAAAGATGTCAAAGGGAGAATGTCAACTAACCAGCATGACATTAATATAGAAAAAAAAAAGAAAAGAGAAAAGCCCTTTAATCTTAATACACCCTGAGAATGACACCTAATATTTTCTCTTTTACTCCCCCCCCACTTTTTAAAGTTTCAATTTGTAGAAAAAAAGCACTAAGGGAAAAAAAAAGAAAAGAAAAAAAAAAAAGAAAAGACTATAAATCAGGTTCTTTACCTGATTACATGATTTTTTTTTTTTTTTTTTTTTAAATAAAACTTTCACAGAGCAGGGTATCTGTGTCAATTCAATATACATATATTTTTATGATTTACTTATATTTAGAAAATATTCTTTTCTCAAGACATAAACAACAGGACATAGCACTCTTGTTGTTAAGCCAAATCCATGGCTAATAAAGTCCTCAGTTGCCTCCCTTGCTCAGAGATGCTGCCGTCTGTCCTACAGCAGCGAGATCAGAAGGACGGAGCACACTGATGGAAGTGGTAGTGGTGGTGGTGGTAGTAGTGGTAATGGTGGTGGTGGCAGGCTGATTTTCAGAAAATTAAAAGAAAAATATATAGGAAAAAAAAAAAAAAAAAAAAAAAAAAGGAAAAAAGGAGAGAGAGAGAGAGAGAGAGAGAGAGAGAGAGAGAGAGTTGAATTCTCAAGAATTTCTTATAGAGCACAAATTGTCTGTGAACACTCGCAGTTTGTCTTCTAGTGAGGCAACTTGCTTCTTATGCAGCAGACGGTCAAGGTGAACAGCCATATTTGGATGTTGGAAATAAGGTTTAGCAATAGTTGTCGTTGCCATTGAGTCCAATGTGTCAGCAATAATTTGAGCAAATTGACACCTAAAAATAAGATTTTTAAAGTATCAGATCAATGACAAAGAACATTTAAAACAATGAAATGATTATAGGTTGTACATAAATTTTATTCTTAAAATACAAATAATTTCTGAATATATTTTTTCAAACCAAAAAGTGAAAAATTATGATAATAATGCTGCAGTACAACCTGAAATTACCACTATTTCAAAAGTTTTTAACTGATTACAAAGACTAAGCTTACAAATATAAAAAAGTTTTAGCTTCTTGAACACCAATTTCTGAATTTAGACAACTAAATAATGAATGATAATGAATAAAAATTAAGTATATAAATGAGGTTCATGTGTAATTTAAGATAAAATATTGATAAGATTCAATTAGCAATTAAATAATATTTACATAAGTTAATAGCTAAGATGAAAATTTATTCAGAAATAAGTAAAATATCCTAAAGAAATAGAAAATAAAACATCAAAACAATTACCATGTACTGTGGAGCTGATTGTCCAGGTCTATAGGAATCGTCTTCTTGTAAATGACTTCTCCTCTATTTAAAAGGCTACTGATCACAGAACTGCCAAGCTAAAAAAAAAAAAACAACAACCCCAAAACAAAAATATTTTCTATTGAAAGGAATGCATCTATTTTGATAAAATAAAGATTTCAATTAAAACATTACAATCACAACAGGAATTTATCTTATTCGCAAACTACAGCCTTTTAACTTTTCAGTAACAGCAGTCAATCTAATAATCACTATGATTACATATTCTGAAAATAATCGAATATACTCAAATAATGTGGTGAGATCAAATTTTTCACATTTAGTAACAAAGGAATTTATAAGAAGTCATGAAATCACATTATTTGAAAAGGATATCTTATTCAACCTCTTTCTCTGAATAAAAGAACTATCACAACCAGAGAAAATTATGTTGCATTTTTCTCCTACTGCAAAATAACTACCCTTTGCATTACCATCAAAAATTTTATTACAATAAACATGATCAGATTCTTTTAAATTTAATGACATTACAGAAATTTTTGCTTTTTGTTACCTATTTTCTAAAATAGGTAACATTGAAGTTTTTAACAATTGTAAATGTGAATGGTTAAGTAAAATAATTGATATTTTAAATGACTACTGCGATAGAAAAAAGAATTTAAAAAATGGCTAAATCTTGAGTTACTGATAACATAAGGCTTCTTTTTACGCAATCAAAATAGATCTAATTTTTCAAGAAAATATATATATATATAAAAAAAAAAAAAAAAAAAATTCAGGTAATTCTGAGCAAACTCAAATTGTGAATCACTTGTTTCTATAAAATGAAAAAAAAAAAAATCTTACACCAAGTAATCAGCAACATTATAAATCTTGTTAATCCATTATCAGATCTTAATTTCATATTTCTATTTAGTGCTAATTTTTAATAATTTTTGTCCTATAAGTTCTTAATCTTTCCTGAGATTTCAGTGAAGATCCAAGTGATTGGTTGGGTTTTATAGCATATCAACCCTTGTAGGCTATTTAATGCCAAATCCTATATAAATTAAATATGTAGGATTTGTAAATGAATAGTTTGTAGGTAATATTTTAAATGAGACAGAGCTCATTGGTTTACACACATTTCGATGATCTCCAGAACTGCTATGTAACACTAACAATTCAACTTAACATCAGTCATTAGTTTGCACACAGTTAAATGGTTAAACAGTTTTATTTAATCCTAACAAGTACTACCAGTTCAGGTAAGGATCTAGAAAATCATTTGTAAATGAATCATTTTTATGCTCACACTTAAATATACAGAAATAAAAATATGATCTTAATTTTGAACTATAAAAAGGAATTTAAAAGATTAAAATGAATAATTTCTTTTAATCAGCTAATTTAGAGTACTTTAATCAATTGGTAAAAAAAAATCAATAACCCTTACCCTATTTTGTAGAGCAAGTACCAATGACTTTTTAGAGAGATTCGGCTGGGTATCTTGTAATAAGAGTTGACTGAGTTCAACCAAAGATTTGAAATCACATATACCAATTCTCTGTGACACAGACTCACATAAAACCATAAGTCCCTATATAGAAAAAAAAACCCCAAAAAAAACATTAACTTTCAAATGGACACATAAAAGCAGAAGAATCAAGATATAAGAAAACTGAAAACAAATAAATACAGGTGTAAGGGGAAAAAAACAAAAAAAAACAAATCAGTAATTAGCAACATGTATTATCTTCAAACATAGGGCATAACTAATGTCAAAAAGTCAATATATTGTTTCAGCCCAGTTGATATATTTCAGGGTAAATTAAAAAAAATTTTTTTTCTGAGAATGAGTAACACAGGGATTTCCAAAATAATGTATACAAAATTTAAGAGTGGTACTAATATTTATTTTCACATTCAAAAGCATAAAAATTTTCAAGTCTTTAATTTATGTACAAAAATAAGAAATCAACTAAAAAAAATTCTATAAAAATCTTATGCTAAGCAAAAATAGTAAGATTTTAGGTATTTGATGCCAGGAAAATATTACCAATACTTATAGATATCCGAGAATTGCATAATATCAGTTTTAGATTTAATGCTATAAGATTATGTATGCATGAAGTTTGCTGGAACAAACAGCAGCATATATATCAAAGATATTAACAGAAATATAAGAGGACCCCCCCCCCCGTTAAAAAAAAAAAAAAAAAAAAAAACACTTGCCTCTTCCAACTGATCTCTCTTAATCAAATGTGACAAATTTCTAATAATTGTAGCCAGAACTTCTCCAGAATGATCCTGTTGATATAAAGATAAATGATTCAGTAAAGGAAAGAAAAACAGGAATATATTGCTTAAATAAAGTCTTACTTTGCCGTTTCCAATAATTAAAACAACTAGGAATTTTTTAAAACACTTTATATATAAAACAATATAAATTTATATCTTAGTCATGAAATCTAGTTTTCCTACAGAGTAATGAAAAATTTGAATTCAGATGCTAGGCATTATGTTATGTACTCTTCTGGTGATGTAGGAGTAGAATTTTAAATCTGATAACATTCCATAATTATTCAATGGTAATTAGAATGTCTATACAAGAATAATGTGTTAAAACGAACCTTTATGTTTCATTCATTATAAACGTTTTCATTTATAGGAAGTGACAAGGCAGAGGATTAATTATTTACTTCATTACATTTTTCCTCAAGTTTGTGACACTATGGATCCTTGGCATGGTAGTGGTAGCATAGAATTAGATATGTGGGCATGTATGATTATATGCATATCACATTGGATATATGAAAAGGTGTAGGAACACGTGTATAGATGTATCCATGCAGCATTAAAAGAAATAATATAAGACCTTCCACAGTCATGGCTTCATAAAAGAGCTTGTATGATTGGTTATGGCCACTGTCAGTGACCAATCAGGACACACAACATATGCATCATTAGGCTTAGTTTTGCTGCATAAATTCTGATTACGAGAGGGAATCTCTTTCTTTTCGCTGCAACTGCCATATGAGTAAGCTGCATTCAAGATGCCAGCTACTATGGGAGATGTTGACTGCGTTAAAAGTCAAACTACAAGTGGGTCAGAGATACAGTACAAGTGATAAGATAAGTTACACAACGACAATTATTTTGCAACCCACACGTTACATATTAATAACACATCCTACAACCTACACTTTATATTACAATATTAACATGTCTATTGCAAATGTTGGCATGTCTTGTTAATACACTGTTTTGTTAAAAAGTCTTGTATCCTGTTTTCTTTTCTGTTGCCTTTATCCTTATTCTATCTAAGTATTTGTAACAGTATGTTAAAAAAAAAAAAAATAGCCTGGCAGGCCAGTAGGTCCACATAGGTTTGAATGAAGCAATTTCATGACCTTGAATAAGTGTGGGGCTAGACAACACACAGGGAAAAGGGAACAAAGAAACAAGAAATGACCAAGCTCTTCCTGTTCTCTCAAAGTGAGAGGAAATCATTGGAGTGATTTGGTCAGAGAAAGCAACTGGAGCCAGATGTGCTCAGAGTATGCTGGCACTCCTAGAACTGGAGTGATCTGCTAGAATCTGGCTATGTAGAATTAGCATTGGATGCATGGGGGAAGGGTGTAACAGCACCAAAGAAAGGTCCAAGGTAACAACCCCACATCCATCTGTGAGCTAATCCAGTTCTTCAAATTTGACTTTTCTTTGTGACAGCACCTCGGGCTGTGTGCAATAAAGACAGCATTGATGGTGTGGGCATGTCACACAAACCAATGAATAGATATACTGCAGAGTAGAGGCATGTCATCACAAATTTAATATTAAAAAATACTGAAGATAAAATGTAAAGCAACAAAGTTTGATATTTTATGAGTACAATTGCAAAATCAAATATACTATCACTTAGTCAAAAACAAAACTTAGATATTGAGGTTATGGCTTTGATAATATTTAAATCCAATTCTAATCTAAAATGAAAAAGATTCCTTTTTATTCAGTCAAGTATGGTAGATTTGATATTTGAAAAAAAAAAAAAAAAAAAAATCAGCTATGTGTAATATACGTTGAGTGAAAAGGAGGAAAAATCATTTACCATATTAAAAATGGGAAGACATCTTGCAACTAGTTTTCTTCCTTTCCTGATAGACATCAAATAGAGGAATGAATCTGCACGATTGTCTTGAGTACCTAAGCTCTGAAAGAGGAGATTTAATTTCTCATTCCGTTCCTCATACAGCCTCTTCCTGTGAATAACAAGCAATAAGAAATTGTTAATAAAATAATAACTGAAAATAGAAGCCTATAGTTTTTGTTATATGATCATCAATCTGAATGCTGAAGCTTGGTATCCAGATGAGCATGACACGATTATTTTGGGGTTTTAGGGGATGGGTCTTTATGATAGTATTTGAATATATTTGGCCAAATATAGATGAAAAGGTTGATTTGGTCAGATTTTAGAGAAAAGGTGGGTTTTTTGAAGACTCAAGATGTTCTCTGGTTTGGCTTTATGGCCTATCAACCCCTGCAGGCCACTCAATGCCAAACTTTGTTTATACACATATTAAACCTAAGATTTCCAAATGAATACTTAGTAGATAATATTCCAAATGAGCAAGGATGATGATGATACCTTCCAGATTGAGGCTGCCAACGATGCAGTCCATGCTTTCTACTCTATAGGATCTTTGTAGAGATTTTGTTGATCACAGAGAATTGCGCTGTTTATTCATTCCCATAGGTGATTTTGTTCTTGATGGTGGCAGTTTGAATGTGCCGCCTGGTCTCTTTCACTGTTCCCTTTGGTGTTTGTGTGTACTCTTCCAGCCTGGCCAATGGGAGCCAGTGCTTTCTGTTTAAGTTGCCCCAGATTTTTGATTGTGGGTGTTGAGTCCATTTCAATTTCCATTTGCTCAATGTTTTTTAATTTGTTTTTTGTTTCTATAGATGGGTTTGGAGTTGGTTTTTGATTTTCTTCTTTTTCCTTTGATCTTGAAGTTGATCTATGTCCAATTTTTGTAGCTTGTGTTTCATTTTTTTTTGGTAGGATTTGTTGTTTCATTTTCTGTTGGGTTGTCTTTGGTGGTTTTTTTATTTTTATTTTATTTTTTATTGAGTCTCTTTGGGAGTTTTCAGGTGTCTGTTTTAATGTGGGTGATTGTTTCAAGAAGATCTTCTAGATCCACTGGTCCGAATCTGTTGCATAATGGGATTGGTTCATTTATTAGCGTTTTTGGTTTAGTTTGGATTTTTTCCTTTCTTTGCTTAGGGGATTTTTCCTGATTTTGGTTGTGTGTCTCACGTTCATCTGGAACTGTTAAAATGTGTTCCTTGATTGTCTCTTATGATCGTTTTTATGATTTCAGTTAGATTTCTTAATTCATTATTCAGTTCTTCCTGTTTTGGTTTTATATCTTCCTTTTCCTTGTTTCCTTTTTTGTTACATATGCATAACTGGGTTGTTCTTGTGTTTGTTCTATTTTTCTGGCCTCAGGGAAGGAGATATTTCTTGAGTATTTTATTTCTGTAATTCTTTTTTCTTCATTTCACATTCTCATGAATATGCAGGGTGTTCTCTTGTGCAGTTGAAGGGATTTTTACATTCTAATTGTGAGATTTGAATTTCCACATTTTGCACATATTGGCGGTCTAGTGCATTTATCTTTAGGATATCCATATTTTTGGCATCTTAGAGGGTTTGGTATGCAAGTTTCTATTTTTGTATTTATGTAACCTTTTCTAATGCTGGTTGAAGTTGTGGGTTTATTAAATGTTAGTATGTATGCATTTGTATCTATGGTTCTTGTTTCTTTGCGTATGGAGATTCTCCTAACATCAGTTACACCTTGTGATTTAAGATGTAGTCTTATTTCTTCAAGGGAACACGATGCGAGATCTGGGGATTTTATAACTCCTTTCGAGAAGTTTAGGGTTGGGTGAGGGTATGTTTTTATGTTTAGTTTTCCAAATTGTTTCCATTTTAGTATTTTTTCAGATTGTTTTTGATTTTTTGTTTGTATAATAATGTTGTTGTTAATAGCATTTTTGATATTGATTGGTTTACAATGTGTTTCTATCATTTTTTTAATTAGGAATGGGGATAGTTTGGTGATTGGAGTTTCTTCTATTGATTCAAGTACAATAAATTGATAGAAGTTTTCATCAGTTTCATGTCCACTTTCTGATTCTGAAAGGGGTCTTTTTATTTTTTTTGTTTGGGTTATAATTTTTCATAAGCCATAAAGAAAGTTTGAGTTTCATTGATTATGATACCCACCCACCACGGAGTCCCACATGGAGATGTGCCTAGGAGTAAACCCATTTGCCAAGTAACATCAGGGCTACATAGTCAATATACTCATCATGCTGGTGGGAGACAATTTAGTTTTGGATTATTTAGGATTTTTGTTTTAAGGGCCTTTTCTAGACGTCTATTTCTCTAGTTTGAATGTTTTCTGTTTCTATCAATGAGAGTCTTAATCTATGTTTGCTATATTCCCTCTTTCAGAGAGATCTTTCTTTTGGGGTTAGCAGTGGACTTTCATTGTTATCCGAATTTTTTTGGTGGGGGAGGGGGGTGTATCATGTTTGGTAGTGATAGTATGGAAGCTTTGGGTTTGTTGTTTTTTTATGTGGGTGGATGGGGGGTTCAGTTCTGTTAGTCTGAAGTTGGGGTTCTTTGGATCTAGTTCAACAGGTTGGTTAAGCTTTCAGCAATTCTATTAGTGTTTTAAAAAGTTCTTTTATTAGGTTTATTATCTTTTACTGGGCCATTCCTTGGTTTGGAGTTAAGTTGTTCATGGGTTTAGCTACATCTGCATAAGCTGTAGTTACTATGAAATTTTCAACTAGTTTTCTTGTTACCAGGTATGAGCTATTCTTTGTGCGTTTTATTTCTGATATCCCCCCACCCATACTTCAGACTCTTTTGAATCAACTGCATGGTCTTGTTTACAGTTGATGCAGTTCTGTGATTGTTCACAGTCCATGTGGTCTGTTCTGCTTTCTCCATATCTTTTGCATACTGGAGATCTGATGCATTTTCTGTGCTGCCCAAATCTTTGGCAGTTGTGATATCTGACTGCGTTTGGGATGTATATTTAAACTTTATTGCATATCCTATTTTTATTTCAGTTCTTGAAGATTCTTCAAGCATTAGTAACACCTTGTTTGTCAAGGTTAGTTTTTATCTCATCTTAAGTGCAGAGGGAGATTTCTGGACTTCTCACTACACTCTTGAAAAGTTCAGGGAGTTGTAGGGGGTAGGTTTTTATTTTAAGATTATGAAAGTATTTCTGTTCTAGTAGGAGGTCTGAATAAGTTCTTTGTGACTTCCACCAGTAGTGTTGCTTGTTAGTTTTTTTTTGTCTTTTTTTTTTTTTTTTTTTTTTTAACAGATTCAGGTTTGATCATGGAGCCAAGTGACTTTTCAATATAAATGGGGGGGGGGGAAAACTTGGTGATAGAGGTATCTTCAGTTGATGCCAGTACTATGAATTTAAGAAAGAGGGTCTGATCTGAGACATTATCTGAGTCAGTTTTTGTATATGAGCACTTTGAGGTTTGTGATTTTTCATTTTAAATCTGTCCAGGGAGAATTTTAATGAGTTCCCTAACTATGCTCCCACCCACCACAGAGCCCTAATAAAAGGGAAATGTCAAGGTGGAAACCCATTTGCCTTGGCAAAATAGGGCTACACAGTATACTCACACCGTGGAAAAGGACGAACAATATTGGATCTCTAGGTTTTCATTCCCAGGATTACTACTCACCAAGTGATAGATAGACTGATCTTATAGACATCACTTTCTGGTAAAAAAAAACTTTCACAAAAACAAGTTTTGTAAGAGTCCAGAAGTGAGCTTGATGTGACAAGCCAATTGATTGGATCAAATCTCCTGACCACCCATCCAACCCAGTAAGGGCCAAAGAGAATGTTGCTAGTCAAGTGGCCACTTAGGCAACTAGGTCACAGACTGCTTAGCTACCAGGATATTGTCAAAAAGCATCATGGGTGACCACTCATATCCAACAGGTGTTCTCATGGGGTAGGGGGTCTTACCTCTCTATAGAGGTGTAGTCAATGTACACTGCTGCCCCAGCAGACAGGGCAGAGAGAGAGAGAGAGAGTTATCAGAAAACTGTGGCTCTGGTCTGAAATTACATTGAAAGCTGTGAATGCAATACTAATTTAAGCAGATGTTAGAACAGCTTTCTTCAGCTTTTGGTGCCATCTCAAGAGATTGCAGAGATGGTCATACCGGCACAGTTACCAAGTTAAACAACCTGAAAGTGACTATTGATAGACAAGTTCATACCATAGCAATAGACGCGATGTTCATTAATACTACACTTACCATGGCAACAATAAGGTGGATAACATTCAAATGCAACAATTTTCATAAGAAAAATAAGGCTTGCCCTGCCAAAAGGCAAGTTTGCTGCAACTGCAGTAAATAAAACCATTTTTCAAATTGTTACAGCAGATACAATTTTAACATTCAGGGGACAGTGCTGCATATTTTCTTGGTTAAGTTGACGAATAAAACATTACGACACAACTGAACATTTGGGGAAAAAACTGTCACTCACTGTTACTATTATGCTCTTAAAGTCAATACAAGCTCAGTCCTAAACCTCTATTCAACAATATTAAAAGATAGTACTATGGGAGTAATATATTGAGATTGTCACATGTGCAAGTGATATTTTTGATGGTTTGAAGGCATATCAACTACTGTAGGTTATTTAATGCCAAATCTGATTTATTCATGTATATTAAATATATATGATTTGTAAACATAAGTCAACCAAGTTAAATAGTTGCAAATATTACAATGTATCCCTAATAATTCAATTAAACATCAGTCATTTGTTTACACAGGTAAATGATCAAACAGTTCTATTTCAAACAATTCAGGAGGTGCCCGTGGTGTTATGGTTATCGTCGTAGGAAATGGACACGGCGACACAAGTTCAAATCCTGGACGAGACTGATTGTATTTTCAGATAGCACTAATACCTTTGGGAAAGGTATGAATCCAATTATTCTCCCTCCAGCTATGGGTAAATAGTAGGGCAGACTGGGTTCTTCAGCCTTGGCGAGGCAACTAATCTAGGAGAAGGAAAACTGAATCCAAACCTGTTAAACTCCCCTTAAAAATTGACCTTGTGTCATATCTTGCCCAAACGGAGGGGTTGGTAAATATGCATTTCAAACAATTCAGCACGTCATTTGTTTGCACTCAGTTTAAAAGTCAAATAGTTCTATTTGACTCATATATAGGACCTTAATCAGGTGCTAACACTCTGGGTCAGAGTGGAACTGAGAGCAATGGCCATAAAGGAGTACTCTGCATTCCTCAAAGTTCTAGCATTACTGGAAACCTGCCATCAGATTGTTTAATGTCATGTCAGGACACTTGTCGGGAGTAGGGGATGATTGTCTTACTCCTCTGCAGAGATGCAGTCAGTGTATTCTACAGCCCTAGCCGATGGGGCTGTTTAATGGTTTGAGTTGTTGACTAGTTTTGACTGATTGGCCAATACCATTTCATTTATTATGGATATTGCAAAACCTGCTTGTCATTCATGCATAGTCATATGATTGAGGTGAGTATGAATCAATTTTATGTGGCAAGTCCATTTGCTGGTACAAGTAAGCTGTGTTTTTATTTGGTATAATCAAACCTGTTTGGACATACCCTAAATACTGAGCTTAGTATCCAGCCAGATGATATGTATGTATGCTGGCTGAAAATTTAGCCAAAGAGTTAGTTGGAGAGTGCAGGACCATGCAGGACTCAGATGGGCAGTCGCCCCAAAAGATAGACTACCAGATCAACAAGAATTCTCCAAAAAAGTCCATTTTGTCTTCAACAAATTCTAGACTAATGAAAACAGGCTCAAGTAACCAGAACTCCAATATAACCACTTTTTTTTTTTTTTTGATAATCTTGAGAAATAAGAAAAAGTTCTCAATTTAAAATGGTTTGTTTTTAATATTTGCTTCTTTCTCACAAAACCAGAGACAAGTAGCCTTCGTCTGTCCTGTATAAATTCCTTTTTTTCCAAGTTTGTTTACTCTTTGTTAAAAGTCCTATTTGAGCCATCTGAAACTGTCCTGTAATTTTCACACCTGCAAGCCTACAGATTCCAAGGCAACTTTTGGTTGAATACTAACAGCACCAACCAGAACTTGCTGTATTACCAAGCTGAATTGCTCAACATCAACGTTTATGTGCAGCAAACAAGTTATCTGCACTTTTGCCTGCTACCAAAATGATAAGCAATAGCAATATCATCATTGTGGATCAATACCTGTGGATTAATATGTATTTTTGTGGTTCACTTTTATGAAGCAAAGAGACATTAAATTGCCCACATTCCCACTCAGTGTATGTGTGTGTGTGTGTGTGTGTGTGTGTGTGTGTGTATATTCAAAGAACTTTGCATAGCAAGGAATGTACTTAGTGTCCATCTTAAAATTATAATATCTTGTAACAATATAAAAAAACTATTGAGCTTTTTTTTTTGGTTTTGGAGTAAATGCTATTCTACAGTCCAATATGCATTTTGACTTAATCTTGTATGGAAGACTCCTGCTTCACATATTGCACTCAAATGGTTTGGTTTCTTTGTTTAATGGCATATCAACCTTTGTAGGTTATTTAATGCCAACGCTATTCTCCTAGAAGAACAGTAGTGGTACTATTTAACCCATAGCTGGGAGGATAAGGGGGTTCATACTTTTCCCAAGGGTATTTGCCTGAAAATGAACGTAATAGCACGACTGGAGTACGAACTCGCTTCCTACAATTCCACAGTCCATTGCTTTAACCATTAACACCACGAGGACACCCGTGCACTCAAATGGTAAATATGTTTAACTGAAATTGAAGGTTATGCTAAACACCTCAGTCCTATAATAGTTGCTACATTTAGTGCATGAAATCTAAAAACTATTATGGGACAGAAGGAATATAAGTTTTATCATTAGGGGTTTTCAGACTATTGTCTTCATCTTTATCGTTATTTCCACAACATTTCGGCCAATATGTCCTCTGGCCTTCTTCAGGTGTTTGTTGAACTCGAGAACCTTCACAGAACTTCGAACTACGTCCTTTATTGAATCCACGGGGGGAGTCTGTTCTGATTCTGCAACCTCTAGATTGTCTTAGAAGCTTAGGGAACCAATGCCTATAACCATGAATTCAATAAAGGATGTAGTTTGAAGTTCCGTGTAGGTTCCCAGAGTTCTACAAACACCTGAAGAAGGCCGGAAGACATATTGGCCAAAACGTAGTAGAAATAACAATAAAGATGAAGACAATAGTCCGAAAACCCTTAATGATAAAAATCATCAAGCTTCGTCTCAGAAATTTAGAGAGAAGGAATATAAGTTTTGAGATCAAATTAGATATAAATTTCCAAAGTTCAAAAACATTTTATCATTCAGTGGAAGAATTTTTTTTGCTGCAAATCATATGACACTAGAGAGATAATTACCTGGATTCTTCTGGTAATGCCAACACCCGTTTTTCAATATCATCAATATCTAGTAGTAGAACATAAGCCTAGAAAAGAGAAGGAAAAAAAAAAAAATTATATCTTTATCTAAATAATAAATGTGGAAGTAAATATCATTTTCTGAAAAATTAAAGAAATGTGAGAAAGCAATCAAGATTATGACTCACCTTTTCAATTTCCATTAACATTTGTCTGTACCTGTATACATCACGGCCAGAAGATTTACCAACCTGGTCATCACTATGTGCCATAGAAACTAAATCTATAACCTGTCGAGGATTGTGTACACTGGATGTAGACACACGACCAAGAGAGCCTTCAAAATGAGCTGAAAAAAAAAAAAAAAAAAAAAAAAAAAAAAAAAAGAAAGATTACTGGGAGTAAAAAAAACTTAAAAAACAAGAAACAATTTAGAACTGATAATATGCATTCTATAAGTTTTAATAGTAAATTAATAAGAAATAACATTTACAGTTAGATGAAAGTGGGAAACATTACCGAGACTAGGGGAAAAACCTAAAATCCAAACTGACACTATGGCTGCCTCAATAGTATGCCTAGAGACATATTTTATGAGTTATAAGAAACTAAAATTTAGCTATATGCTTTTACAGTCTTATGATGAGCAAATAAGTAGACAATAAATAGAAAGTAAATGTGTTTATTCACAGTATTAATTATTTCAACTATATGCCATATTGACACAGTGGGTACATTCAACCCATTATGCCAATGGGCCATATATATATATATATATATATATATATATATATATATATATATATGGGCCAATGTGATTAGAGAGTTCACCAATGGTCAAGGAGACCAGGATTCAATCCTAGGTTGTCATATCAAAGACAAAAAAAAAATGACATTCATCATTACAAGGTATGGATCAAGAGTCAGTGGAGCAAACCAGAGAAAAGAGTAGTGCCCTCTTCAACACCCTGGTGTAGTAGCTATTGAAAAGGGAGCCTGCAGGTTACACTCTACCGTCAGCCAAATTACTATATACTTTTACATCATTTGGGAGGGAGGAGGAGGAGAGAAAGAGAAAAAGATAAACAAATAAGAATGTAATAAAATTTATGAAAGTGACAAACGCCTTTCTTGCTGAAGAGTGACTAAAAGTAAATGTGTTTAATCACGGCTTTAATAAGTGGTTTCTTGATAATCAAAGCTTTTTCGTGGGGATAGAAAAAAGTTTTTTCCAGTCTGGGTTCATCATATATTCAGCTATGCTTTTCAACAAATCAGAATTAAGAGTCAGTTAAGTTTTAACTTAACTGCAGCCCATTAGTTTTGTTGGCCAAGTTGCTGGTAGAAGGGCTACTGTCATTAATACCAAGAGAAAATGAAACTAACTGAGGTAACCAGACTTAAAAATCTCTGAAGAAAATATTAGCACCAAGATCCAACTCAAGCTGTAACCAGATGTGAATAAAGGCATTCATTTCTTATTGTCTTAGTCCTCATTATCTTCCTTAAAGAAATTATCTTCATGCCACTGCAGTTTTGACTAACACCAACAAGCCATCTTGTTAAAGAAAGCCCAACCACAATGAAAGGAAATTCAGTGAGACTGATAATGGGGGCTCATGGGGATAGGTTCACACAAGCTACACTTAACACTTAAGTTACAGTGATAACAAGTAATGCAGAGGAAGATTTCTTAGCAAAAAGTAATCAAAGAGATTAAGTTAAAGAAAATTTTAGCCTTTACTAATATTTTGTGTAATTGTACTAAAAGAAAAATCAAAATTGTTGGAATTATTTCAAAATACAGACCTACATTCCATAGGAGTCTACTGGTTCCCAGTGAATGAATAACATTTAACTTACAAAACCATGTTCACTTACATTAATGGGGGGGGGGTCTTTATAATTTTAAAACTCTTTATAAACCCTCTATAAATACAAACTTCTCCAACATTTTCACTGTTCTTAAAACAAAATCAAAACCAAGCAAAAATCAAGCATCAAAATTTCTTTGCAAGTCATAATTATCTAAAACAAGATTAACATCTTACCTGGAGTGTAAGCTTTGGTCTCAATCTTAGCTAAAGCAGGAATAATTAGTTTAGGCTCATCTTTATCATTCTCTCTATTTTTCTTTCTTTCTTCAGTTGTTTTCCTTAAAGTATATCGCTGCAAGAAAGAAGTAGGAGAGGGGAAAAAAAGAAAGAAAAATCAATGACTGCTACAATCAGAAAATCTATGATTTTGCAATATTAAGTGATAAGATCTAACTGTACATTGGAAGACACCACAAAAAATAAATTTTATAGCTAAAAATGAATAACAAATGAGTCTTGAGAATATGTATATGCTAACAAAAGTGAAGTGGAGAAAAAAAAAGAAAAAAAAAAAATGGGAACTGAATTTAAAGTGAGGAGCTGGTATCCACAAAGTAGTCTTTGAGCTTATTCTAGCAACTCCCATGAGACTGGTGCCTATCTTTAGCAGCCCTTACTCTCCCTTTGGAAAACATTGGTGACAGAAATAAAGGAGGAAAGCAGCCTCATGAGACAAATTGATTATTTTTGGGGGGGAGAGGGAGAGAGGTAATTGTTCAAAATTTTGTTTATGTTTTGCATTTCAAATGAACATCATCAGGCAATATTGGATGTAAAAAGTCAAAATTTGAAGCATAAAAAAAAGGTTCTTACCACATAGTAATAATCATCTACATAAGGATTATCTGTGTGGAGCTGTAACAGCTGGATTTTTATAACCCAATCTTTCTCTTTCTGTGTCATGATGCCAGCATATTCATCAACAGGTTGCATTTTTTCTGGTCTATCACGATTATAATCTCTGCCACGTTGATGGAAATGGTTTCTGTTTTGGCTAGAAAAGAACATTTTAAATCAAATATATGCAAAGTGTTCAAAGGATTGTATTTCAAGATATTTCTACAATATTTCTCACTAATTATTTTGAAAATTATCATCAAGAAATAGTGTTTACTTGGATATCTTTACCAATTCAAAAGCTTCAAAACTTATTTTTGCCTGAATTCTAACTCCAGCATATAGCACTAGTGTTGCTATATATAATATATATATGTGTGTAGAGAGAGAGAGAGAGAGAGAGTCTCGCAATGTCGCTTTACCTTCCTTAGTGACATTAAAGAGACTTCAAACATAAGCATTTTTTAAAGTTACACTCTGCACATATATTAAGACAAAAAAAAAAAAAAAAAAATCAAAACCTGTTTAGAATTTTATGACTGTCATTCACTCAATGTATTTATTCTAAGATAAAGTTTTGAATTTAAACTGGTATTAACATAGATGCAAAAAAATAACCTATGCCTATCTAATCATCTTTACAAAAGTTTTAATCATTTTTTTTAAATTTTACGTTAGATTTTAAACAGTTCTTCCAGATGATTTCCTAATAAAACGCTTTAACTTTTGATGAACTTTTACATCTGGTTTTGGAAGTAAAAGTAATGAACATACTTGTTGAATTGCCTCACTGAATGGGGAGGAGCTCTGTGGAACCTGACATTTTCTCCTGGATGTGGTATTCTGGAGAGAGAGAGAGAGAGAGAGAGAGAGAAAAGCTTAAATTCCAAATCAAACATCTTATTTTTAAAGTTAGTTTATCTTATAATGTAGTTAATAGAAAACATTACAATTTAGTAAAGGTTTAAGTTTCTTTGTTAGAAATATTGATTGCATTTAACTATTTAAATAACTAGTGGTATTCTCATGTGTTTAACAATATACACACACATGGAGAGAATCTCAGTGATGTAATGGCTAAAGTGCTTGACTACTTCCTTGAAGCAAGTGAGTTTGAGCTCTAGTGGCACTATTACGTTCACTTTTGGATTAATACCCTTGAGCCACCTTATTCCTTCAGCTATAGGTTAAATAATACCACTACTGTTCTACAAGGATGGCTTAGGTATGGAATAACCCACCAAAGTTAGTATGCCACTAAACAAAGGAACTAAACCACACACACACACACACACACACACAGTAACAATGTAGCCTGTTTTTAAGAAATAATATTTAGACATGATATAAAGGGTTTTGAACTCCAGATTTGATGTAGAGATACTGAAAAAGGATCCAAGATTATACAGAAATCAATGTTTTTCATGCTCACAAATCAAGCAGACAATGATGACCATTACAAATTCACAAATGAAACTGAACATATCCATAAGTTTCACTGATAATTTTACACCAAGATTTTGCCATTACTTCATAATCAATCAATGCTAACAATTTAAATTTAAAACCATTCTCCAACTTCTTTCAAATGCACTTATATTAATTTTAATAAAAACATCTGAAATAAAACTAAAAAGCATTCTCCATTACACAAAGTTTGAATCAAAGGAGACATAATTACAAATGCCAGTACAAATATTTGCTTTTTTTCTGAAAAGGTAAAAGCTGCCATCTTACTAGAAAGGAGTTCAAATCTCATTAATAGGTTTTTACTTACATATTTCATCTGTTTGTATACGTATAGATCCAGATTATAATATCAAATTGTAAAAAATAACTTGATACATTTTTTTTCTACAAAGCATAAATGCCTAAATATTTCATTTGCTTTACTTATCAAAGTTCATTCATAGCTTTGATAAATGATTAAAAAGTAAAAAGGTTTGATTGCAAAAAGTCACCACCCACCTTTGTCCATTTACACTGTGGGCATTTGGAGGTCCAACTAATCTCAATGAATTTGGAGGACATTGCAAATTGGCAGGAAATCTGGGCACTGGACGCTGTAACATAGGATTAGCTGCCAGGTTCCCTATAACAAAGAAATAAGCAATTAAATTCAGTTTAAAAAAAAAGATAGGATTAGATAAGTTTTAAAAACAGACAATTGGCATAAGAAAATGTTAAAGTAAATTTATAGTTTTCTAAAAAAATCTTTATCAAAATGTGCAGGAGTTAACCTTTTATGTAATCACAGGTCTTAGAATTCTTTTCATCCTATTTTAAAGCTTGAAGCATTTTATATACATATTTATCTTTAGCAAATTATAAAGGACAGACAATCATTGTTGTAAACTGATACTTGTATAGCTTTATCCAAAATAAGGGTTTCAATTTTAGATGTTTATAAGAAATTTCGTTTTGACTATCCAACAGTCATTTGTGTGTGTGTGTGTGTGTGTGTGTGTGTGGTTTAGTTCCTTTGTTTAGTGGCATACTAACTTTGGTGGGTTATTCCATACCTAAGCCATCCTGTTTCTATATTAGCTTGCTAACTATTGTTAAAAACAATGTTTCAAGGCATAACAAAAAGGATTTTAAATTGTTTTGTTTACACCTGTAAATCTATGCACAAATGCAACCAAATATGACATATACCACTTGCCACTTAACTCTCACAATGAAACATGAAATCCATTTTATGCATTCAAACTAATGAATTTAAAATGCAATATCAAAAGCTATGAACAATTAATGAATGCATATATGAAATTGGAAAGATGATTTATATTTGAAAAATACCATTTTACAGAATTTGAATGTAATTCTATTAAAGTTGCTGAAAGAAAAAGCAAAATATATAAAATGTAGAAAACGAACATGTCAAATATAAGGAATTTAATATACAGCAGAGAAGAGAAAATAAAATAAAAGCAAATTCCTTTCAAACTAAGAGGGGAAAAAAAAAAGTGTCACATGTTTTGTCAGACACTTTCTAAGTCAAATGTTTTGAAAAAACTTACCAACAATGGAACTTCGAGGATAGGGAGAAGACAGTCTGGCTTTATTTATGGCATCAATGGTAGCCTGAGTAGCTGCAGAGTGTCCTGTTGGAGTAGGGTTCCGGCTCAAGCCAAGACGGATACCTATGAAAAAGTTTACAACATTTATGAACCTTGCTACATTAAGTCAAATGACCAATATCCCAATACATCCACTTTTGCAGCATTTTTTTAATGCTCAAAAATAAAATATATTTGAAAAAAAGAAAGAAAAAAAAAAAAAAAAAAAAGAAATTAATCTTTATTCAAAATTTAAACTTTACAGAGATATCTAGAAAAGGTTCCAAATTACTCAAAACTATTAAAATGATCAACATGTAAATATTACACAGTAATTCTATAATAGCAATAACCATGCAACTGTTGAAAATTTGACACTTATTAAGACACACACAATTCACAAAAAACAGTTTAACAAAATTTATATCAAAGAGAAAAATTGGAGAAAAATATGCAAATTTATTGATTTTTAGTAAAATTTTAAAAATACAAGTGGTTTTTGCACTGAAAATGTTTTAAATTTTTTAAAATTTTAAATAGAAACAAATTTCAAAATCCAATATCACTTGTATTAATGTTAGAAATTTTGGTTGCTCTGTGGTCTCTTCCGGTATTTGAGGTTTACTATAGGAGACAATGGAAGAGCCAACATAAGAATTTTAGCGCTATTGTAGTATATCAAATTTTAAAATTCTTTTTAAAAAGAAATTTATTAATCCTTTGAACTTCCCCACCCACACACCCATAAATCTGCTCGTCCTGAGCTTCTGGCTGAAAATGTTATAACAGCCTGATTGGCGGAATAGTATATATGCATGTCCAGATAGTTGCACATACCAGCCACTTGTGTTTTAAGAGCTAAAGTACTATGACTAAATCTTTTTAATGTTTTTTTTGACATGTGCATGGTCATAACATAACATTTCACAGTAACATTGATAAGCAGTTTACTTTATAGACAACAAAATATGAATTATTTTTGAAAAATTTTTTCATTAAAATAATTACTTGGTATTGGTGATGGTCCATGTCCATTTGTAAGACGGCCTTGCATTCCTTGGAGAAGTTGAGCTGGAGGTCCACCATTTTGTAGTAAATGTTGTGATGGAATAAGTCCTGGTGGCAGACTTGAAGGAGAAGCTCTACCATTTATCGAGCCAATATTTTGCAAAGATTTTAGACTGCTAGAAATTTTATGTTGTGGCTATTAAAAGGAAAAAACAAAAAGTATAAGTGCAAAAATCTTAGGCAAGCAATAACTTTAAAGTTACTAAAAAATTAAAATCTCTTATCCCTAAATTTGTTTGTTCCCTCTGTCAATGAAACAGAATTATATAAATTAATAACTTGGAACTGATGCAATTCAAAACTGAACTGATAGCATGAGAAGCTAGCAGCTTAACCTGTGAATACTTACAAATGTATTTAATAAAATAAATTCTTTTTGTGCCAAATTAAGTTGTTTTGAATTTTCAATGATTTTTATTAAAAAAAAATAAATAAATAAATAAAAAAATCTCAGAATAGATAGCAAAGAAATTAATTATAACAGACACATACAACATCATTTTTGACAGTTAAACAAAACAGGAAGGATGACAAATTTGAAATGTTGTAAAGTTTTATAACATAGCATGTTGATAAAAGTAAAAATATCAAACTACATGGATGAAAAAAGTTAAAATTTTATAACTTAAAAATGATAAAGTACCAACATTTTTTATTGGCTTATATAAACTCTGAGACCATTAACTCTTTCACGAGCAAGTTAGATTAAAGTTATTTAACAGTTTAGTAAAAAAACAAAAAACAAAACTGTGCTGCTTGCCATTTACAAATAAGCTCTCTTTAACCCCTTCACTACCAAGTTTTTTTTTTAATTTGGATTGGCAAAAATCATGCTTTAAGTATGTTTAAAGGGTTAAAAATGAAATCAGATTTTCTTGAGACACTGGTGTCCTGTGGGAGTGAGAGGGTTAAACAATATTTGCTGCTGTAGTAAATTGAATGCTTTCTTTGCAATTCTAAATTCTGTACATTTAAATTTCTATACTAAGTTATCCACCTTCAAAACTAGTGTTCATATTTCCTTGAAAAGCAATCTAAAATTAATAAAAAGCAACACCTTTTTACAAAATATAAATCTAAAAAAAGAAAAAAAAAAAAAAAAAAATTTCCTTTAATATTTTTACATGATCTTTGTTCAAATGTAGAAATATTGAATCTTGATACTCACTTCCTGTGGTTTATTGTACACCTGTGAGGGAAGGGAGGCAGGTGCTGATCCTACTGGTGGAATAGGAGCAGATATAGAAAATGGAGAAATATGCTCCAGAACCTGACTGCTTGATAAGGATGTATCACCTCTCATGTGACGCTCTAACTCCTCAGCAGTCAGCACACTAGAGAACAGTTTCTTCTCAACTTCTGCGAGGGTATGAGGCCGGGAGATGCTACGAGAAGACTCCAACATCTTTTTGGGGGCTTGCTATATTAAAAAATGTAAAATAAAAAAAATCTTATCCAAAACGGAAAGGTGGATGTAAGCTCAGATGCAAATATCGAATGGCTCTGCATTCTTATGTACAGATTGTATATCTAATTAGTGATAAAAATCTATAAGTCATAACCAGAACAGGTAAGAAGAGTATGACATCAGAACTAAGAGATAGTAAGAAAGAAGCACCAAATCACTATCAGAACCAAGGGAACTTTTTTTTTTTTTTTTTCATATTAATCTGTATGACAAAATTTAAGTTACAAGCACTCAGGTAAAACATGCTTTACAAAGAATAACCTAAGTAGACATAATTTTATTTCATTTTATCAGATCAAAAGTTTAAACATGTTTGTATCTTGGTGACATGGTCTGGAGAGAACACTCACTAACCAAATCAGACAAATGTTGTAGGGATTGGTACTACCTATTTGTAAAGGTCAAGGCTTGAGGACAAGGTTATTATATTAGTTGTATTAAATTCACAAAAGATATAAGTGGTGTGAGCTCATTATAAAAAAAAAAAAAAAAAAAAAAAAAAAAAAGGTGAGGGGGGAGCACTAGAGGTGGAGCTTTGGAGGTGAGAGGAGCAACAGCTTGAAAATGTTTGGGAACTGCAGATTCCAAAGAAATAAAAATAATCAAAATTGAAACCATGGAAATAAGTTATACAGGATAAAACAAAAACAAGAATCTCACCGGTAAACTTGTTTGTCCAGTACATTTGGCCATATTAAATAGAGACTGCAAATTATCTGGTGGATTAGGCTGATTGGGTTTAGGTGCAACAATATCACGAGTCGGCAAAATTTCCATAGGGGGAGACCGCCATATGCTGCGACTAGTTGGTGATACCTGAAGAAAAAAAAAAAAAAAAAAAATTTTTTTTTTTTTTTAAAATAAAATGAAATAAAAATACACATCAGAATAAGTTGGTCTTCCCAGTTGTCACAATGACCTGACACTCAAACATTTTGTTCAACAAAAACAATTCAATTTTATCCAGTATATAGCAAAATTTGCTCAAAATTACCCAGTATTAGTCAAGTTAAATTCTTCATTTTTGTTTCTTCTAAGAACAAATGCCAAACAGTAAAAATAAGTTGCATTAATGTTTATAAAATTAAAAAAAAAAAAAAAAATAAAATCAACAACGCATACTTAAATCAGATATAAAACATTTTTCTTTCTCATGCTTTGAGTGAGTGTGCATGAGAGAGAGAAAGAGAAAGAAGGGGGGAAAAAAAAAAAAAAAGTTTTTTCCCAAAGCTAATTAAATATCAAACAATAATCAAAACAATTTTCTAAATTTTATTTTAGTTAAATAAGGAAAATTTTGCAATTTAGAATCTACTTTTCTCAGATTAGACAATTTTGAACAAATTTAAGAGTTCTAATATTCAATGTATTAATAATAGCAGAAGGAAAAAAAAAAGCCATACAAATGTTAAAACTGTCTAAATTTCTGAAACGAAGCTTGGTGATTTTCATCATTAAGGGTTTTCGGACTATTGTCTTCATCTTTATTGTTATTTTCACAACGTTCCAGCTGATATGTCCTCTGGCCTTCTTCTGGTGTTTGTCGAACTCGAGAACCTTCACAGAACTTCAAACTACGTCCTTTATTGAATCCATGGGAGTCGCCTGTTCTAATTCCGTTAGCCAAGTGTTATATATTCCTGCATTGTTACTCGCCTGCAGTCCGGATTGAACCTGCAACCTCCAGATGATTGTCTATGACCAGCAGGATACAGGACGTAACGGTTATAGGCATTGGTTCCCTAAGCTTCTAAGTTCCATAAGGGTGCCCAAGTTCGACAAACACCAGAAGAAGGCCGGAGGATATATCGGCTGAAACGTTGTGGAAATAACAAAGATGAAGACAATAATCCGAAAACCCTTAAAGATGAAAATGTTAAAGCATTGAACATTTAAGACATTCTGATATATTAACCATTCTGGTATTAACCCATCTTCAATTTTGATATTCAGTAGATAGAATTATATTTCAAAATGATTGCTAGAAATAGAAACATTGATCTCTTAACAATGCAAAGCAGATTAAAGTTAAACAAACAAAATAGATGCATCAACAATTATTTATTTTCTCTACCCATTGAAAAAAAAAAAAAAAAAAAAAAAAAAAAAAAAGCAATAAAGATAAATTACCAAGTGTTCAGTCTCCAATAGCCCAGGTGGTGAAGATGGACCAAACAATTCGTTAAGGTTAACAGGTTTCTGTAAGTAATATATAAGGTTTTCATATTTCCACAAGCAACAAATGTTCTTGATAATACAGAAATACTATAGAGTTAATTCATAAATGTTATTTAACGAGAAGGAATTTAACATGTAAATACCTTTGGTACATCTTTTGCATGACTAGAAGTATGGGAAACAGAAATCCCATGAAGCCTTCTATCAGCGATGTCAAGGTCGTCATCATCGTCATCGTCGTCATCATCATCATCAACCACAAGGTTATAGATACTTTCCTCTAGATACTCCTGAAATATTTGATACAAACTTAGACATTAGCAGTAGAGTAATATCATCATGTACACAGAAGAGGAATTACATATATAGAAAGAGAGAGACACACAAGAAAGAAATTGGGGGACATATAAAGCAAGAAGTTGGTAATCTCTCTTTATTTTAAATAATTATTATAGTTATTTTAAATATTACATTTTTGGTGTCAAAATTGTCTAAACCAAAGTTTTCTTTAAATTTAAATGATCCAATAATTCCTTTATATTAACTCTCAAGTCATTCCTTGTGGTTTAATACTATTTCTTAAGCGAATATCAATCAGTACAATAAAATGACTATACAACTTTGTATAAAAGTGAACCTTAAGTACTATAAGTGCTTTCCCTCCTCAAATGAGAAGACTTTCTATGAATGTTATGATACAGAATGGTGGTAGCACTAACTAATAACTCCTCAATGGCTACAGATCAAAGATGATTAAAAAAAAAAACAAGACATTGATCTATATATGAATAATTTTGTAAGGTTGAAATTTAAACATAATAGGAAAGACTAAGAGTAATCCTTGACTAATAAAAAAAATTCATAAATCAATGACTCATTTATTTATACAAGAATATATATTATAGCACAAGGTAAAAAAAAAAAACTTTAAGAGACATGTTAAGTCTTTTATTAGAAGCATTTCTCTTGGACAATATTTAAGTCAAAAAGGTATTAAAAATATATGATAAAAATCTACTCACTCCTTGTGTCCGGAACACTTCTTCAAAATTATCATCTGAAAAGGATTTGGGACTAAGTTTTCCAGTAGATCTTTCAGAAACATTACCTGGCTTGCCACTTAATGGAAAACCAGCAATCAAAGGATTGTTGTCATCTTCTTCCCAATCAAATCCAACTAATAATTATAAAATGAATAAATAATTATTTTATTTCCTGACATCAAGAGAATTGCAGTTATAAATATACATCCTAATAAGAGGAAGGAGAAAAAAAAATCTTAAGTTTTTTTTTAGTCTTATTTCAAGAAGCAAAGTTTTTCAAAGAAAACAGAGGTGGTAAAAGAATTAAAGATATTTTTCCTTTGTTTTTGCTGAGAGTACAATTTAGTCCACATTTGAATTTGCGAAATACTTAGAAATTATACAGTAGACTGTAAAAAATAAATAAAAAGTTAAAAATACACACACACACACACACAATAACTTTTAAACTGTCACTATTCATCTTTGAAGCATGATTATATGCATTAGAGTGGGTAGACACTCTTATCTTCAAAAACTAGAAAAAGCTAATTCTGACAACTAAAATCCTGTAATAAAAAAATTAATTTGGAAAAGAAATTTAAAAAAAAAAAAAAAAAACAAAAAAAAAAAAAGGACACTGAGACTGAATATAAAAGGGAGGGTGGAATTAAATTAAGATTTTCAAATATCCAGTCAAAACAAATCAATAGTTTAGAACTAATTGTGACAAAATCTTCATAAAAAGATTTCAAATTCACACAACTAAATTGGGAGTAGATAGAAGATCAATAAACAGGAAGAAAAAAAAAATCAGGTGATGAATTAAACAGAATTATAATAATAAAACTAGTCTGAAGTGTACTTTGTTATTATAATAAATAATTCAAAGTTCCCAACTTAATAGAAGTATCTCAATAGTTTTAAATAAATTAGGTTACTAAAATTATAGAATTCATTTTTAATTGATTAGCTATTTATTAAACACAAAATTATATACTGTATCTACAAAGAACTTAATTTCACTTGTAATTTGAGGTTAAAAGATTTTTAATTATTTTGCTTAATAATAGAAAAAAAAAAAAAAAACACTTTAATTTTCTTAACTTTAATATACAGTTTTATTAATGATGCCAGAGTAAATTGTGTCCTAAGCATGACATTAAAATGCATCTGGTGGAGAGGATCCAGTTCTGAGTGAGGTATCTCTTCATTAATATTACCCTAAGATTCATTCTGATCCAGACTGGTAATACTTGTTATGGTCCCACCTATGGGTCAAATAGATCTGTTTGAAAATTATTAGTATTAAATAGGAATCTATGAAACCATATAGCTGTATGCAAATTTATTTGTAGTAAACAGGAATACTTGAATTATTATAGACAAACCGTGATAAAAAATAAATAAAAAGATTGCATTAAAATATTTAAAATATAAATTGTTATGATTATAATCAAACATTCAGAAATGAATCAAATTTCAGTATTGAATAACCCATAAGGAGTTGATGTGCCATTGAATAAACCAAATCAGAGCAAATAAGCGAGGCCAACTCTCTTAGGCTTCAAAATGCCAAAGTTTACAAAGGAGTTTTGAGAGGATTTTTTTTTAAATTATCATCCAGATCATGCAAGATAAATGAAATTGTAAAAAGTTAACTTTTGAAGTTGAATGAAACAAAAGTTATACCCCTCACAAACAAAATAAAATATTTATTCAAAACATGACAGCTTGGTAGACTACTTGCAATGATAAAGCAAATATCAAATATGTAATACAATCAAAACAGCACCTACATTATCCTTTCCTCTATATCAACATATTCTATTTTGATTTATAAGAAAATCTTATCCTTCAGTGTATTCAAACATAACCAGAATAGATAGTAAAAATAATTTAATATTGAGAATTTTCCAGATTTTTAATAATACTATTATGAAACAAATAATGTTATATGATACAAATAAACATCACTTTTTAATGTCAACATCATCAGTTCTTAATTTACTAAATCAAAAAATTTATTGTATGTACTCATCTAAATGTTTGACTTTTTGAAACCAATTTTTTTAAATCCATAATTAGGAAGTTGAACATTACACAAGATATGTTTTTGAAAGATAACACATAAAATAAAGATAATGCTATGCAAATTTTTTTTTTACTTACTGTATAATTTGTTATTTTATTATATAACAGACTTCTAACTTAAATACATGTCACAAAAGTTATTTGCCATAGATCTTATGCAAAAACATGTATCCGTTATAAAAATTCAATATGTGGTGAATCAGTTACAGGTATGCATTTAACCAATCCATCCACAACATGCAGGATGTAACACAAAATCAATTTTTTAGCAGATTACAATTAGTTTAAATTCAGAATCTTCCTTCTAGACTGGTTAACCAAAGCTCTGGCCTACTACTTACCCATAGCTTGGGAAGAACAGATGCAGTCATGCCTTTCACAAGGGCATCAGTGCAAAGTGAAACAAACTGTCTTGTCCAGAATTTGAACCTGAGTCACCAATTTCATTTCCTATGACAATAACCATTACACTAAGCATACCTCCCCAATTAACAAAAAATAACTTTAAAATCTAGACTCAAACATTACAAAGTACATAATAATAAACCCGCAAAGAGTTGTTGAATAAAAAAAAAAAAGAAAAAAAAAAGGGACATAACATGAGTAAATAGATGATTGATTAATCTTAATGGCAATGTTGAAGTGGTCTCATGAATTTGCCAAGCAACTAAATGTTGACCATAATCAGCAGAATCTGCTATAGGAGATGCTAAAGAGGATATTGAGTTTAATTGATTTTCATGATATTGTAACCATTTTCTCATTTCTAGGAAAAAAAAAATGTTTGAATCTTGAGATGCACCATTTGGCAATGAGGCATGACCATAAACTGACTTTAGATCAGTAAGATTTAGAAATAGTCTTCAGTAGCTTTGATTTAATTTTAAAAAATTTTTTTTTTATATTACTTCCATAATTGGTCACTTGACAATCCTTAAAAGCCACATCTTATCTGGGAAGTTACTTATATTTGTCCACAAGCTAACCATAATTGTTTCTTTCCTTCTGGCAGCTTGTCCTTTAGTTAGTGTTATCAATCTGAATTTCTTCAATTGATGCCTGCTTGTTGATTGACATTTTCCTACCATTTTGTTAAATGTTAAGACTAATATACTCATCAAATGATCTTTTTTCTTTCCACCTGATTTTGAACAATCCAACAATTTTGTCAACAACATTATACCAGGATAAAATCCCATGATACTAAAAGTCATCTACATGAACAAACCAACCAACCAAATTACCATCTTGATGCCATATGAATAATGACCAATCATACAAATTGATTTTACCACCCAATGGTTAGAGTACTTGACAGTCGTATTATTCCTTTGGAGCATTGGACAAACCATATAAACACCTTTTTAAATCACAATTTCTCTTCTTGAAATTCAGGAGGTGGATTTACATATACCATTCTCTTGATTTCATTTCCTTGCAAGAATGCTGAGGAGATGCCCATTGAAGAAAGATCCCAATGCTTAATTGAAGATGTTACTATTGTTAAACCAAGTGCCTGTCTACTGTATGTTAGACTGTTGATTCTCTTATTGGCAAACCTCTCTTTAAACCCTCTAAACACAAGATATGCTTTTAACCTTTTACTCTTATAAGGTAAATACATTTTGTGCAACACCTTTGTTGACAGTTTTCTGTGAAATCCATTAGGAAAACAATGTATTCAAATGGATACATACATCATTGTTTTCCAAATTCTTTACTTCCTCATTTTTAGCATCAATGACATCTGGCAAGTTCCAAGTCACTCACTTTTCTCCAAAGAATTTTATTCTGGTTTACTGAGATTGGTTGATCTGTCCCAAAATATTTTCACACTGACCCAATCTTTCCATTTAACAGGTTTCTTTGGTTGAGAAGATAACACCTGTGGAAGAGCATACTACATGATAGTATTATTCACAGGTTGACCGATTTATTTAGTCCCTTGGGACTCATCATTATCAGTAATTTGAACCTCAAACTTACAACGGGTTTCAGGGTTTTCATCAACATTAGCTTTTGATTCTCCACCTGACTCAACATTAATGTCAGTTTTATCAACAACTTCCAGATCAGCAGATTTATCCACAACTTCACTATTGGCATTAGTTCCATAGTTTATGTCACTAACAGATCCTGATTCACAATTAAGCACCTCAGTTTCAACCTCATTTTTACTTTCATCATCAGAGCATGAATCAGCATTCAAAGTGTTCATTTTTTTTTCTTTTGTCTCATTGGTATATTGGGTCCCAGTATTTTGTTTTGCCAGTTTTTTCTTCACACCATTATTTAGTATATAACAAGGGAGACATTTGTAGTATTCACTACCATGGTAGATTAGCACAAAATTGTTTTCTTTTCTAAGCATTTTAGGATGTCCTCTGCAACCCTTATCCTTTTTACATTTATATTAAGTTCTTTCACCAGGTGTAAGTCGGAACACTGTGCTTAAAGAGTTGCTTTTATTTTCTCCAAAGACTGCTTTGATAAAGTTTTCTCTGGCTTGATAGAGAGCATCTAAATTTGGACTATATCCAAATGTGAATAGAGAATTCTGAGCACACAATGCCCAGTCTGATGCTGTTTCCATGTTACATTTAGTATTTTCTTTCGTCATAATGGTTTCTTACAAAATTCCATTATTTTGTTCAAGTACACCAATACTAAGAGGAGACTTACCAAGTGGAGTACTAGTTTGCATATCAAATTTATTAATCTCTTCAAAAACTTCATTTTAAAATCTCCTTCACAATCATGGGAAACTTTACTGGTGCTCTAAAGTATACAAGTTAAATCTTGAACATTTTTTTCAAAAATGTCTTTTTTTTTATTACATTAGGGCTGCTGATGTATATCTTGTAACACCATCTGCCAATTGTAAGATCCAAAGCTTTCCTTTCGCAGCTTCCTTGAAGTCCATGTAAATAACCTTATTAAATCAATCTACTTTAGGTAGAGAGCAACAACTGGTTTTGGTTTAGGATGGCTGTACAAAACTGGCAGTAATTACAGCCTTTCTCTACTTTGAGTAAAAATTCTTTATCTTTAAATCTACTATTTTTCAACAAGTAAATCAATCTTTCTTTTGAAGCATGAGCAAATTGACAATGGAGTTTCATTACTTTTCTTCCTTTGGTCAATAATATCAAGTCTTCTAGATGTAGAACAACATTACAGCTTTCACCTTTATACACATACTGGAATCTCATATGTCCAGATGAGTTGAAGTCCAATTTGAAAGATTTTCCTTCAAGTATCCTCTTGAGATTTTTTTGTGTTCAACAACATTCCAAGATTTAGCATAGTGGATCTGCTAATTAGTAATGGAACATTACTATTAACCATATTCACAGCAATTTTCAACTTCTTTTGACAAATTGTCACAGGAATGATCAATTCTTCTTCACTTTTTATTTATTTTCCATCACTAAAACTGTATTGGGATGAACTCTCACAGATTTATGCATATCATAATTCTTTTCATCTTCAGGAAGAATGAAAATACTCATTAATCCATGTGTACAGATAGTTTTTGTACAAGCACAGTCAAAAATGACTTTAATATTTAATTAGTGAATAGCATGACTTGCTGATTCTGTAACAAGTGTCAGATGATTTGTCATTTTAGCATCATCAAATTTCCTGTGTGGACAATCAGATGCAAGATGCTTTGTGCTATCACATTCATGGCATCTCATCACAACCCCATCAAAATCTCTTCCTTTTCTTGTTTGGTTTCGATTAAATCCTGTGATTTGTAGTACCCCTCCGATGCTTAGAAACTTGATTAAATCCATGATGTCTATGATCTTGGTGACTGTATTCTCTTGTATATAAACACTCTTCCTTTACTGATCATGTTCCAACAACCTCATTTCCTTCCCTTCCACCAAACTCACTAAATACTCTGTAATGCCGTTGGTTTAACCAATTGTTCATGGTTATCTGATAAATTCGCTGTTAACAAAAAGTATGTCAAAACTCAATTTTAAAATGGTAACTTTGTTTACTTTTATGCATCTGTGGTTAAATTCAATCAAAAACTTTGAGAAACTGTTCACCTTCTCTGAAAAACTCTACAAATGACTTCACTACACGGAATGCACAAGCAGTTTCATATTTTAGGTAAACAGCATCTAGGACAGAAATCACCTCTTCATACCCATCATCTGCTGCTAATTCTATAGGACTTAACTGGACCAACAGTTTCTCTGGTATATCCACATAAGCTTAAATAAAATACAGGACCATACTTAGATTTTTCATCCTTTGCATACAATCGCCATACTTCTACATCTTTTTTCCAGTCTGTAAGTATTGAATACAGATAGTTGCTTAAGGGAAGCCATCACTCTGATGTCAACTATGTTCTGCAACCAGTGTTGAAGTGGTCTCTCATAGATTCACTAGGCAACAGAGTGTTGGCTCTCTTGGAGAAATACCACAGGTTTGTATTAAGCTGATGGTAGAACCCATAACAACTAGCAGATCAATCCAACAACAAAGCATTAGTTTTTATTAGTTGGTAGTTGTGAGTTCAGTTTCTGTGTTGGGCAGTATGTAAATCATCATCATCATCATCATGTCGCGCCGCCAGCGCGGATATCCCTGACCCTCTCTCGCCATTTCTCCCTATCATTCATCGCCTCCGGCAGGTCTTCAGAATTACATCCTGTGTCCTCACATAGTTGCTGTATGTAAGTTCGTGCTGGTCGTCCTACTTTTGCACATCCATAAGTGGGGGTCCACAGGAGTACATCGCTTATGAGCTCGTCCTTGCTTCTCCAGCAGTGTCCCGCGTGTCTGGTTCGTCTAACTTATATAGTTTTCGTGCTGGGGGGCAAGTGTCCGTATAGTTGAAGTCTCGTGGGGTGTTGTCGCCAGGACTTGTTTAATACTGCTCTCAACATTCTTGTGTAATTTCCGTCTAGTTTCCTCTCCAGCCGCTTCGTTAGCGTCCATGTGGTGCATCCATATAGTAGTATTGACACAACCGCTGCCTGGAAGAAAATGCGTTTCATTTTATCCGTTAGGTCCGACTTCCATATGATCGAGAGCCTATCGATAGCTGTCCATGCCTTCGTCAGTCGTGTGTCGATGTCTTTTTCGGTTGATGAGACGCTACTTCCTAGGTAGGAGAATTTGTCTACTAGTTTCAGAGAGGCTCCGTCTAGTGTGGCAATGTTGCCCGTTTGGTTGTAACACATTAAATAGACTTATATTTTTGCAGAAGTGCTCCAAAATCTGGCTTTGTGAGAGGCAAGATAAATTTAAAGAAAAAAAAAAAAAAACCCAACAAAAAAACAAAAACATTAAAATAGTTATTTGACAGGATATGACAAGCTTTACTAGCTAATCTCTAATAATGGAAGATGAATTCATGACAGCCTCTAAGTGAATACTTTGTAGTCAAGAAGATCAATAACCAACCTTAACACTGAACTCAGTTGCCAATAAGAAGTTTTCCACAAAAAAAAAAAAAAAAAAAAAAAAAACAAGATTGCTATATTGTATAATATGTGTACACACACACAAAGAATTACAAAGGTTTATTGCAATAATTGACAGACCTACAAAAACAAATCACCAATTTTCCTATGATAGAGAATGACTATTTTTTTGCAGGTCATCATCCAAGTTGACAGCATTTTACTTTACCTGGAAAGGTAAAGTTTTTCACTTTCAATTACCTTGTTACTACACTCCTAAGAAAAAAATAATCATTCATAGTGCAATGGTTATCATTGCTAATGAGTTCAAATCTCATAATTCTGGCCTTGTGCTAAATTAAGCTGAGTAACTGACTACCCAGTATAACTTGCCTTACTAAGCATTTGCATCCAAAGTGGCAAGATGATTGAAGTTTCTTCCTAAAATCAATTACCATTTTCAAATTGGAAAAAAATATTTTTCAGATAGTTAACCCCTTACCAAATCAATTTTCATCCAACCAAAACTTCACTCGGAAATATATTATTCTTTACTAATTAAAAACATAAATACAGGAATCATGAAAATGTTTTCATTTAATTTTTTTTTTGGTTAAAAAACAAAACATTAAGCAGTAAAACTATAAAAAAACAGCCTATAAAAAACGTAAAACACACAGGACAGTAGGATTTAAGATTATTAGATGCTGTTCTGTTGTCCCAGGGACACTATATTTATTGAGGACATCCCACAGGACAGTCTTTTCTTTTTCAATTAAAATAAGTGTAACCAACTGTGAAAGAATGAAAATATTTTTGCATCATTAGGGGATCATTTTTTAATTTACCTAAAACTTGTGAAAATTTTTTTTTTTTTTTTTACAAGGGGTTAAGGAACAGAAGCCAAATATTTTTTTTGGTATTTTCATTTTGATTGGTTTGGTTTCTTTGTCTAATGGCATATCAACCTTTATGGGTTAGTTAATACTAAAGTCATACTTGTAGAACAGTAGTTATACTATTTCAGTCACAGCTGAGGGGGGGGGAGAGATAAGTGTGTTAGTCCTAAAATAAATGTAATAACATGACTGGAGTTAAACTTGTTTACTTTGAGGCTACAATTCAGCACTCTAGAAAGACTTCCTTTTTATTTTGGTTTGGACGGTTAACCTTTGACATGAATTAGTATAAAACTATAACAATCAGGTTTTATTTCATTTCTTATGCTCTTTACTATTTATACCATCAATTAAAAATATTGTTTCCAACTTTCAATAATTGGAAAATTTGCTTTTATTTCACACAAGCTAAAAATTGTTTTCTCTTAAAAAACACAACACCTTATTTAATTGATGTTTCATAATAAAAACACACATATACACAAGGAAACCACAATTTTAACAAAAATATTTCCTAAATGTTTAAAAAGTGTTTTTATTATGCAAACAACTATATAAAAAAATTAATTTCCAGTTTGAATTGTTTTTCAAGACAGTTGTGGAAAAAGTTGAGTCTGGTGTTCTGCATAATTTGCCAGATTTCATTCATAAAGAATATTGTTGCATAAAAAATATATTCTACATGTATAAATCAAATACAGACACTTGGAAAAAATAAAAATAAAAAAAAATTTAAAACATCTAAAACTGTGAGGTAAAACAATCGGCAAATCCAAGCATCTGACAACCAATTTACCATTGTGGAACTAGCAGTACTACTGAAAGGCTTGTGATAGTTTTAAAAAATTTAAGTTTTTTTTAAAATGTGATTTTATTCAGTCAGTACTTGGCTTTGCAGTGATTCTATCCCTGATTGACCACTATAGAAAAAACAAAGTTGCATTTATTTTAAATTACATTGCAAATGTGTTGTACAAACACACAAATAGCTAAGACTTATACTAGAGAGTGGAGACCAATTTTCCCTCCATTTTATAACAGTTATTGAAATTAAACATTTCAGAAATAGTTAAAATTGTAATCCAATTGTAATTAATGATCTGGTAAAAATTTGCATAAAAAGTTCAGGATATGCATTCTGGCTTTAAAATGTAAAAGTTTGTGAACATAGTTTTGGTTCAGTCCAAAATAAAAGTTATTTTATAAACAAATTAACTTGTGCTGTTCTGTCTGAGAGACACACACACACACACACACACAGAACTATACTCGGTAAAATCAATTAAGGAGTTAACTACTCATAATATTTATTAAATAAACATACACTGCTATTTTCAAGAATCAATTTACACAAAGTTTAGCTATATTAGTGTAAAATAACTTACCATCATCAGAAAATCCAAAGGTTTCATCATTTCTCAAATCATTATCTTCTTCATCTTCTGGTGCTTCAATTAATTCATTATCATACTCTCCTAATTTTCCTGCTCCAAGAGCCTGAAATAATAAATAAATCAGTTTTTCTCATACACTGTATATTAGTTTATAATTATACATATACATTTTAGAACTTTTATAGTTTCAATCACTGAATCAAAGAATAGATCAAGATACTTGATACTTTTCATCAGTTTAATGCTAAGTTATGTCAAAACTTGTTATGGTAATAATAAGTCCCCCCACTCCAATACCTCTTCCTTCACTCTTCAATTGTGCATATATTGCTAAGGTTAAAGGGGTTAAAATAATAAACAAATATTAGAGCTATGAGAAACCCCAAGTTTATATTTTAGCAAGGAAAAAAAAACCAAACAAGCATTAAGTAAATTTTCACTTAACAAAAATAAACAAACAAACAAACCAGCAATTTGCATAAATGAAACCTTTCAAAACAAACTTGTTTAATTTTGAATTAAAATTTACATTTCAAACAAATTCTGTAATATTTCAATACCAACTAACATGGGCTGACAACCAGAAATTTTTATTTTTTTTTATACAGTTTTTTTCCTTGTCCTATGTTCGTTTGCTTGAAGTAAAAACCATTATAAAATGTTTATATTATTCAAGAATTTAAACAGTTGGGACATAAACCACTTCTAGCGATCAGTATTCAAACTTTCAAGAATTAAAAATAGCTTTTACTAAATTTTTACAATATTGTTTTAGATGCTAGAGATATTAAGACCAGAGCCTCTGAGTCTAAATTAATGCTCTGCCATTTGAGCATGATCTCTGCACTACAGTGATGTGGAGGAAAAATAAAAGGGCGACTGTATACAAGTATAAACAGGCTCAAACGGTTAATAACACACACAAATTCCTTTGCAACAACTTTCTCTTACACACACTAAGGCAAAAAAAAAAAAAAAAAACTTCCTAAAGTCCTGCTCCAAAAGAAATTGGTTAAAGCAATAAAATTAAAATTCATTAACCCTTAGTCATTTGAAATATATCTGAGTAGACAAAATCAAGCACCAAACAAATATTTCTTCCATATCCAGCCATCACAGTTTAAAACTATTCTATCACAATTATAAGAAAGGTATTTAATAATCCTATTAAACCACTTATTAATAGTATCTGATGTGATCTACTTGGATTAAAAATATAGGGCTTATGATTTATACTAAAATAATGATCAGACTGAAACACTGGGCTTATGAGTTCAAAGGGTTAATTTACAGCATTTAAGTGCCCACTTTTTGTTCAAAGAATTATAATTTTAAGCTAAAATACATGTTTACAACTTTTGTTTCGATGCATTTTCAATAAATATTATTTATTCAATGCTTATAAAAAAAAATCCTTTTAAATGAGTTAAAAAGAAAATTTTTATTGTCTAAGTCATTGTGATAAATAGAGAATGTAAAATTTAGTTCATGAAACGCATATAACCACCTGTAAATTTAAAGTAAACTAGTTGATCATTTGTTATACCAATCCATGATATTAACACTTCTATTTAGGAAAAGTGAAGGATTAGCATTTCATTATTATCCCTATTGAGAATTTTGATGGAGAGAGAAAGAGAGAGAAAAGATTTATTACGAGTTTGTATCCAACAAAATTATTCAGTTGTAAATTATACTAAAATTGTTTTATTCTATCAATATACCATATTTCCTGGGTTACAGTTAGGTGGACACAAACATGAGAACTTAATATTTAGTTGATAGATATGAGACTTTATAGAAAAATTTATTTTACGAAAACTATTTTTGTATAATAAAAATAGAGAGCTCACATAATATTAAGCATTCCTGTATATTTTTATTAATATATTTATTATTCTGCAAAGTAGAAAAAAATTTTTTTTAACAAATTAAAAACTTATGAAATAAATGCACTTTAATAATAAAACACGAAACTTGGATGGTTCTGAAGGATCTCAGGACATAACATTATTTTAAAAAGTTTACAGCCGCTGACTGACTCATTTGTTTACGTGCAACAGAAAATAAGCAATCCACATCTAATTATCGATCAACAAATGACATGCAGTAGAAATAAAAGCTTCAGAAGCCTGGCTCACTATTTGAATAAGTACAATCCAATAAATACAGTAATGTTTTCTCTTAATAGTAATGACTAATTTTTTAAAAAAGAACTTATGAAGAAATTACTTCAGTACGTCATTACTTTAAACTTCAAGTATATGGGGGGGGGGAATTGTAGACCATTTTAAAGGCAATCCCACAAACCAGTCATACAGTCCAGGTAAATAGGCTAGGCTTTGGCCCGTTTACCAAAACTTTTCTCATTTCCAATAATACCTGCATCTTGGGAAAAAAAAAAAAAAAAAAAAAAAAAAAAAAAAAAGCTTTGAGTTACCTTTACAGTGCTTTTAAGCTAGACTAATTAATAGCTGAAATGAGAACACACTAAGGCAAAAAAAAAAAAAAAAAATTCCTAAGGTCCTGCTCCAAAAGAAATTGGTTAAAGCAATAAAATTAAAATTCATTAACCCTTAGTCCTTTGAAATATATCTGAGTAGACAAAATTAAGCATCAAACAAATATTTCTTCCATACCCAGCCATCATAGTTTAAAACTATTCTATCACTATTATAAGAAAGGTATTTAATAATCCTATTAAACCACTTATTAATAGTATCTGATGTGATTTCCTTGGATCAAAAATATAGGGCTTATGATTTATACTAAAATAATGATCAGACTGAAACACTGGGCTTATGAGTTCAAAGGGTTAATTTACAGCATTTAAGCATCCACTTTTTGTTCAAAGAATTATCATTTTTAGCTAAAATACATGTTTACAACTTTTGTTTCAATGCATTTAAACTTAAAGTTTTTTTAACTGGTAAATCTTTTTCTTCAAATATTTGTAAACCTAGTGTTTTTAGATTTATAAATTTGGAATTATATTTGCAACATAAAACTTAGCACACGAGATTACTTCCCTGCAGGATAATGATTAGCAAACTTCATTGACACTTATCCTCATTAGGTGTCCTATACTTGGTAGCCTCATATTAAATCTAAGCTGTGCTTAATTTTTTCAAGAAATTTAGTCAAGTCATACTTAAAGCACCAGTTCCTACTAGGTCACAAAAGTTAAGGCAGTGGCTTGTGTACGAGACTAAGCAAAATATAGCACAAATTTTATCAAGTTTCTTGTTATATCACTCAAACATCAACAAAATAAATACTACGAATCCATTTTACCACTGAGGAAACTCTTGGTATTAGTTTCTGAACACACACAAAATTGTTTGCTTATAATGTGAATTTTTAAAATTTCTTTTAGATTAATATTAAGTCCCATGATCAATTGAGGTGTTTACTTCATACAGAATACATTAAAGAAGCTCATATTAATAGATAGATATCACCACAATACAAGCTTTTTTTAGGACACTGATGGTATAAACTTCTTGAATATTGATTTGTAAACAGAGACAAATACTAAATAAAAGCATCTATATTTGATTAGAAGACTATAAACCAATAAACTGAAGAGAGAAGAGCGTTAAAATAGGAATTTAAGTACCGAGAATTTTGAGAGTTCAACTTACCACTTCTCCTATTTCACCGATCCTATCTTGCAGTACTGCCAATATCAACATCTTTCAAGATTTCTAATCTATAAATATTCTTAGCTTTTAAGTCAGTTTTCCTTCTTTAAAATAATTCGTAGCAAGTGATACATTTATTCAGCATTATACTGAATTTTCATCATTGCCCGTTCCCCAAACCCTGGAATAAGCATATACACAGATAAATCTTTAAATGTTGAAAACATAGTATATTTGTATCAGTTTATTTATACTGCAAGATGACTGGATTTATCTAAACTGTATGAATTCTAAAATGTCTTAAATTTTTAAAATTCTATGAGTTGTTTTTTTTTTTCTCTTATTTATTTATACCTTGTAACAACTGAATTTATATATTCATGATATAAAGCCATTTTTGCAATAAGAACTAAAATAATGGAGGTGTGATAAAAAAGTAAAGACAATCTATTTTTTTTTAAATTCTAAAACTTAAATAAAGATATGTATACAATTGAGCAACTTATAAAAAGTGATAAGAGTGCTTAGCGTAGTATAATGGTAATCAAGCTAGACGAGCAAACTAATACGACTTTAACTCAATATGTACATAATACTTCCCACCTTGTGTTATATCTAAGCTAAACTTAGTAAATAACTGTATAATAAAATGACATGAAGACTTCATCTAGATGAGCCAGTCTCAACATGAGATGCGAAATGTAGCATTTCCTGGTCGCTGGGTTAGGACACGCTTCGGCCGGCCGTGTTCGCGGATCAAGTCAGGTGTGTCTTGGTTTCGTTGGTAGCCCTTCGAGACCGTCTTACATGGATTCCGAGAAGCCTGCATTTATGTCATGTGTGCTAAGGCCGGCGCTTCTCGAACCTCCGGGCTCTTACCTTCCTCAGAGGGGTTTGGTTCATCGCCTGGCGCCCCCTATTTAGTAGGCATTTCTGGGAATACCGAGCGTGTCTGGCTACATTCTGTGTTTTTTTAAACACATTTGATTCACAAATGTTTATAGGTCTGAATCCTATTTCCATTACTTTTGCTATATTTACAAAAATGCAAGAAAGTTTCTTTTAAAGTATTGTATATTTCCAACAGTGTCTGCTTAAAAAGTCCCATTTGATAAAATTTTACTTTTGACTATCAAAAATTAAGTATTTTACGATAATTTAAATATTCGAGGCAAACAATTGGATTTTTATAAGAGGGTAAGTAAGTAAAGTTGGCGACCTTAGTCGGGGGTGACCCGAAGGCTCCATTTTTTTTTATGGCTACTACGCTGAAGTGTAGGGGAGGGCGCTACTCCATTCCCTGGATTGCTCCACTTTACCCTTGATCCTTACCTTATAATGCTGTATTAAGGCGGCATCAAGTACCATTTTTTTGAGTTATTGGTATATTTCGACCTAGGATTGAACTCCAGTCTCTTGGACCATTGGCGAACACTCTACTCATTAGGCTAAGGGTACTTTCAACTAAGTTGAGCCAAAAGTTTTGTATTTTAGAAATTTTTAAGTAGACCCCACAAAATTTTTTTTATAAAATCCTGCGATTATTAATGAAAACCGATTTGATCAAAACTAGAAAAATTTGTAAATTTAAGTCACAACTATTCACAATAAGATTTTTATTAGTTTTAATTTTATTCATGCATTAAAAAAACCACTTATTGGAATTTTTGTGTATATACTTTAGCTGACAGAAAAGAAAAAAAAAAAAAAAACCTCTTGAAAATCGCTCATATTACAACTCCATCTTTATGAATCTTAAATTTTAGGTTACAGAAAGAAATCTATTTTAATTGGCATTAAAAAAAAAAAAAAAAAAAAAAAAAAAAAAAAACGAAACTCAATTAGATAAGTCAAGGATAAAACTAAAAATTTAAAGTATATTTGCTTTCTCTAAGTAGATTTTAAAAATGTTCATCTTCATGATTCTAATGCAGCAAATAAAAAAAAAAAGTAACATCAAATCATAAATGTATTTTTTTAAAAATGGATTTATAATTAAAAATAGACTCATTTCGTCAACATTTCTAATCAACAGATATTAACGAAATAATGTAAGACTTTAAGAAGCAAAAACAGTAATAAAATAAATATAGCTTCGTTGATTCTCTTTTCTTTTCTCAGTTCTTTTTATTGGAGGGAAAAACCCCACGAGATGTAGAAAAATTAATCTTTTATCTCTGGAATAAACTAACAAACGAAAGTAAAATCTGCTGTGGAAAAATAGAATATAAAGAAAATAAGTGAATAACTAGATAGGTAAATAAAGCTAAGTTAAAAATAGTATTAAAAAGTGGGGTTAGCTACAATAACAGTTGTTTATCACTAAAAATTAATTTTAAAAACTACGAAAAATTTAAAGTTTAGTAAAACGTAAGAGTTATGCTAATTTTAGATTAACACAAATCCAAGTAAAAATATCATTTTGTCTCAACTTTCAAGTAAGGCCTACTTAGTTTAAAATTTGGCATTTGAAGTTTGTTTTTTTTTCTTTTTTTATCTTGGCTAGAAACATCGACCATTGATGCAGGTTGTAAATAAAATAAATTGACAACTAATCTCGACCTTGGTATCTGTTTATGAGAAGAGCTTTACAAACAAAAGGGTCTGACAAAAATAACTGGAGAGAAAATTTAAAAAAGAACCTCCTTAATGTTTGAAGATTAAACTAAATTTACACCGAGTAGTCCTTTCCAAAAGGACAAATAATTGTACTGAACGAACGAGTATGAAAGTGCATTTTTTAAATAAAAATATTATTGAGAACACGCTAAATTTTAAAGTCCTTTAAAAAATTTACAGATTGAAAAAGTCATTTTAAAAATTCAATTCTGATTTAATAAAATCGGAAAGCTGATTTTTTTTTTTTAAATCCAAATAAAAGTTGTCAATGAATAATAAAAGTAAAAAAAATTGTGTCACTTAAAAACGTTTCATAAGATTGTTATAAAACAAAACAGTAGCTAGCAGGAATTTAACACATTTCAAATCCAGAGACTATCCACCAATTATGAGCCTTTTTAAGGGTCCAGATAAGCACGTGTTTTACATTGTATTTTACATAAATTGGTAGATTATGAGACTTCAAATCAAAGATCTAACAATACTGACAGTGTTTAGTGTTTACCTGGTGATTGTTGTTGCTTCTCAAAATTAAAAAAAAATAACTTTTTCATATAGAAAAATATTATTAGGAAACTAAAATTTTAGACTGATTTCTCTTTTGTTACACAATTTAAATGTTATGCGAAATAGAATTAAAGACAAGATAAATTTTTCCGATTTCAGGCTAATTTAAATCTAAAAACTAAAAATATATGTAGTTCCCGATTCAGTTTTGATATATAAAATGTTTAGTTTCTTTTCCGTTTTCCTCCCATTTATTTTTTTATGGCAATCCTATTTTATCTTTTTGCGTTGCTATTCATTGACAAATCAAAGAGTTAAGTAAACACCAATAATTAGTCAGAGCTTTAATATAAAAGCCTCAAATTTTAAAAACATAATATTAGCACCGTAGCAATGAATAAAATAAATATACAAGTTTAATAAAAGTATATTCTTAGGGTCTTAAAAAAGATAAAAAAAAGAAAACCAAATCAATAGTTCCTATTTATATTAAAATTATTTTAAAAGATAAAATTTAGTAATATAAACAATCATCAAGGGGAAAGCCATTGATATAATAGTTTAAACGAAGATATGATAAAGTAAAAAATAAAGATTTATCTCTGAATGTTTAATAAAGTAAAAACAAGCTTTTTATATGTGCGTCACTCTTTTTTTTTTGGCTATTTTTTAACAAGTGATCCCCCACTTCGAGGCCACATTTCTGTACACCTTTCTTCCAGAAGAAAGAAAAACCTAAGAAACAGTTTCACATTATAGTTATTCCAGAAAAAACGTAAATAGGGCCATACTAATGTCAATATTAAGCAATAAAGACTAATTTTCGCCCGCTAAATTTTGAGCGTAAAATACGATAGTCAGACATACACACGTAGTTTTTAGTTGCTCCTTTTATTATTTTTAATGTTTAAAGTGAGTTCCGTAGAAAAGCAATAGAATACAAATATTTTTAGCAATATATCCCATGTAAGTATTCCATTGCTGTATCGCCGGCCTCCGAAGACATGCTTTTTCTGTAGAATACATTTCACCAATATCAATAATACTCACAGAAAATTCTGAATCGTATTCCAAAATTGAACCGTCCATGTCAAGTCATTTTTAGCTTCCGTTCTGTTCCTTGACTTAGTAAAGCAGGTCGAATACTCTCAACACCAACATTTGTATCAAATAATATCAACAAAGCGAAGTAAGAATAAACAAAGACATATACAGAATTATGCAATTGAGTAGCATTTTTTAAGTTTTCTTTTAAATTTTATTAAAATGGTATTTTAATATTTAAAAAAGAGAACAGAAAAAAAAACAAAAGTAGGATTTAATACCACCAAGAGAGAAAGAGGCTATGGTTCGAGAGTATAGGTAACATTTCCTTCATTTTTTCCGCCATTATTCGCCTTTCATTGCGACGAACAACGGAAACTCCCGAGTATCGCCAAACAATTCCTGTTTATGTTATTCTAAAAGTTTACAGTCGTTTTCTTGTTAGGGCTTAAACGAAAATCAGTGAAGGAGTCCAAAATAGGGCTTTGAGGTAACAGGGGATGTCTGACGTGGACATTTCCGACTCCCTGCCGAATGGTGACGACGATTCCGCCTTCCCGGAGGAGGAGGCCGCCGCCTCCGACCACCCTGGCGGGACAACGGCGGAAAGTGTCTCCTCAGCCCCTCCTGGCGTGGGGACCATTCCTGCAGACCAGGTGTTTGTTGCAACATCACAGGGCCTCCTCACAGCCGAGCAACTACAAGAGGCCGGCATTAAAACAACGCATATTGTCATCCATGACCAGACCCTAAATGTCGGATCTGCAAGTGATGATGAGATTACCCAACTGAAAACCAAACAGGACCAAGATCAAGACGTCCCAAAGGTTTTCAAATACCAGTGGGACGAATCAGTACACTGCACCATTCTTCCTGTCAGGTGCAAAAATTCCAACGGTGAACTTCACAAGAATAAATTTGGATCAGGTAGGTGTAGTTCTTAATTCACGATGAAAAAAAAGCTGTTATTGAAATTTTTGTTTATGTTCCTTTAAAATTGTTTTCTAGGGATCTGGAAAACTATTATCCCTAAAAATCAGTGATTTAAATATTATGATCCAGAATGTAACTTGTTCACTTTTTTTTAAACGGTTTATTTAACAATAACATAGTGAAGTAGACGTCCATAGTTAATCTACTTACTATCTGACTTTAAACAATGTGATGAGATGATCCCGACCTTAAACAATAACATAAAAAAAAAAAAAAAAATGATTAACAGTTTATCTAAAATGATTAATGAAAAAATCTTTTAAGCAAATTTTTATTGTGTGTTAATCTTTAATGTGAAATGATATCTAAATGAATTCTTCACTTTTTCAGATTGTTTTTAAAGTAAATAATCGTTCACAGGTTCAAAAATCTCCTTTTTTTTGTCATTAAAACGTTACATGAAGGTGATATTGATTTAGAAAACGTGGTTGATCTATTGTTACTCTGTCTATTTTCATACGAAATATCCTTACCAATAATAATAATAAAATGGTTTTGATTCCCGTTCAAGTGTTTTGTTAGAACAATAAAAGAACTCAGGACGTAGACAAAGATATCAATTATATTCTCTTTTTACCTCCCTCTGGATTTCGCAGGATTACACACACAGCAGATCGAAATTATTTTAAAACTAGAATTATTTTTAAGTAAATTGTATCTCAAATTTGTATTTAAAATTTTTTAATGTAAAATCACGATATAAATATCGTGTTTACTATTTTGTGTTTTTATATAGTTTCACTCCGCACACGTAGTAAATTATGTTATATGTAGCTCGAAAAAAGAGACTATTATTCCCGTCTCAGTTAATAATCACAAGTCAAATTATTTATTTTTCGAAACTTAAGGGGAAAAAAAGTTATTTTTCTTTAAAATGCTTGAATATACCAAAGCAAAGGTTTAAAAAAATTTAATTAACTTTTTCAATGTTTTTTAATCGTTAATATTGAACGATGGTGATACGATCTTGAAAAGCTCATTTAAAAGCTTTTTTTTTTTTTTCTTCTTCATTGTGTTCATTTAATTTACCATCAAGTGAAGATTCTTCTTTGTTATGTTGAAATAAGCCAACCCCTTCTTGCTGCAGAAGAAAAACATGTCGCACTGAATTTTAAAACTCTACTGACCTTGTTAAGAGGGAGATCGAGGAAGAAAATCCAATTTAATAAATAAATTACGTTGATAATTGCCAAGGAAGAATAATGCAAATTTAAAATTTGAATTGATTCTTGGTGTTTTAACAATTTCAAAAACAAAAATATTCAATATAGATCTTTTAAGAAAAAATGTTTTTATTGTGCTAGAATCTACTTTTTCTTTCATTGAATTTACAAATAAAATTCTGATTGTTCTTCTCACATGTGCAGTTTCTAAAAAAAAAAAATTGTGGCACATGCCTGAATAATAATACAGATTAATATTTGAAATAGAAAAGATACTTACCTCTTCTAACCCATCATTTGTTGAAAATTAACATATTTTACGAAACGTTTAAGTGTTTTTTTTTTTTAATTTTTAAAAATTTTTCAACAGATGATGTTCGCAGAAAATATGGCTCCTCATCTCTGACATGTTATAGTTTATAGAAATTTTGTTTTCAACTTTAATTTCACAGGTTTTTGTGCATAGAACAACAGTGTAAGCAAGCATTGTATTTTCGATCCTGAATTGCAGTGTAAAAACAAACCCAAAAGAATTTATGAAGGATAATTTAGAACTCAGATTTTTTTTTTTACTTTTCTTTTAATATATAATTCTGACTCGTCTTGAAATAATTACACATTTCGTAAAATTTAAATTGTTTTCTGTAACAATGGTAATAGTAATAAAAAAAAATAGACACTTTTATTTTCTTACATGAATTATTAAAAACAAACAGGAATAATCTCTGAATTTATTGTTGTTTTGTTTAATCTGATGTTATTGAATGTTCGAACAAAATGAGCTAATTGATTAAAATATTGCAGATTTCCTGAACATCATAACACAGTTCTTTTGTCTAAACAAAATTTGGAATATTATTATTGACTCTTCTCAAAGTCGTAATCTACTCCTGCAGTCATGTCCAGACCCTCGTTAGAATATTGTAATCGATTCTTGTGTCCCTATCTAAAGAAAGACATTAAATTTAAAGAATCAATATAGTGTCTTCCATTGAAACGTGTCCGCTGCATCAAACATCTTAGCTAAGAGGAAGACTATCTGAAATTACCAACAGTGGAATATAAAAGAGCCTGAGGAGTAATGATCAATGTTTGTAAGATTTGAAACACATGGTAGTAGAGCTATTGAAACGTACCATTAAAAACTTTAGGGTATAACTATACTGCAGCAAAGATTTTTTTAATAAAGTTGTTCTAAAGAAAAATTCCATAAATCAGCAAATAGTAAAATCCTAGAACAATCTTCAAAATAAAGTAGGTAACAGCTCATCTTTAGATACGTTAAAAAATAGACACAAGGGGAAAAAAGATATATCAGATAACTGGATACAGAATCATCGGCCACATGATATTTGGAATTTTCCAGACTTATAACAGAATATGACATGAAGAATTAGAGATTACAGCTCAGTAGCCTCCAGAAGTTATTTTAAGTAAAGATATATTTTTTTGATATTGTAGATTTTCTTTATGAAAATAATATCTTAATAAATTTCAGAGACTGCTAAAATTTTTAACAATATAAATTAATATTAAATTTCTTAGATTCATTTTTTGCAAATAGATGACATTATAAATCTAAAAATAAATGAACAGAAAAATTGCAAACAATAATTTTTTCATGAAAACCTTTGGCCAAAATTTTTTTTAAAATTATCACAACTGATTTTAAACGATAAAACAAGATAATTTCTTTTGTAAGATTTTTTTCTTTAATCTGTACAATTTAAAATAACTCTGAAGAACAATAAAAATTTTTGAACACAGCATAAAACATTTTCTTGTGTAGCATAGTGGGGAAGGGAACTGCTATATTGTAAGTAGGGGACTACTATAATAGTGAGAAGCAAAACAAACATCAGTCATCAGAGAAAAGCAAATTGATAACAACCATCCTTTTTTATTTATATTTCAACATGGACACTTCATTGTTTATTCTCTTAGCCTTCATCATGAAGAGGTGGAAATTTAACAGTTCTCAGGTATTTGTGGTGACACAAATTATTTTGTGTTTTGAGAGATTTGATGTGTTTAAAGGGAACTGCATTGTCCATTATCATAGGTTCTATGAGGAAAATACTAATCTAAATAATTCCTGAATAACTGAGGTTTGTCATCATATCAACAGATTCTTTTTTCTTTTTTTAAACATGACATCATTATTGAAGGTAATTATTAATGGGAATAAACAAATTATATAAACATCTTTTTTTTTTTTTTTTTTTTAATGAATTTTGTCTTGGAGTGACAAGATTATATATCATTTGTTATATTTATCTTAATTCGATTTAATTACATTTAAACTATTGAAAACTCTACTGTAGATGTTAAGTTATGCAATTTCAATATGATGGCGACAGATCAATAGAGTTAATTATTTACTAAGTACCACAAACAATAATTTCCTATATTATGATCTCTAAATTTTATTTGAAAAGTTTTATTATAATTTTTTTTGTATTGGATGAACTATTTTCCTTATCTGTCTTGTTATTTATTCACATTTCAACTATGTACCCTCTAGCCTCCTTGTGGATTTACTGTGGAATCAACAACAACCAATCATCTATGGTGAAATTCTATATAAATACAAAAATGTATTAGTCATGTCACTTTTGCTTTTTATTTATTCATTTTTATTAGAGAAGTGTTTTTATGCCAGAATAATGCAATTTCAAAATAGTTAAGATTTATTCATCAAGCTATAATATGCCCCTGACACTGTGTGATGAAAACTTAATAAATTTAAGAATATGAATTTAATTTCTAAAGCAATTAATTATGATGATATAACTTGAATCACAAATATAGTACTACTATTTCTAGCTGTCTATTGTATCTGATTTTTTTTTTCCTTGAGCCGTTTGATTTTTGGGCAGGTATTGCCAATTGTCTCAAGGGATGTTTGCGACCCCCAGGTTTCTTTTGATGATGTCCTTATTTCTAAGTTTTGATCTATCTGTTTTATGTGACTCTTCTCTAAGTTGAGAGTACAAGATCTCTTTTGGCAGTCTGCTGTCCTCAAGTCGGTTCAAGTGGATAGCCCATCTTAGGTTGCATTGGGCTCGTATATTGTACATGCTAGGGAGTTTAGATTTATCCAGAATTAATTTATTTAGGATATGGTGCCACCACTTGACATGTAGTATTTTGTGCAAGTGATGCATCTTATAGATGGGTATTCGCTTTGTATACCATCTAAGTTTCTGCACTGTACAGGAAGGTTGGGGGAACTATGGCAAGGTAAACTGCACATTTACTTTTTAAGAAGAGGTTTTTGCTAAGCCAGAATTGCTTCCTCAACCCACCAAAGGCCTTGGAAGCATTTAATATCCATGTATTTAGTTCTGCATCTAGTCTGTTGTTGGTGATGACTATGGAGCCTAGATATTTGAATTTGTTTACTTGGGCTAGTACTTGGCCCTCTGTATGTCTTGGCCAATATCATGAGATCCTGGAAAGGGTTGGTAAATAACCTTGGTTTTCTTGAGGTTAATTTTCAGCCCAAATGCCTTGGCAGATTCCAAGAAATAGGTGATGATTTCCGGTGCACCTTGGTGATTGTGTACCATGAAAGCAGTGTTAGCTAACGTGAGCTTGCATACCAGAGCTTTTTTGGTCTTTCTTACAAACTTAAATTGACTGGCATTGAACAGGTTTGCTCCTGGTTTACTCTCTATCCATACTCCTTGGGTGAAATCAGTGAAAGCATCCGACAAGATCAGAGAAAGAAAAATTGAAAAGTGTACAGTTAAGAACACAGCTCTGTTTCCCTCCATTCCCAACCTCAAATGGTTCTGAAAATTCTCCTCCCGACTGATACCTTAATTCCTATATGCAAGGCAGATACAAGTTAGATGAGGTGGTCAGGGCACTCTAGTTTCTGTAGGATGTTTCATAGTGCTTCTCTGTTCAGTATTGAAGGTTTTTGTGAAGTCAATAAATATCAGGTAAAGAGGCATATCCTGTTCCATGCATTTCTCATGTATTTGTCACAAGAAGATCATATCCATGGTTCCTTGGTTTGTGTGGAACCCACATTGTGCCTCAGGTAGGAAATCCTCTGCTAGGGTCAATAGTCTGTTGAGTAGTATGCAAGGGAACACTAAGATCCTCTGGTAGATGCTGCAATCTTGTCTGTGTCTCTTTTCTAGAAGATGGTGACCAGTTAGGTGTCCTTCCAGTCTCTAGGGACTTCCATGTTTTTCCTAGTATCTCTTACAATGGTGTAGAATACCTCAGCAAACCTCCTATCTCATTTATTAATAACTTTTGGATGCAGTCTGTCTGTGTCAGGAGACTATCATTGCAGAGCATATAGGTAATTTCACTCATTTCATTTAGGTTTGAGTATTTACACATCCAGTGTTGGGTTATCAACCACAAGTTGTTCCACTGTTGACTGTTCATTGAGCAGTGTAGCAAAATGGTTCTTCTGCCTTGCAAGAAGCTCATGCTTATTGTTTTGTTGTCAAGGATTGTTCTGGGTGGTTTACTCTTGGCCTCAACACACCTCTCATGCTTTGATAAAAACCTTTGGGGTCATTAGAGCCTGGAAGTGTCTGGAGTTCAGATGTCTTTTTCAGCCACCATTTATTTTTATCTTGTATCACAAATATAATTTGGTTGTAAATACAAACAATAAGTTTGAGTGAAATTAGTCATCATAACATTTTATTAGATAAAACATTGTCAATTATCAATTTTTTTTATCTATATTTCTTTCATCATAATTTCAGTTGCTTTTTATTGCTACTTCTGTTATGAGGATCATTAAATAAGTTTCCAGGCTTTTTTTCGTATGGGTACTTTTATTGATAGTACACACATGAAACTCTAGCCCCCTTCGAAGTAATCTCCTCTGGCTGCAATGCACTTGCTCTACCATTTCAACAACTTCTGGAAGGCCCCATGGAAGTCCTTTTGTTTGAACGTGTCAATGACCTTCGTCACAGCCTCTTTCATCTCCTCAATTGTCTCATAACAACAGCCTCTGAGCTTAGGGAATAACCAAAAGTCACAGGGACCAAGGTCTGGACTATAGGGAGGGTGAGGAACTGTCTTGATGCCCATCTTGGTCAAATAGTCTGTGACAAGGATGGAGTTGTGGACTGGTGCATTGTCCTAGTGGAAATGCCACTGACCTGATTTAAAGAGTGCTGGCCTCTTCGATGGAATCTCTTCCTGAACTCCCTTAAAATCTCAACATAGTAATCCTAACTCTAACCCTAACCCTTTGGCCAATCAACTCTGGTCTATTGATTTCCTTACTCCTCCCACACCTCTCATCATCACTCACAGACTCCCTGCCTTCCTCGAATCTCTTATGCTACTCAAAAACTGATGCTCAATTCATGCAAGATGCTCCAAAAGCAGTCTGAAGCATTCCATACATTTCTGTGGCATTTTTTCCAAGTTTAAAACACAATTTTATTGCATATCGTTCTTCCTCACGTCCAGATTGCATTTTTGAAATTCACCAGCTGTGACAATCAGGCTTTAGTAGAGTGTATTCCAATTCCTGCTGTAGCTGTCGATTTGAACCTGAAATCATAAAAATTGGTCGGTCATCTCATAAGATGTATAGAAATAACATACTGAATTTTCAAGAGTCTACGACAATTTTAAATGCCTGTATAAAAAAAAGTCTGGAAACTTATTGAATGCACCACATAAGTCTAAAAAGGTGACTAAAATTATGATGATAGAAATACTAACTGAAAAAGCTATAACATTCTTAATATTTAGAATAAACTTTTCAGTATAATACCAAATCTATTATGTGTTACATTAAATACAACATTTAATCTAAATTAAATTGAAATTTTGAGAAATTTCATAAAAATGTAAAGCTAATATTATTCTTGGAATAATACTTGAGGATAGAGGAAAACTATATATTTAATAAAATTTGGTTTCAAAATAACTTTTTATCATCATGATACTTAAAAATCACAGAAATTGGTGAAATTCAAGCTTCAGAATGTATCAAAAAAGTATTGAGAAATTCCAATTTTTTTTGTGCACATAAATAGAAATCATTATTTTTTTTCTATACATTAATGAAAATTATAACTTCAGTCCTCTTTAAATCAGATATCTCAATATTTTTGTTTAAAATTTTTTATCATTAATCATTTATTGTATTTAATAATGTATTGTGTGTTTGTTTTATACTGAATGTTTATATTTAGGATTATAAAAAATATATTGTCTTGCATATAAGGAAAGGGAGAGAAAAAAGTAAAAGGGGGAATTTAAAAGTCTAGCTTGTAAATATATAGCATATTCCTCACTTGTCTTTTCTTTTGACACACCACAACCATGGTTCAATATTAAGAGGGACAGTTTTTTGAGGGAGAAGAATTTCTATTTTTAAGTTTGTGTAAACCCATTTAAAATTATGATTGAATAATGCTATGGAATATTTTAAATAGAGACAGGTTAATTGTATTTTTGTTTGTGCTGAACAGATTGGGTGTCTCTACTAAAACTTTGCAAATAGAAATTATCCGGTATTAATATATATTTGTTTATATATTTTTGATAGGATTGGTTTTCATTTTAACTGTTATTCAAATATCATGGATGATACTAAAAGGAAAAAAGTGATGGACTAGGGGTAAGGTGATAGATGTTTCTATTAGGAACTGCTTTTGCTTGGTTTTGTCACTGATTGCTTTCATTAGTATAGAACCAGATTTACTGTGTTAGCTAATATCAGATCTAATAAATATGGGCATTGCAATTTTATCATGTGGCCTACTATATAATAAATGGGAAATTTTTCTTTGGGAGGGAACTGGCTCTTCAATATATATATATATATATATATATATATATATATATATATATATATAATATAATGGTTCTAATTCCTGACTTTCTAGATGAATTTTGTGTTCAGTTTCACATTCTGTCTTGATGTTTTCATTTCTTCAGTTAATTCAAATTTTACTGAAGTGAGTTAATGTTTCATTGGTAGGCTCATGCACATTAACTGGAAAGTTAAGAATATAACAGAATTATGTGACAAAACTTAATTTTCATTAGACTTTCCCACAATGCAACAGAAAGCCAACAAAATCTGATGGTATCATTACTGTTAGCAAAGTTTGAATTAATGAAAATGATTCTTAGGCCTTAAAACCATACTGAACCCTAGAGTCATCATTTGATTTGATGAAGACTTTGTTGGCAGCATAACTGTTTGACTAAATAGTTACTCTAGATAATTTATAAATTTCCCACTTGAAAAAAAATTTTTTTTTTTTTTTTTTTTTTTTTTTTTACACAGACTTAATCATAAACATTAATCTGGTAAACAGCTATTGGTTTTTTGAGAAACAAATACCATTTTTTAAATTTGTTTTTTTTTTTTTTTAATAGTTTGGTTAAAAAAATCTTACTTTATCAGGTCTTTCCTCATGCAAAGTATTTTATGATATCTATTTATTTACAGGTGGACGAGGAAAATGTATTAAAAGTGCAAATATCTGGTACACACCCAATGAATTTGAGGCCTTCAGTGGCCGTGCAAGTAGCAAGGACTGGAAAAGGAGCATTCGATATGGTGGGCGTACACTTCAGTGCCTGATTGAAGATGGCTTGCTACGACCCCATGCAACCTCATGTACCTGTGCTGCATGTTGTGATGATGAATCTGTTGTATGTATTAGTCTTTTCTGATTCTGAACAGTCAAGTTTTAGCATTCATTCTTGCTGAATATTTCCACATCAAATTTATGTTTTATTCCAACAGCTTCTTTCCTAGAATATCTGCACTGTGGATAAAATTGTCTCCTGAATGTTTTTCGTTCCAGGGTTAATTGTCTTAGGAACATAACTAAGCAGAAATCCAAACTAAAACACAATTTAGATTTCTGCTTTATGTTCTTTTGTTACACCCTTACCTTTCATTTATCATTTCGTTACCCTTTGCAACTGGCCTTGCTTACAGTGATTTTGAGTATAATAATAATAATAATAATAATAATAAAAAAACGGCAATTAACCAAATACATAAGAGAAAATTTTTTCTATTTAAAAAACAAAACAAACTTAACTGATTTCTCATTTTTGACATATGTTATAGACTTTTTGATTAGGCAGTAATTTAGATTTAATTCAAAGAATTTTTGAACATTTTCTTTTTTAAGTAGAGGAATTATATTGTGAATTGAATTATCATGACCAGAAAATCTGAACACTTGCGCATAACACATGGAAACACTGGACAGCTGTTTTGACCTTATTAGGAATTCAATTGGTAATTCAATTCACAATATAATTCCTCTACTTAAAAAAGAAAATGCACATCTATATCGTTGCCCTTGAGGTTATAATAATTATGCTGTTGTGTATTTCCAATCTTGGGAAGACATGACCCTGGAGGTGACCGTGTCTTCTGTAAAGAGTACGGATGTAACTTGCAAGACACATTCAGGTTAATTGGCTGTGCAATTACCATGACTAGTTAATTTGGCGTCACTTGTGTGCGATGTGGACTACTAGTGGCTCAGTGGTAGAGTTTCACCTCTGCATTCTGTAGTCGCTGGTTCAGTCTCCAGTGGTGGAGATCATAGTATACACTGCTAATGAGACCTAATAAGGTTGAAACAGTTGTCCAGTGTTTCCATATGTCGTGCGCAAGTGTTCGCCAGATTTTCTGGTCATGGTAATTCAATTCACAAAGAATTTTTGTTGATTATAAAAAAAATGCATTGTTATTTTAAGAAATCCTCCATTTGTATTCAAGAATTATAGTTTAATTTTGTTTGTTTACTAAGCTTTTAGATTATATTAGGTATGGCCAACCTTTAATATTCAATACATTATTTTTCTCGGCACAATTCAAATGTGCCAAATCTTGTATTTTCAATAAATCTTATAAAAATATTTATGTAAATATTATTAGCATCATTATATAATTTATCACTTCAATATGAAAACAGGATATGCATTACTTCTCTTAATGAGATTTTTAATGTGTTTTAATTTTGCTATTGAGCAATGACAGACAAAAGTTTGGAATAAGGACTTAATTGATTCGCTAAAATTTTAAATGTTAGTAATTAAACTAGTTAGTGAGAACAGAGAATTCTTTAAATTTTGATCAATAAAAATCTCTCTTTTTTTTTTTTTTTTTAATCAATTTCTTTGCTGAAAATGCTTATTTACATCAGTGCATCATTTTGAAATGGCAGATATACTTTTAAGCAAATTCAGTTCAGAATATATTCTCCAGATCACCAGAAGCATTTGGGATTTAGAAAAGCTTATTAAATTTTTATTTTTGATTATTTAACACAATAAATATTACAAAGAATAAATAAAGCACAACTAGCAAGTGGCAATTGTAAACTGATTGTCAAAAATCACTGGGATATAATGTGCCACTTCAGCACACTGTTCCTGAAATTAATCATTGTTGTGAATAAATTTCTTATTCTGACACATTTATATTGTTTCAATTTTTAGTTGTATTTTCAAATATTTTATGTGTAATGGTTATAGCCATATACTTTAGAATATTCTATCTTTCTGTTTATCTTGGTCTGCTTGTATCTGTCTATCTATATAAAAAGTTAGCATTTATTTTCATCAGATATTGTGGATTAAAAATATGGTTGTATCTCCATATAAAATAAAAAGCTATAACAAGTATCTGATTTTTACAAACATAGTATTCACTAAAAGAAAGCTGGAAAGTTGACCAGCTAAAATTTTTTGAAAGCAACAAAGACATGAATACTAAGTATTTTGATTAAATCTGACCATTATTGTAATCTTATTATATAATGAATGTGATATTTTACTTCTGAGAGAATTAATGATGAATAAATTTCGCATAGTAAATAACAATCTTAGTCTGTTTATATTTATGATGTCTGACCTTTTGTCAAGTCCCGTCTGGTGGGAGGCAGAGACAAATAACTGTTCATATTTATGATTTCATTATGTTAGATTACTAATGATAAAAAAAAGAATAATGTTAATTTAAATGTTTCATATATTTTTTTCCTGTGATAGTTCTGTGGCATAAGTGTTTTTTTTGTTTTGTCATAAACTCTTAACATTTTCTGCACACTTGGGCTCTACAAATTAAAAAAAATAAACTTCTTAAAATATTTAAACTTTGATATTTATTAAATGAACAGAAAAAGATTCAATTTATTCTTTTCATTCAAATTATAAATTCTTTGAAATAAGCTGCTAATTTTAATTTTAAAATAGTTTAAACAAATTAAGGTTCATGAAACTGCAATTTTTTTTCTTTTTTTTTTTTTCTTATAAACAGACTGGACCCATACGATTATTTGTACCTTATAAACGCCGAAAAAGAGATAGTGAAAGTGGTCCACCTTCCCCAACTTTGAAAAAACAGCGGCCTGGCTGTCCAAAATCTCCGACAGTAGTGCCTTCCGGGATGTCGAAAGAAGGTTAGTACATGGATTTTTTAAAACCTTATTTAAAAAAAAATGTATTTATACTATTTTTAATATGATTTTCACATTTGATTTTAAATTTGACCAATTTTTGAATAATTCAAAATGGTATAACATGCTAGTAAATTATTTTATTACGGTAAATTCCAGTAATTGTCATAAAACTTGACATTAAAAAAGACTTACTTGAGACTTGAAAGTTTAATCTAGAGATACAGATTTATCTATACCACATAACTATTAATTTTGGTGGAATCCTAAAAGTTTGATGAAAAAAATAAAAGAAACTGATTTTTCTTAAAACTAAACCAAAGTTTTTAGGAAGGGGCGAATAACAGACATTTCCTGTCCCAATTTCATAGACACTTTTTTCAAGTAAAATTGAGTAAACTTCTATCTTTAAGCAATCTTCTCTTTTTTTTTTTTTTCATCAAAATACATCATATGCAAATTTCATCTAACCTTCTGAGGCATTTTTTTTTCTTTAGCTCATGTCTTAATCCAAACTACTTAATAAGAATTATTTTATAGAAATATTTTGAGTAAGTCTTTCTTGTATTTAAATGAAGAATATTTGAGATCATATGTCACATTGTAGTTAAATATCAGATGAGAATATTTTATACTACAAAATCTTTCTGTCAAAATATTCTGATATTATATGCAAAAAAGAAAAACCCATGTCAATTATTCTGACCAATCATATTAAAGATTGTGAGCAAATGGTATAAAAATTTATTTTCCCCCACCTCCACCCTCTCTTTCTTTGAAACAGTTACACTTTTAAGTTCCAGAACTGAACTAAAATGATTGATCTTATGGAAGAGAGAAGTAATTAATATTCTTATTTACTTTTTTTTTTTTGTGTGTGTGTGTGTGTGTGTAACTTATTCACTTCTTTATTTTTGAGTTTGTTTTGTTTGCCAATATCATACAGGAATTAGTAAGTGGTCAGCTAAGTATTATGCAGGTTCATTACTACTAAAGTGATTAGGCAGAAACTTAGCCATAAGTCCTTTAATTTAAATTTGGCAGAAAATGCTGGGCACCTTGTGAAGATTGAACTTACTACTCTGTAGTAATCTTTATTTTTGATACTCGCTTTCTAACCATTATACCACTAAGAAATGCCATAAGCTGTAAGTTTGTAGGCAGTAAATGTTTCAGGAAACAGCAATTCCTTTTTAAAGTTGGAATCAAAATTGTTTTCTGTAAGTTAAGTATTTTATTTAATAAAAATATTCCCAATGTATGGGACTTAAGTTTGTTTTTCTTTTAGAATAACTAGTTATGCAACTGTGAGAATATAACTACACCAATCTTTCAAGAAAATATTAATGTAAATTAATATTTTAAAAGAAGCCATTTTTACTTTACTTTACTAATTAAAATTACTAGATTTCTATCATAGACATATTTTGAATGGAACTAGTTTTAACTTAACTTTCTTTTGTCTAATTTAACAAATACAAGTACAATTATTACTCTTAATAAAATAATTTCTTTATTCTAGTGGTTGTAACTTTACCAAATGGTCAGGCTCTTAGCCGGCCATTAGGTGTCAATACTGCAGAAAATGGTGAAACTGTACATATTGTAACAACAGATGCACAAGGAAACTTTGTAACTGGAGGTGAGTGGTGTAGCTTTGTTTATATATTCATAGGTTGGGGGGATTTTTTATATTTTTATTTATTTATTTGACTACCTGATGGCTTCTATTCAGAAACACTGTCTTATTTTAGCACAAGACACCATAATTGTTGACTTTTGTAGTACTAATGATACTATCCATGAGAGGGATTAATGTATTTAATATTTTGTTTTTCATTTAAGAGTTACAAGCTCCCCCCCCCCTCTAAAGTTGATGCTGCTTTATTATGCTTGAAAATCTTAGTTTTTAGTGCTATTTAGTGAAACAATTTTTTTATCTGATATCTCCTTAGTATCAAAATTGCTTTAATTTAAAAAAAAACTAGCATTCTAAGATGTCATGTCTTGTGGTCTACCTTAATTGTTTTTTTATAAATATTTCTGTCCCTCCACAATCAAATGTAGATATCATGGCAATGAGCTTAGATTTATTGGCAGTAAAATTGTGTTCATGCAAATTTATATCTGGAATCTAACTAGATGACTCTTGAATTTTACAGAATTGAATAAACTTCTATATTATATCAAATTAATGTTTTTATAAGAGGATGCTGAAAAGTTCTTGGCCCAATCAGGAAGAGACTACCTGAAAGTCATGAAACATATATGCTATTTCATATATTCATCCAACAAATCAACATACTGCCACAGCATTTCTAAAGTTTCTTTTAAAAAAAGAAAACAATCTGGTAATTAATATTCTTTAAAAATAGTAATTTCCTTATTGGACAGGCTGAGAACTTTTAAGCAGCGCCTTACATCCAATTCTTAGTATATAGATTAATAAAGAAATCCTACAGGTTTTATATTTATTAAAATTTTTTTTATATCAGTCCTGGTAATAGCTTGCAGCTTCTGGCTGAATGTTGTAGGTGGGAAATTGGTGTCACTCCAGCCCTGGACTATATTATTTATTTAACAAAAAACTAAGTTTTCTTAATAAATAGCAGATAACATACAGTAATTTCTGTAAAGTATTAGTACCTATGGGGAAACCAACTCTCAATAGCTTGTTTTTAAGTTTGTATAAAATATAAACTTTTATAAAAAAAATACATTAAGCTTTATTTAACTTGTTTGGTATTTTGTTATAGTTTTACATTTAAATGCACTGGAAAACCTTTCCATTTATTTTCTTTTATCTGAATTTTAATAAATTCCTGGCTGTAGGTACAATGTAGATGAAAATATCTTTGTAGTAGAATATATAAATCTGTTTGACAAAATAATGATTGTATTTTTTTTTTCCTGATAGATGCTGTTGTCATGACATCTCTGGCCAATGCCTCTAAAACCTCTGTAACTAATGTATTAACAATGGATGTATCCGAACAGAAGTACTGGTGGCAACTTGAAGAAGTAAGATTTTCCTACATACATTCAAGTGTATCGACTTGTTTCATATGTTTCAGTACTTAAATTTGATTATTTTTAAGTGTAAATTTGAAAATAATAGTCTCTTTGAAGTTTGGACCTATATTCTCTCTAATAATGCTTAAGAAAAAAAATTGCACTTCCCACTAAAATTGAAATTTTGAAAGTTTAAGAAAAAAAGGGGGGGGAATCCATGATAAAACTATGCAAGCATAAACTTTAGAAGATTTTATGATCATTGCAAAAATAAAAATATTTTTTGCACACTCGGCATCTTCAGTTGTTGCCAGGCTTTTTTGGTCTCATGCTGGCCATGAAAAAATTAGAGGAACATTGGTGAGAACTATTTTTCCAAGAAGTTTTCTACTTTGCATCTAAAGTATCTGATATAAATTTAAACCTGTGTGCCAGATAATGATTTTCACTTTTAATTTTAAAAAAAACTTTCCTTGTTCAATGTGAAATATTTTAGAACTGAACTTGAATTTTTTTTCATCAGACAATGAATTTGAGTAACCATCAAAGAAAATTATTTTTCAATAAATTTACAATGTCTTAGCTAATTCTTACTACATCTTGACTTTGTACAGTTGCATTTTTTTAAAACATTGATTCTCTTTATTTGAGTCTTAGATTTTGTGGTATTGCTGGTATTTAATAAGCTGAGCCTAGTTTACCACAGATTTGTGGTGTTTTTGATATTGGAACCATCCAATATCTGTTGGTGGGTTAGTGCTTAGTTTTTTGTGAATTTTTGTTGATGTTGGACTGGCTAGATTTGTTTGATTTGGCAGGCCTGCTTGCTTGTTAGCAGGTAACACTGTTTAGAGGAATTCGAACATTAATTTCTTTTATAGTGTAAATATACAAATCAGAAAATGTGGTCATTAGACAGTCAAGTAAGAGACCTGAGGGAAATAAGACCAGTATCTCAGCAACTTCCACCTCTTACCAACCACCTTTTTAAAAACAAATAGTGAGAGAATAAACCTACAAAGGGTCTGTGTTCAAAGAAATGGTTGTTGATTCACTTCTTTAACTATCAGATGATCACAAACATTTGTTTGCATCTGCCAAGAAAGGGCTCATTTCATAATAATCCCTATGGTAGTTTATCTTCCTATAATATTGTAGTTTACTATCCTTTATACTACAAATTGAAATTGTCTATGTAAGTAGATATAAACAATGTGACTTAATTTTATATAAACTAAGAAATTATGGTAACAAAAGGCATCTTTAGAAATTCAAATGTATCTGGGGGTTTAAAAAAATTTTTTATGGGCAATTACTTGGTAGACTACACTACTTTTCTCTGTGCCTACTCTCATTATAAATTTACACATTTTAGTCTTTTTAGCATTTTCTTTCCAACCCATTCTTTGCTTTCTTTATCCTATAAGCAAGAATTACTGATCCATACATAATCCTGTCATAATGCTTGTTTTTAAGTGTGCATAGTGAAATAGTATTTCTAAGTAAACATTTTACTTTGTACTGTATTACTCATTTGTTTAACTCTGTTTTCTAAAAAAAAAAAATCAAGAATACTAAAATACTTGCCCATTACCAATAAGTTTTATCAGTGAAAATAGGTGCTTCTTTTAAAACCATATAATGCCATATTAGTAATGCTATAGTATTAATCCTGCAGTTTTACCTACAGGATAACTGTATGAAGAAAGAAGTTCAATGCAGGAAGCAAAGGGTTAATATATATATATATATATATATAACCTATGTTTTCTCGCAGTGAAGATTATATTGCAATGTTTATCATAGTGTCCCCCCCACTTTTTTAAATGTTAACATTTTGTTATTAAACAAAAATGTGTAGGTTCACTATTTTTATCTAGCAGGATAGTATATAATTGATTAATTAATATTTACTTTATTTCCAGATGGCCAATAACTTAGTACAGCAGTCTCAACAATTAAAAAGCATGATTGAGCAAGCAAAACATCAAAGTCTTGTTGCTAAAGAGACAGCACTCCAACAACTGAAGATTCAGATGGAAAAGGAAAAGAATGATGTGAGTAGTCTCTCCCTCTATTACAAATGTGGGTTATGATTAGAAATAAAATTGTCAAGGCTATTCTTGAAACCAGATTACCTAGATTTAAACTGAGATATTTTCACAATTTAATTTTCTATTAAAAATATCTTGTCATGATTAATGCTATTTTAAGACTTAAACAAATAAAATCAGCTTTGAGCAATTCACTTTAGGTTTTATTCAAATCCCACATAAATGTTTATGACCTATTCTTTCTCTTCTCATTTAAAATGTTAATATAACTTTCTTGCAGTGTTTTTGCAATCCAGAAATCCTGTTGATGCAATAGGAAAAGATTTTTTTTTCTCCTAATTGTTAGGAATTAAAGATCAGAGAGGAAAAATTCCAAAAATGTAAGACCATCTTATGAGTTCATTGCTTAAAAATGTTTATGCTAATGTTGTCTACTAGACTGTAATATAGTTTACTAGTTCAAAACTCCTAAAATGCTCAGCATGTTTTCTGTTTGAATCTGCTCAAAGTACTGCTGAATTATTTTAATTTGGATTTAATGTAACATTAATATATAAGCACAAAGCATTAATCTAAATGGTCATATGTGTATAATCTACTGAGGCTGTTATTAAATATTCAGTAACTGCTTCATATACACAGTGAATTTTTTTGATATATAAAATTAATAATTTTTATAATATACCATTTTACTAAACTTTAATATTGACCATAAATATTCTGTTAGATTTCATTTCAGTGCAGGGATTTTTTTTTTTTTTTTTTTTTTTTTTTTTTTCAAATAATGAGTGTAATTAAAGTTACTCGGTTTTATTTTAAATACATTTTAAGCTGAGTTATAATTTTCAATATGAATTTTTTCTTTTCAGTATTATATATCCTACATAATTTCAATAATTTGTCCTGTCTTATTCACACAAATTTCTTTTGAGATTAGCTCTTTTTTTTTTTTTTTTTTCTTCTTTTCTTTTCTCTCTCTCTCTCTCTCTCTCTCACGAGTTTTAAAAAAAATTTTAAACCAAGTTTGTGAAAACTGATTATAAGGAGAACAAAAGAGATAACTCTTCAATATTATATAACATCTCATGTTCTTTATGAACAAATTTTAAAATCTTTTATTAGGTTAAGCTACAATAATTTACTCTAGGTTTTTCCTACCAAGCTATTTCCATGTACTTATTTTCTTTTTGCTTAGCACTAAGACTATTCTACTTTTGTTTCTTTCAGGCGTTAAATACTGCTAGAATAGAAAATCATATGAGTTTTCAGCGCACTCTGATGGATGAAAGAACTCAAAAGGATATTGCTGTGCAAAGTGCTTTAGCCCAAGCTAGAGCTGAGATGCAGGATAATGTGACCCTTGTTTCCAGCGATAAAGTAACTTATGCAGTTGCTTGGACTCATCAGAACTCACAGAGCCACATTGATAGTATCATAGATGGTGATGTAGAAGAGGAGCTAGATAAAGACAAAGACTGAAGACCTCAATGGAGGATTCTTATCTTTTGTTTATTTCAAGCTGCCTGAAGAACATTAAACATATTTAATCTGACAGACAGCCCGGTTACTTTATTTGCCATTATATTAATTTTGAAACGGAATACTGATGACCCTAAAGAAGTTGCTCAATGAAACACTGCCACTAGCCCTAATTTTTATTTTAATAATGGATATATACACACACACACACACACACACACACACACACAGAGTCCCAAAATGAGTTAGCTTCCTTTAAAAAGAAATGATTATATACTTTGAAAGTAATACCACCAATTTAATCCCATAGAAACAAGATACAGGGAGCACAATAATAGCATTGGCTAGAACAAGTTTTCTGCTCCAAAACATTATTTTTCTACTACCATTAACTATATATTTTGCCAGTGATGAACTAGAACCTGTATGCAGCAGTTTCCCCTCTCTTGGTACATTCTTAATATTGTATGCCACTTTAATAAAATTAGCACTACTTTTAAACTGACCTTGCATAATCTTGTTCATCAACAGCAAAAATACATAGCCAGTGGTGGGGACTATATGTTTAGAAACTATTATTGGGCTTCTTGTTTCTGTTTTAGTTTCCATGGAAATAAATAAAATTTTACTTTTGGAGTGTCCATTATACATTTTGAACAATAGCTTTCAGAAAATTCATTTTGAAATATTCTCTCCCCTCTATCACAAACACACACAGCTCCTTGTGTAAAGTCTGTCAAACATTTTTTTAAATTTATCACAAGATTCTTCCAAACTTAATGTTTTTATTGAAAAACATTACTAAATTATAATTCTATTTAATTTTTAAAAAATCAATTTTAGGTTTCTGTCTTTGTGAACTCTTGACAAAAAACTATTGTTATCTAAATCATTAGATGATAGTTTATTTTCAGCTGTTCCTCTAATTAATGATAATTGTTTGGCTTAAGTTGCCACTTGAAACAATTTTCATTGCTCTCTAAATGAGGCACTGCTGATGAATCCATTACAATATCCAGTCAGTTCTGAATTCTTGCTGCTCTCTGTAAGATGTTCAAAATCAAACCTGTCCATTTTTTAGTGGACATTTAAACATCTTCATCCACTCTTTCTAGATCTTCTGACTCTGAACATGTGCTTTATATGAATGTGAAACTATCTACTTTATCCTGATTGAGTACACATCCTGCTTTTAAATGTTATCTTTGTTGACTTTTCTGTTCAGCAAGAAGAGAAATGTTAAGAGGTTTAACATAAACCCATATCATTCTTTTAGTTAATTGGAGATAAGAATGCTCTTGTTTTTTTTTTTTGGTTTTTTTTTTTTTTTAAATAAATTTAATTTAATCTTTTATTATAATTCTATGACCCAAAAGCAGTTTTTTTCTCCTTCATGTAAATTATATGCATAAAAAAATTACCATATTTAATGATATAACCCCACTCCATCAATTTTTCTTTTTTTTTTTTTCTCCAAATATTCCAGTATTATGGAGTTAGGCTAGGTACAGATATTAGTAATCTACAGCATCTGAATATCTGAATATAAAGTATAAAACAGATTTATTTTTATTTAATTTTTTGTGTGGAGGCTGTTTTGCCCTGACTGGGCATAAATTATTCCAGATTTTGATCAGCAGTTAAAATTTTTGTTCAGTATGGTTTCAAGAGATAATACAAACTGAGAAAAGAGGTTGTAGTATTTTTAATACTGATAGCCAAAGATATTTATAAAATCTCTATTTTTTAACTATCAAAATCAAATAAATTGATGAATTTTCTTTCTCTTAATAGAATATACTATTATGAATTTATTAATGGTTTTCTTGAAACAATTATAGAGGTAAGTAATAATAGAAAATGGGGATAGTAGTACAAAAAGGATCTACTCTTGTTATGAACCAAAAGCCTTTCTATATTTTCTGCCCATTTTAATTGGTGAATATTGATTAAAATAAAGAAACCAGCATTTATAATAAAAAAAAAAAATTCATTTTGCTTTTCTCTCAAGAAAAAAAAGCATATGGGGGGGGGGGAATGAAATTTATTTTATACTTTATTTCACTTAAATGATTTTTCTTTTTAAGAAAATCTTGGTGAATTTATTAGATTCTGAATATCACTACCATCTTAAGTTTTCTTATTGGTACCAAAATACTTTAGTATGCAAGTAAAATATATAATGGATTGTATTAAATGCATCTCTTGACTAAGTGTCCAGGCTGAAAACCATTCTCTGCACCCTTTACATGTCAGAACATTAGAAACATGATAATTCAAATTCTTAAAAAAAAAAAAAAATTCATTAAAGATGGATATGAAAGACCTCCTTGTCAGATTTTTCACCAATGCATGAAAGCAAATATACTCTGGATCAGGGTGTCTAGTTAGTGTAATGGTTAGCAAGCTAATCTCACAAAATCGTTTACTGAGTATTAAATTGCATCATATTTTCAGCCTTGTGCCAAAATCTAAGCTATGCATTGTAGTCCCCCCTTCCCTCTCTCCACTGGTTCACTACCAGCACACTTAACAAGAGAGACCTCTACCCCATTCACTCAATACCTAGGTGGGTGGCCACTTTGTAACATCAGGTAATCAAAGTAACTGAAGACATTTGTGCCAGATTAAACAAAAGCTAAATTATCAATAAACTTGGGATTGATATGTTAAAATAAAAATTGAAAATGGGTCTTAAATTCTAATGATTCTAAGATTTACCACTTGTACAAATATTAACCAAATTGAATTCCAAATGATTTTCTCTTTATTAATGAGACAGAATTGAAAATACTGTATATTAAAAAAAATTACAAGCTGTAAGGTTTCTACTGTTCATACATCATAATTTCATGATCAGAGTAATCTATAATATATGTTCATCATTAAATAAATCCAGCCTCATCTTAGAAAACTCTTCAAGCATGGTTCTTTTTACAGGTTTGTTGTATATAATTAATTATTGTATAGTTATAGCATCTTGGAGTACCTGTTTTGTTTTTTTTAACCACTGAAGAAATTGTTTTTTGTTGGTTATCTAAAGCAAGGATCTCAGAAAATCTGTTTTAAAGATTTTATCATCATCTCCCTCATATTTGAAAATAAATGTTACCTTAAAAAGGCAGTCTCTATATTCCTAAGATTTCATTTTTTATATGTAACTATAACCCAGCAAAAACAGCACATCAAGAATTTTTTTATTTTATTTAGAGTGAAACCTTTAAAATGATCTTAGGCTGTAAATTGCTTTACTCCTTAATTAGGAAGTAAATGTTAATTTTGTGGGATCTACATTCATGCTAAAAAATAACTTCAAAAAATCCCTTTGGCATTTAACACATTGACATTTCCTTTTAAAACTCTTTGATATGAAGTTGCACTGTCATATGTTTTAATATCTTCCTCATCTTATCAATGAAACGAATTTTTAGTTTCAGGAGCAAGTTATATGAAGCTAGGTTTGGTTGGGATGAAGGGTGCTGCATTTGCATGATCCAATATTTGGCCAGAAACTTCTGTTTAAAAATTAATTTTTTTTTTCTTTCTCATAGACTCATCTAGACATCACTTTATTATAGAAGTTGCATACATCTTCATTTAAATTTTTTAAATTTAGAGCTTCAGTTTCAATACTTGATCACACTTCATATTCATTCTTAAATTAAGACTTCCTCTTCTTGGTTATGCGACTCCATTTAGCTAATTGCTCAGCACGCATCTTTCAGTTCACATGTTGGCTCAAAACCTTATACTTCTCGTCTGTCAATTCCCCGCACCTCCATGGTGTCCGACCTATGAGTCAAACCCCATTACCAGGCTTTGTACTTGATGATGCATGGGAGACATGCTAAGGTTATTGTTGTAGGAAATGGAATTGGTGACCTAAGTTCAAATCCTATACAAGGCTGTTTGCATTTCACTTTGTGTTAATGCTCTAGGGAAAGGCATGAATCTAGCTGTTCATACCACATCCCTCCCACACCCCAGCTATAAGTAAATAGTAGGGCAGACTGGGTTCTTTAACCTTAGGCAGTTAGAAGAAAAATCTCTGGATTCAAACAAGCTTTATTCTATTTAATAAACAAAAATGAACATTGTGCTGTACCCTGCCCATGGTGGAGGGCTTGAGTAAATACAATCATTATAGTAAGTTATAAAGTGAATATAAAAAGTAAGGAAAGCAACCAATAAGAAATTCAGATTAGTCAAAAGAAGAGAGGAAAATTTTTGCAAGAGTTAAGAGAAATCTAGAGATCTTTTATATCCTGACAATTTTAAGATAGACATTCCATTAAAATCAATCTGTTTATGATTATTTTGTCTACAAGTTAAGGAATCGCATTTGTGTACATTCATATTTACATTATTTTGTATAGTTTCTTAGGAGGTTTTTTTTTCTTTCTACAGTACTATCAAATGCAAATAATTTTTAAACAGACCTATTTGACTCAGATGAAATCCTAACAGGTACTACCAGCTTCATACCAAATTATTTTAGTTTGGTTTTATGGCATATCCATTTTTTGTGTGTTATTTAATACCTAAGCCATCCTTGTAGAAAAACAGCAGTAATACAATTGAATATATTGATTGGGGGTGGGTTCATATGTTTTCAAAGGCTATTAGTCTGAAAATGAACGTAATGGTGTGACGAGTTTTAACTTGGTTACTATCAAATCAATGCCACAGTCAGCACTTTAGCCATTACGACACATGGACCCCCTCCCTCCCCACTTACTCCCATAACAAATTGGAAGAAATTTTTAGAGGTACATGAGCCAACAGAAACCTCACCAGAATAAATATGCTGAATCTCAAGAGAACTATTTTGAGGAAATTAATGTTTAATTCATACTATGCTTAGTCAGTTGGTTTTGTAATATGTCAATCCTTGTTGGCTTATTTTATTTTAAAGTTACATTTTTGTACTGGATATAATTTATCTTCACAATCATTTTAAACAGGTAAACATTTTATTATCTCAGATCTATTTGATCCAGAGATGGAGCCCAAACAGGTACTATAACACTCTGAGAGTAATAGCAACAAAGAGGTGAGACTTAGCATTCCCCAACCCTTGAGAAATGAAGCCTCACCTTCACTTTGGACACACCTTTAGATGTTATGAGGTTATATAAATCAATGAGCAAAAGAAGGTTCATAGAAATTGATTTGAAATTATGAAATGTGCTGGATGGGATTGAATTTGAAAATAAACAAGATTGATTAAAAGTTGGTACACCAAGAATTTGTGCAAAATATGTATACCAACTTTGTTTCTGGATGTTGGCATTAGAAAAACTGAACATAGAGGTAATGAATCATTGTTCTGGTAAAAAGATAATTGCTAGTGGATTTCTGGGAGGCCTAGTAAATTAATATCAATGGTTATTTTATTTAGGCTGAGAAAATAAGGTTGGGGAATCCTTGTTTTGTTAAAAAAAATAATTTTGCTTAACAGCCTTCAAGTGGTAAGAGCAGAAGAAATGGGAGATTGACTACCAACCAGCCAGAGACTTGAGAAATGCAAGCAACTGCTGAGTCTGCACTCAGTTCCTTAGCAACCATCAAACTTAGAGGGAAGTGACTCTCTTTTGTTAAGAAGTTGAAAGTTGTCTGTTGTTTCAAGCTACAAACAGCCCACAGAAGAAATGATCATATAAACCTGTAGATTCTAATTATTGCCTTTGTGTCATCTTGTTCCTTTTCAACCCTATTGAGTTTGGAAAATCAGTTTGTGGATTTAAATCATAAGATTCCATCAGTAAGCACACAATGCTGATCAGTAGAAAGAGACATACATTTTGTGTTTATGCTGAAAAACTGAACCCCTTTCTGGGCCATATTCCCTTCATATCCCACTGGTGCAATGGCAGAGGGATGATACATGTGTGTCATTGCATATGGTCTCTTATGAGCCCATACAGTTGGCAAAAAGTTAGGATTGGATTGTAGTGGGGTTATTGCACTGTTACTGGTAGTTATATAGACCTGCATGGTTGTCTCATAAATATGCAAAGTGTGAACAAATGAAGTGAAAATTTCATTGCTAGCTAAATTGTTTTGTGAAGAGCATTATGGTTTTTAGAAAACTAAAGTTCTGTCTTAACAAATTTGTTTGTTAGTCTTGAAGAGTGGACTCAATTATATGAAGGTTGACCCTTTGATGTGTTGTATTTAGACTTCAAAAAGCCTTTTTATAGTTCTTTATGGTCGATTGATATACAAACTGCAAAAATATGGTAGAGTTGATAAGTTGGAGGATTTTCTATGTGATAAAGTGTATAAAATGGTCCTATTCTGATTGGAGGTGTTAAAGTTGTGGTGTACAATGGGTTCAGTATATGGACCATTATCATTCCTCTTGTTTATTAGTGATCTATCAACAGCGATGTCTGTAAAGTGTCAAAATTGTTGCAGATAATACTAAATTGTAGCATCCAATCTTATCACAAACTGACTAGGTAAAAATATAGGAAGACTTGCAGAAATTAATATTTTAGTCAAATAAATAGTTATTAGGTTCTAATGAAAATAAATGTAAGGTATTACATGTAGGAAGTAGAAATCCATGTTATGACTACTGCATAAATGGAAAAGTATTTAATACAAATTATGAAAAACATCTTGGTGCATTAATGACTTATTTTCCAGGACTATAGCCACACCTGCTGTTAGCCAACATTATTAAGCATGATGAACTGAACATTTTCATGTATTTGTTATGTAGTGGCCTCCCACTGCCACTTACTATAGTGGATATATTTTGCCTAGGAATGATTAACAGGGTCAGATCAAGGGTTCAATCCTCACTGAGACAACTATGGGAAACAAGTGGAAATCATAGGCAGCCAATGAATGGTTACAGGCAGTCACATGGTATTTAAAAGTTTAAATTAGATTCAAAAAGTTACTTCTTGAGTTCAAAACACAAAGAGAAGCTATCAACTAATTTGGGGTTACAAATAATTAATAATGATTTTTAGTAAATGATTGAACAGTTCTATTTGACTCATAGGTGGGACCCTAACAGGTACTACCACACCAGATCAAAATGGACTGAGGAGTAATGGCAAAGAAAGGGTATTCCACATTCCTTAGAACTCCAGGACTGAACCCTCACTATCAAATGCAGTTTAGTGTCATAACCAGGACACTCATTGGAGAGGTTTTACCCCTCTGCAGAGGTGCAGTCAGTGTATTCACATTGCTTGTTCCTTTTTTTGAGAACAGTCTATAGAGATATAACATTAAAAAGAATGTGATTGGGTTTTTGAAACAATGTGTTTGTCATTTGCCACTATAGTCAAGTGACAACCTTCAAAACCCACACAATGTACCATTGACTATTCTTTTTTGGTATTCTATGTCTACATCTTGAATATTGTATACAGGCATGGCCACCATACATAGAAAAAAATAACAATCTGCTAAAAAAATTCAGACAAGCAACCAAATTAGTAGCCTATTTACACTATATGTACAATGAGATTAGACTGAAAGAATTAGGGTTAGCAACATTAGAAAGTAGGAAAATCTCGGGTGACTTAATAGAAATGTTTAAAATTTTATGTGGTTTTGTATCAGTTGACAGGAATGTGTTCTTTACTAGAAGAGAGTGGCTTGAGAAGTCATGAATATAATGTTGAAGTAAACAGAGGTAGATTAGATATTGGGAAATTTTCTTTTTAACAATGAAGTTGTTGATCAGTGGAATGGTTTGCCTGAGTATATGGTTCTCTCACCTGGTGTTGATACTTTAAAAAAAAAAAGAAGTTATGATTGTATTCATAACACCACAAGTGATTAATCATTTGAAATAAAATAGATGTGCATTTGATGTGTGCTTATATTTAAATTATGTACATTCTTTCACACAAATAAATGCATTATGAATGTTATTGAGTAAATAAAATAGAGACTAAGTCACTCCAACAGTTGGAGTAGATAAGAACCAATTATTTATTATATTTTTCTTTTCATTAACAAGTTGGTATGATCCTATAATACTTATTACACTCTTAGGATGAAAGTGTAATCCATCCAGCAGTTTTATTGCTAATAGTCTGAACATACACGTGATATATTTGATTATTTTGGTTTCATTATTTTTATTTTACCAATTTCTCCATTTAGGGAAAAATTGTTCTGGACTGCAAATATTCAAGGAAGCAATCATGAGTTTGACAGAGAAGTAACAATCTGATCAGTGACAGTTGGGTTGACTGTTGGGTAGGGGGCCTTCTCCTGCCCATGATAGTTGGTTACAAGAACATACACAACGTAGCTGACTGTTAGACAGAATGGGATAGGAAACTGACCAAGTCTTTACCATCCATATTATGATAGTGTGAGATCAGCACTCACTTCCATATTGCAAAGTGTCTCATACATGAGGGGAGGGACATTGGTAAAACAGTTGGACAAGATGATAGTTACCACAAAAATATTAGAAGTACAATTTCTTTTGTATTAAACTTCGAAGAAAATAACATACATGAATTGGTAAAAATCAGTTGAATGATATGTTGTTATGGGGTTAAAGTAACAGTATCATATATGGAGCATAAGGGAAAATTAAAAACTACAGTTGTAGTTAAAAGAGTTGATAGATACATTTTTGGAGTATAAATATTCTTTACACTGATAAATTAATTCATTCAAACTATTACCCTTATTTTTGCTGCTATCACAACAATGCTTCAGCCATTATATACTCTGGCCTTCTTCAGGTGCTTGTTAGTAATATTTCGTAATCTGAGAATTTTGACCAAAACCTTTTATTTAATCAACTGGAGTAGACTACTTCACTATAACAAGACAAACATTGACCATTACTTTACATCTGATGCCCTATATTTGTGTTCACATTTGTGTATAAATACATGCAATCTCTTTTAGGATATGCATATTTTAATCTATTTTCATAGATTAAAGTGAAGTAAAGAAAATTATTTAGATATAATTTATTTCTTCAAATTAAAATTTACAGGCTACATTGAATTTTCCCTTTGAATCATTTATTGGACACAAGTGGAATGATCAAATAGATCAAATCATCGCTTTCTTAGAGGTCATGTGAAGTCCCTGTGCAACCCCCAATATAAACACTAAATTCCTTGATTCACCATCTTTTTGCCCTGTCAACTCAGCATTTAGTACCTGATAGTGATTCTCTACATGACTGATAATTTACAACAAGCCCAAGACAGTCAATGAGAAAGCAGCTCCCACTACATCTTTCACTATTCTACAACCCTAAAACCTAAAAGAGCACTGAATCAACCACCTCAAAAGGAAAACACTGACAACTACTACTGAAACCTATCCACAAGTCATCCAAGTCACAATGATATATCTTTATCAACCAAGCTAAGTTTGTTATATTTTGACCTCTCGCCCCGGCCTAAAAATGCTATTCCAAGGTAATACACCGGAAGGAAGTGACACATTCCAACGGCCAGTAATCGAAAGAGATCGCGTGGGTGGATTAAGGCTTATGATATGGGAAAAGGTGAAGGTCCCATTCTGCCATTACAGTCATGCACCGGAAGAGAGTAACCTCTGAACTGCATAACAGTTATTTCTGCTTGATGACGATTAAACATTCGATTTCAAAGATCCAGTAGGCGATCGTGTGGGCGTTGAATTATTATTTAACTCAGTTGAGTTTGGGTCCCAGAGCAGTTGCCAGTCGAATTCCAGACAGTAGAGACCAGATGTGGTAGGGAAGGCCACACCCGACCGAGGGGGCACTCAGAAACCCCCGATGCAGTTGCCAGCAGACTCCCAGAGGGTTAGAGACGAGATGTGGTAGGGAAGGCCACACCCGACCTAGGGGGACCTCAGAAACCCCCGATGCAGTTGCCAGCAGACTTCCAGACAGTAGAGACCAGATGTGGTAGGAAAGGCCACACCCGACCGAGGGGGCCCTCGGAAAATCCCCGATGGAGTTGACCCCAACATCAGGAGAACAAGAAAGACACAACGTGACGGTCATAACAGTGGGGTCAAAATATGAAGTTTATGTTCAGTCTCCAGCATCCTCTCATATGCAAAGCTTACAAATAAAGTGAGAGGTGAATATTTTTCTAAAGAAGTCTTCTTGTGTCTTCCTTCCTGCATCTTAATTCTTCTTGCGTCTTCCTTCCTTCATGCGTCTTAATTATGGTGTCGTTGTGATGCTGAATGAACGTGTAAATAACTATATAACAAGTTCACAGGTGCATGTTGTCTGTAAACCATTTCCATCCATCACTTTTCCTTCCTTGAATAAGTAAATTTGTTGAATTAACAAATCGTTCTTGTGTTTTTCTTTCTTCAAAAGTGTTTAACTCTATTTGCCTTTGTGCACTTAGCTACCATCCATAACCCTTCAAAATTGCAGGGATAAATTCCATACACCTTTCACTTTTTTCAACTCAAATGTTGATACAAGCAAAATATCATAATATTTATTTTCTAAGCCAAATAATTGGTATAAATGTTTAAATAATACCATTCTTGTATTACAATCTATTTAGATACTGAGTATAATATAAAAATATTCTACTCAGTATCCTAAAACATTGTAATATAAGAATGGTATTATTTAAACATTCATACAAATTGTTTAACATAACATGAAATACCATACATTAAGAGTGTTTTCATCTAAATACGCTTTTTTTCTTTTTTCAATCACAAATTACATCTTTGCTCTATAAATCGATTTTATTGGCTAAAATTTTCAGTTTTTAATCTGATCAACCTGAAAAATTATTTGCATACTCTTTGATATCTGAGGACATCTGAGATCAGGCAAAAATATTCTGAAAATAAATAGGTTAAATTTTTCTATCAGCAGCTCAAGAAAACGCAAAAAGATACTTTCAATCATAAGTACCAGTTGGTAGTAGTCTGTCTGGATTGGTGAGTTTGAATGATCAAAATGTATCCTAAATCAAGCTAGTTTGGTAAGTAGAACTATTATCAAAAATCCTGACATGTAATTTAGAAAATCTTTTGATTTAGCAGCGGATCAAATGTCAAACTACAGAGTTACTCCCCTTAATTTTAAGAACACTATCCCTAATAATTTCTAACCATTAATGTGATATTAACTCAAAATAATAATGGAGTTACTCCCCTTGACTTTAGGAAACCTGAAATTAATAAACTATAAATAAATGAATCATTTCCAACAGAAATTAATCGTCTAAGACTTAATTGAAAGCATAGAAAACAGTAAGAATGTTTTATGTTGAGTAATTTAAAATTTTTAAATATGAAAAAAATTATCTTTATAATAGGTTGGTGCGAAAATAATTGCAGTCCTTAATCTCTAACTTTCAAGCAGTATATCTCAACTTACGCTGAATTTATCAATATTCATATTAATATTAGAGATTAAAATTATATTAAATATTAACCATTAGAATTTATATAATGCTGCCAACTATGAACAAATTGATTTATTCTGGCTGCATAAAATTCTACTACTGGTGTTAAATAAAAGAGATTGAGCAAATCTTTTATTTGGCATAAAGTGTAGTTTATTCAAAGAGAATTAAATCATTGTAATCAGTGAGAGAATTGTGTCTAAGTAAAGTCAGCTAAGTTTGATAGACAGGTTATAACCTCTAAGGTCAGCTAGACCTAGAGTTTTAATGGAGGATTAAAAGTCATTTGACTCTAAAAGTTAGAAATTAGATTTTAACTTTGAATTAGTTACCCTGGAGTTGCTGAAGTTGCCAGACCAGCAAAAATTGTGCTATCATAATTTCCATCAATGTTTGAGGATAGCTCCTGGTTTTATACAACTGGGAATGGAAAGATATCTGAGATGAATTAAAGAAGTGTGCACACAAAAGAAATGGCTTTGTTATTCGATATAGTGAGAACTAACAAAGAAGACAGAGCAACCAGTGGAGAAGATGGAACAGCAAGGAAGCCTGTCCAAAGACAATAAGAACATGATATTGGCTGGACAACTATATAATACTGGAATGATGAATTCTTTGAAAGTATCTTGAGCTGCCTCTTGGTGTCAATTTTCTCAAGCAGGAAGTCATTGAGATGCTTGAAAAAGTGGTAATTGGTCAGAGAGAGGTCTGGTAAGTAAGCTGGATGAGTTAAAGTTCTATAGCCCAGTTTGTTGGATTTCTGCAGTCACATGCAAGACATGCAGTAGAGTGTTGGAGAAGAATTGATCTTTTTTGATTGTCCAATATTGAATGTAAATGTTGCAGTCCTAGGTGTATTTTGTCAATTTTCTGGCTTTTCTTCACTGTAGTGATAGATTTTGCCAAGTTTCAAGAAGTTTTAGTTTTAGTGACAATAACCTTCTTTTGATGCCACTTTACTGCCTGTGATACTCATCTTGACCTCTTACCTGGCACAAATAGATACTTCACTTAGAAGCTTATTAAATAAATTAATCATAAAGGAAAACATTTTTAAGAGGCACTTTATTGAAAAAGAATGTAATTATTTAATATCCTTCAAAGTTTCTATTTCCTGTTTTCATTCTTAAATATATGAAGTATGATAAAAAATTAAAGCTTTGTTCTTTTTAAATTTTGAAATGTAAAATCTAAATGATTTATACACAGGTGAGCAACTTGTATAATAAAGGGATGTCTTGATGATTTTGTGAGAAAGAAAAAAAATTAAAAACTTACAAAGCTAATTTTTCAACAGAAGTTTTTGACAAAACACAGGGTTCTGTAATTGCAGCAGCCTTCATCCTAACTAGACCTAGCTTCATATAACTTGCTTCCTAATCTAAAAAATCATTTCATGGATAAGATTTGAAGATGAGGAAGATATTAAAACAAATATGACAGTGCAGGTTCACATCAAAGAGTTTTAAAGGTGCTTTGACCAATGGAAATGTCAATGTGTTAAATGCCAAAGGGATTATTTTGAAGAAAATTAAAAATTCATTTTTTGTTCATTACCATCTTGGTAAATAGAGCTTCAGTTTCTATACTTTTAACACTTCTTATATATTCACCTTCAGCAGATGATCTTACCTTTAGTAGTCTTATAAATTTCATATTTCAAACATTTCTAAGTTAGGATTAAAGCTTCTGAAAAAGCTACTTTCTAAAGCATAAATGAATTTTCTATTTTTCATAGATATACTCAGTGATAACTGAATTTCAATGCAAAAATTAAAATGCTGTCAAGATGAGTCAGAGCCTATTTGAAAAAAAATTAAGAAGTCTGTCTTGATACTTTTTGAACAGGAGTTTTTTGAAAAACACAGGGTTGTGCAAGTGCAACAAGAATTAAGATTTGAGGATATGAAGGATATCAAGAAAAATATGATGTACAGATTAAACCATATCAAAAGAGGATTTTAAAGGTACTTCAGCCTATGGAAAACTCAGTGGAATATGCTGAATGCCAAGAGGAATATTTCAAGAAAATCAACATTTAATTCATACTTTGTTGGGTCAGTTGGTTTTGTGGCATGTCAGTTTGTTTAAGAATTATATACAGTACAAAAAAGTATCTTCATAATCATTTTAAACTTAATTATCTCAGATCTATTTGACCTATAAATGGGACCCTAACAGGTACTACCATTCTGGGAGTAACAGCAACAAAGAGGTGACTGCACATTTTCCAATCCTTCAGAACTGGAGCCTCACCACTGGATGCAGTTTAGTGTCATACCCAGAACATCCTTTTTTGGTGGGGGTCTGCTAGGAATGGTATCAGCATATTCAAGGCTCCACCAACAGGGCAGAATTTATGGTTTATTTCTATCTTGGTAAATACAGTTTCAGTCTTGATAATCTTTAACCATATCTCATATGTACTTCTTAGACAATTGAGAGTTGATCAATAATCTCCACAGCTGTCTCGTTCATTTTATCTAAATATTCTTAATTCTGAACTCTCAATTTTGAGTTAAGATTTCAATTTCAATAAACTTTGATTGTTATGGCAAAGGTCAAAAGAAGAGAAAGAATGGTCTTTATCTTAGCACTAGTTACGTAGATGAGCTTGAATAGACAAGAACTTTGTTAATGCGAAATAATAAATGAAATAATACTCAAAGATATGACCCATTTCTACTTACAGCCTTCTTGAACTGCTGAATGTCTTGATAGAACCCTCAGGTACCAGTTTGACATTTAGGTTCATAATCTGTGCATATCATTCTCTTGTAGTCAATAAAAGGCTGTGATTATGAGTTTCTTTCTGTACTTGATTATTCAAGCATTCTTGTGACAGGAAGGGAAATTATATCATGATGTAATGCTTAGCAAGCTAGTCTTGCAGATCTATTACTACTGAGTTATGAGTTCAATCTTTATTAAATAGCTCATACTTGCAACCTTGTACCATAACTGAAGCAATGCTTAGTTTTAAGGGTATCTTTTCATGGTATGATAGCAAGCTACTTTTGAAGACCAATTACTGAGTAATGAGTTCAATACCCACTGGATACCCTATGCCCTTATGCTAAATCTAAGCTGCATTTAGTAAATAAACAATAGTGGTACTTCAAGTGGTGTTATGGTGAGATTGGTTAGCAGACTGTTGTTGGTGAATTCAATTCTTTAAAGTTGGTCCCATACTTATGCAAAATTAAGCTAAGCTTAGTTTTATTTATTGTGGACTTTTATTTATTGACAACAACTATGGAAGGCAGTAATTACTGGGGATACGGTTACAAGACTCAGCATTCCTATCCGAGGTCGCGGTAAATCACCTGAAGAAGGCCAGAGGTGAAATTTGGCCGAAACGTAGTGAAAGAAGAAACAACACAAAAACTACCAAGATGAGGACAAAAAGTCTGCAATAAATAAAAATTAATTCTCAGATTAGGAAACCTCATCTCAAAATGATTCCAATTAAAGACAAGTATATTTTATGTACATATATAAAGATATGTCTCTATATCATCATTGATAATCTACACAAGTTGAGCTCCTTGGACACTCTTTGGTAGTAAGGTACAATCTTACCCTTAAATTGTTCAGTAGCCATATTTTATTCATAATACAATGAACAAGCTAGATGAATAAACTCATCCTCTTGTGGGACTACATTTATTCATATTTACAATTATCATTATCATGGTGTACCAAAAGCATTTTCACTTTTTAGACTTAGCTTATTTTATGTACACATCTATATATATAGAGAGAGACTATGGAGTATTTCTTTCATATGATCTTCATGTTTAGACATTCAAGACTTCTTGTTTATTTTCATATGTAGGGATTTAAATGGTGGAGAAAGTGTCCTATATTTACCCAAGCGCTTTTAACCATATCTCTGGTTGTCCTCAGGGGAACTATTGGTTTTGTTTTTTTTGGTGTGAGTTCTATTTATTTAGGAGGTTTATATATATATATATATATATATATATATAGATATATATATATGGTTGGTCCATTCAGTTAGGAGGGCTGCTAAGGTTAGTTATTAAATACATTTAGTATATTAGAGCCAGTGTTAAATGCTATTTTGTTTATGTTAGGTTTTTATTTTTAATGCATATTGTTTTAAGGATTTGTAGCCAATTTTTATAGTTATTTTTATAGAGGGTTCTTCTGTTGTTATTGAGAATCTATCATATATTGGAGGATGTGAGTTTTTTGGTCTCATTATGTTATGCAATTAGATATTGTTTTATAGCATTCGTGTCTGAGAGGTGGTAAGCCGACGAGTGTTGTTGTAGTGTGGCTAATGTAGGTATTAATTTTTTCTGTGTTGTTTTCAGAGAGGGACTCTTGAAACTGGCATGTAAATTCATAAACTACATTGGTTTGGTTTAGGGAAATTTTGGAGGAGTTTCTCTTATTTTTAACTATGAGGTTTGATATTTTAAATTTAGCATAGTAGATGATAAGTTTTATTTGTTTTTGTTGTTCAATAGATTTAATATGTCTGTATATAATGTTGGTTATTACTTGTTCATCTATTTTGTAGTTTTTGTGCATTTGATTCCTGCAATATAAATTAATTCTATTAGTGTTGTTATTGTTATGGATGCTATGAAAGTATAGTTTTATTTATTGGTTGACTAGTTTATTAGGGAAATTATTATTGACTAGGGTTTGTTTTAGTGAGTTCTTTGTAAAATATTGCAGATGTAAAAGGCTTTAAAGATTAAGTTTTTTATAAGGGCTATTTTATATTTTGGGGGGCATTCGCTATAGTACTTAAGTAAAGAAGAGTTGTGACATTGATTTTTTTTATGGAGACATAGGGAATTTATCATTGTTGTCCCAAATAAAAAAATAAAACTTACATAAAAAAAACAAAAACAATAGTTTCTTTGAGGATGACTAGAGACATGGTGAAAGTGCTTGGGTAAATATAGGACACTTTTTCCACCATTTGAATCCCCACATATGAAAAGAAACAAGAAGACTTGAACATCTAAACATGAAGCTCATATGAAAAAATACTGTGGTCTATCACAAAGCCTACTTAAACAATGACTTACAGCTAATATATATATATATATATATATATATATAAAATATTTTAATTTTTTACTGACCTTTTTTCCAAAACTTATTTCATGTGCACATCTAATGACTGATGATTGATTATATGATTTTGATTTTTATATCTTTATTTTATCGACATTGGCCTAGCGGTTAGAGTGTTCGCCAATGGCCCGGGAGACCTGGGTTCAATCCCAGGTCGAGTCATACCAAAGACTCAAAAAATGGTACTTGATGCCTCCTTGCTTAACACTCAGCATTATAAGGTGCGGATCAAGGGTAAAGTAGAGCCATCCAGGGAAGGAGTAGCGCCCTCCCCTACATCTTGGTGTAGTAGCTATCGAAAAGGGAGCCTTCGGGTTACCCTCGACTATGGTCGCCAACTTTACTACAACTTATCATATATGTGAGAACACATGTGATACCCTGTCCTCATCAGCTACTAACCACAGTTTCAGTGGCTAAGGTGGTACTACTTATTTCTTGTACACATCTAATGGTTATGATTATTATATATATATATATATATATATATATAAGCTATATCAAAAGTATTTTGATTTTTACTGACCTTTATTCAAAAGCTTATTTCATGTACACACCTATGAGAAGTGAAAGAATAAGCTGAACCAACACAACTTGATTAATATAAAAAGCGATAGCAGGACATTAACCAAGTTAAAACTTATAAAAAAATTTATTTCTTTTAAAAGAAAACTCACATTATCAAAATCCTACAAGTGTAGTTAGTACCAGTGATGTATAACTTTGCAACAATAAAACTATGGTCAAACCAAAGAGGTCAATATCTGCAACATCCATAATCATTCAGCTATCTTGTCGTGACCTATCAAAAAACGTAAACAAATCAAATGATTCAAAAACCCTTAAAAAACACTACGTCTAGCTACAGACTGGAGATGATGAAATCATTCGTAGCCCTGACCTGCCATAACAACAAAGAAAGAGAAAAATCTACATTTTTACAACATTAACAGTGCCTATCTTTGAAAGTCACTCTATTAAAATAAAGTGGATTATCTTTTGAAGCCTATCTCAGGCTAAAGAAGGACTGTATTTCCACTTCTATTTTTTATAGACAAATTCTCTGTCCACGCGGCCCTGTAGCGTGCTACAGCTTTCACTCTGTATAAACAAGCCCCTTTCAACAGTCAAGCGACTAGCCCATTGATAATGATTCTTTTGAGTCCTGATGTGTAGCGAAGCTCTTAAGGCATAATCTTACATCTTGTGGTCGCATTTGCCTAACACCTACATAGACATGCATAAAGGTCCTTTTAAAGACCATTAGAGGTCTCCATGTCTGACAGTTCTCATGAACTCATCAAAGCAGACAGCCTGGAAGCAAACACAAAGAGGACACTAAGACCACCTGGTCTTTACCATTTTGGTCGGTTTCCCTGTCCATACACTCAGCTTTGCAGCGCTAAGGCACAGCAGTCTTAGCCATGGTTTCCCTGTCCGTTTGCTTGACTTCACAGCACTAGAGCACGGCAGTCTTAGCCACGGTTTCCCTGTCTGTTCACTCAGCTTCGCAGCGCTAAGACATAACAGCTTTAGCTATGGTTTCCTGTCTGTTCATTTGGCTTCGAAGTGCGGAGGCACTGTAGTCTTAGCCCACCAACAACGACAACCATACCAGCTGACTCTACTGACATCAATCATCCAGCTGACACTACCAACAATGACGACCATACCAGCTGACTCTACCGACATCGATCATCCAGCTGACTCCACCAAAAACAACAACACACCAATTAAACTTTACCAATAACGACGATTCTGTAACCTACAACAAATAAATAGTCATACTGTTATTTGCAATCAATGTACAGTAACTGTATGAAACAAGTTTGATACTCTTCAGGACACATCTGAAAGCCATACTCCAAATGATGAATATGAACATTTTGTTATCAACCACTTGGAAGCAGCAGCAGCAGAGTGCATACCAATCAAACCAAGAGCTAAATGTAGAGTTCCCTTGAAGACAAAAAGAGTTTAAAAAAAAAAACAAGATAAAATCAGAAAAACATCTTCACTTAATAAAAGAAATCTAAGAAACGCCAATACATAGAAACTTAAGAAAGACCTGAGAGAACTAACAAAAACATACCTAACAGAACAATCAGAGTACAAGATAATCAATCACAATTAGCATGACAGACAGTAAATTAAGTTAATGAAAGAAAAAGGTACTTTTAAAGCTGCTAGCCAAGAAGAAAAACCTCAGAAGTGGAACAAATATTTCAAGAATCTACTTGGAAACCTCCCTGAAATCACAGATAAACCTACAAAACTAGACTTCAAACTTGGACACTTTCTGAAGGAAGAACTTAATACAATTCTGAAAAAAATTAAAAGTGGAAAAGTTGGAGGCCTTAACAAAACCCCTCTGAAGTATGAAAGACAAGGAAATTAATTAACAAACTTTCTTTAATTAAACAACACTATAGGGAAATGAATGAAAGGCTGCATCCTTCCCTTCCCAAAGAAAGGCAAACCTCAGAATCAATAAGATCTATAGAGGCATATATATATACATTTCTACTAAAAACACAGAAAAGCATTTAAATAAAAATATCTTTTTTCAAACTTAACCTTTTAAACCTGAGAGTGTTAGAAGAGTCTGATTGGGAGTGATGCAAATTGAGTTAGATTTGTTTAATTAACATCCTTGAGCTACTAATTATAAATTGACATTTTTAGCTTTGCGTACAATAAAGAAATAGCTGTCCAAAAATACTAATATGTGAGAGAGAACAATTTTTTCTGAATATTAAACTTTCTCAACCTGATAGTTACTCACAGGTTTGAAAATGGGGAGTTGAAAATTTAATTAAGGTTGAAATGAACGAGTCAAACAAAATGAGTAAAAGTATGAATGGATGTTTTATATTGGTTTGTTTGGTTGATTTATCTAATGCTAAAATCAGTCGGGGGGGTTGCAAGCAATTATATAGTTTTAAGTAACTAATAAAAAATTAGAAAAAAATAGAAATGAAGAATGACATCACACTTCCTAGAGCTGTAGAACTGAAGCCTTACCTCTAAGGTAGGATCTTAATACTCAGCAGGGTATGTAGTTGGTGTATTTTTGACCCTGCCAACATGGTGGGATTTTTTTTATTGCACAAATACATTGTAGGATAAAATCAAGAGGATTAGGTGTAGAACTATATAAACAAAACAAAAAGTTTGTCAGCATTATTCAAATATTCATTTCTTAAATGTTTGTGTATGTGCATTTTAACATGAGGTATAAAACTGAATTCAAACACATGGGTCTTTAGAATGTTTACAGGTTGCAAAGTTGAATTTGACAGGAAAGAAAAATGTACTCACTTGAAAAACTGACATTTATCAATTTTTAAAGTTTCCTTTGGGAGTAACTGACTCTTTTTCACACCAGGTTGACTGGGTTGTGCTGAGCCAACCTCTGACTACCAGACTGGGTAGAAGGAGACTGGCATTTTGTGTCTGCTTTTTATGGTTACTGGTTTCTCATGACATCAAAGCTTGAATTATCTCATATTGGCAATCGTGTGTATATATATATAAAGATCAATCTGAAAAGTAATTTTTTTTTGGATTAGCAACCCTGATTAATGTTGATCATGAACATATTTGAAAATATTCAGAATTCACATTCAGTTAAGTAATCTTGGCTTATTAAAATGGTTGGGTGTCACAAAAAATGGAAAACAAGATAAATTCTCAGTAAAACTTTAGGACAATGTAACAGAAAGATTTAACAAGTTAACAGGACAATGAAGATCAAGCTCTATTTTGGTCAGCCCCAGAATTTTTCCGCACATTCTTATAGACAGTTTTAGAAATTGTTCAATTCTGTAGTCATTTCCCTTCTAGGAATGCCTCAAGCGTAAACAATTGACTCGAACCCTATCCTTTTAAGTTCAATGGAGAAATGTATTGGCGAAAGACGGTACCTTTGAACTTGGGAGTTTTGGGCACGTCAGAACTACTTGAATATCAGATGATAGTGACACCTCTGATTAAATTAGCAATAGGTCTAAGCATCGTAAGCAGACAATCTGAGGATCTTAAACTGGCTAGGTATCAATGGCGTTCGGAGGGATTGAAACACCTTCCCAACTTAAGACTGTTGACCGTAGGAACGAGCCTCTTTAAATTGAATGGCTGTTTCAAAGAGTTTCCCTTGACAATCTTCGACGCAACGCATTTTCTATTTCTTTTCATGGATTGGAAATTACTTTTTTTCAAATTACGTCATTACTTAGCAATAAACAACTAATGTTTTTAAAGAATTAATGAATAATGATGATATAAATAATTGCGGATTATTGTACTGAAACGGCAAAATAATAAGTTAAATAAGTGAGAATCTAATGTACTAAATGTAAAATTGATTCATATGTATCAATCATTGTTACTATTAAAATAAAAAATCTAATTTTAACTTAATTCGAAGAGTTAAGTTTCGATGTCATGTGACCTAATGGAAACGCTTGGAAATATTTGAATTAATTTCTGTAAAGATCTCTGTTTGAGATCTATTCTTTTTTCGATTCCCTTGTAATATAAGCTCCTTTTTATTTTATATGTTTTCATTAAAAATAATAATATATGAAAACTCTTCACTTTTAAAACTTCAAATTCGATTTCCCATTACTGCATTGCGAAATAAATTGTAAAAAAGAAAGAAAAGGTAAGTGAGGTGGTTTTTCTGAAAACTGAATTCTTAACTTTTTATTTTTTTTTAGAATTTTATGTCAAATATGAACTATCTTGTTAAAATATCAACGGTATTTTAGCTCATCGTTTTTATTTTAAACCTGTAGTTTTGTTCATTCGAAATCTTTAGTCGAACAATTTTCAAGACTAGTCAAAGTAGAAATTTTAGATATTTAATTTCAGAAAATCAGATTTATAACTTATTTATTGTTTGAATTTTTTTTAGATATCCGTGTACTTTGATTTACTTTTAAAATCAAAATTCTTTAAAGAGAAAGGTAAGATTTTTTTTTTATTGGCACCATGAGAAATAACAGATTAATTTTCTTTTTACCAGCAGTTGAAAATTGTTCAGTTATATTAGATACCAAGAATTATTTTCTTCAGCAGGAAATGCCTCCAGTATAGATAGACCCTTTTTTTTTATCGGCTGCAACTTTGAAAAGGACATGTTAATCTTTCTATGTCAATTTTTGGAAACAAAATGAATAAATGTTTTAGTTTTACTTTTATGTATTTACACGAGTCTTTTATAAAGACTCATAAATAAATGAATTAAAGCCTCTTGAAATTTTTTTAAACTTCTTTACCGTTACTACACGTTAAAGTGATGTTTTCTTTCGTTCACGTGGCAGAAATAAATGAATTCACATAGCAAGTCACAATTTAAACAAATTAAAAATAATTTAAAAAACGAATTTTATTCCCGTAAACCTGAATTTAAATAACATACATAACCATGTTTTCTAACTTTTTATTTCAGATAATTTTAAAGTATTAAATTTTGAACAAGTTATTCTATAATTTAAAAAAAATTTTTCCAAAAATATCTCGTGAGTTTTAATGTAATCATTTACTTTTCTTTAGCTGTATTATTATTTTACTTTTTTTTCTGTTATATTAAATTTTAGACACTCTTGAAATTTTAAACACGCATCAGTAAACTAGAGTTTTACTGTTAACCTCAGGAACTTTCGTTGTGCATATTAGGCCAATTGAATATCTTGGGTTTCTTTTGTGGGTATTTTAATTACTTTTTTTTCCTTTTTTTTTTTTATAGATTTAATATTTATAATAAATCATAATTTGAAATGTTTTAACTTATTTTGAAAATAATTTGAAACAGTAAAAATCTGGAGAAGTACCAAAGTTGTATAATAATTGTGTATATTAAAAGTCAGTTTTCAAATAGTTAAAGAATCTAAATAAATCAGACTAACCATCACTTGGAAGTATTAAAGATAAGATATAGGTTTTTGGGTGTTTTTTTTACATATTTTTTTTATATACGATATTATAATTAAAAAAAAAAAAAAAAGACAACGTTGAAGATATAAAGAATAAATAGCGGTCATTGTACTTTTGATCTTAAAAATGTATAACAGTTAAAATGAATTTATTAGAAAAGTTTCCTTACAACATTTGAGCGTAGATTTTACCATTTTAAAACCCAATTCAACCAGGATAAAACGCATGACATAAGAAAATAAACGATACAAAAATTATAAAGAAATTTAAGAAATACGTTTTGAAAAGTTTTTTTTTCCTTTTTTTTTTTTTTTTTTAAATCTCAATTTCGATACATATATCTCAGAGTATTTTCTATTGAGTGTAACTGTTAACAATTTCAGTTACATTTTCCGACGTTTAAGAAAATCTTAAGATTTTTGGACAAAAATTACAGTCTTCGCAAAACTAACTCACTGGTATGGTTTAAAAGTTCAAGGAACGTTATTTGAATTTAAAAAGGTAGAAAAATTGATTTATATAATAATAAAACTGAAAAAGAAAGTAAAGATAACATTTTATAGTATTATAAGATTTAATCTTAAAAACTAATTTTACAAATAGACTATCTGGTTCGCCAGCGGGCCCTGCGACGGCCACGGCCCTGTCCAGCAAAGGCAGACTTGAGGCCGTAAAGCCCCCGGCTTCGGGTGGACTAGATGTATCATAGTCACCAGGGCTCGAGTCTCGGCTCGTGCCGTTATTTATCCTACGCCCCACCAGCGTACGAATGTGGCACAAGGCCGTTTTTAAGGTGGGTCCTGTCGCAGGGCCGAAGCCCAACGCGACAGGCAGTTCCAAAAATGCCTCGGACCCCGTCGGCATTCTCATTTTCGGGGCGCCTCAGGCGCCGGGCGATAAACCCAACCCCTCCGAAGAGGGTATAAGCCTGGGGGGACGGCCCCCTGAGGCCAGAGGTGATGTATCCAGTGGTAGAACACACCCGAACGAACTGTGCGGCACGTAATCACAGCCGGTTGAGAATGCCCCACCACATGACACAAAGTAACGCGAAGGACGCGCTTTCCCCTCCACTTGCCGCGACCTGCCTATAAACATAAACGGATCAGGTTACACGCCCGCTCTAGGACAATTATATCCGGGTACAGCCGGAACTGACTAAGCCCTTTTTCTTTCTAATGACCTTGACATCTCGTGACAGCTAAAAGAGAAGGATGAATTAAAATTAACAATATTTACAAAGCACTTCGGCCAAAAATAACGTGATAAAACTGGAACTAATAGTCGTCGCCAGCTTATAGTAGGTAAAAAAAATACTTAATGGCTACACTCATTTTTTATCAAAGAATTTTATATTCACGCGGCTGGAGCTGTGTGTCACAGCACCTTCGTAATATCAACAAGCCCTTTTTCAACGCTCGTCGGCACGCTCTTGGCAAAGCTCATTTAAGGAGGAATCCTGCATTTTGTGCGGTTGCATTCACCTTACCTTCCGGCGTTGGTCCCACTTCTCGTGGTAGATCTGCCTTTCTCCCACCTACATAGGTATGCACAAAGGTCCTTTTTAGGACCATAAGAGGTCTCTGTCTGCGGGTCAGAGCATCTTTGGCGGTCAGTAATGACCAGTCGAAATAGACAGCCTGGAGGCAAACACGAAGACGGATCCTAAGACCAGCCAGTCTTAACCCTAGCTCGGTTCCGATAGTCCGATAAGCTGCGCAGCGCTAATGGCACGGTCCAGCCTTTAGCTACCACTTCGCTATCTGCGCAGTGCTAAGATAATGCCCATCTTAGCCTCGGCCTCCTGGCCTGTCCGTATGGCTTTGGCGCGACCCAGCCATAGCCATCGTCTGCACGGCTTTGACACGGCAAAGCCTTCGCTCCCGTCCGATACGTCCGCACGGCTAGGGGGCACGACAAAGCCCTAGCCTTTCCTCAACTCGTTCGCTCGATCTCGTCTGTACTAAGGCCCGGCAAACCTTAACCTCGGTCTCAGACCTTTCACTTGGCACGTAACACTAAGACACGGCTCAGTCTTAGTCACTAGCTCGCCCGACACTACACGACCAAGCTGCCATAACCGAACTCGACCTCGACGCTCTTGCAAGGTATCACGCAGTCCACGTAACGACTCGCTGTTACGGACTGTCCTACCACTGCAACAACTGGCTCACGTACAACCCGCTGTACGAGCCAGAAACCAGATCGACACCCCCCCGTTTAACCCAACGTACTGTCAAAACCGGGATATCGATCTACCGACCACGATGCTCCTGCAATGCAGTCCTCGTAATGACTCGCTGTTACTGACTGCCCCAGCAACGCAATACCTAGTTCACGTAACGACTCGCTGTTACGGACTACCCTAGCAATGCAGCATCTAGTCCACGTAACGACTCGCTGTTATGGACTACACTAGCATCGCAACAACTAGCTCACATAACGACTCACTGTTACGAGCTAACAACCACGACTCGACCATACCAACGAAATGTCAAAACCGGGACATCGATTTACCAGCGACCAACTTCGGCTTTCCACAACGTCTCGACCGACCTCAGCTGCCCGTTACGATTGTCCAACGGTATCCAACGACCCGACCGAATCTCAGCTTACCAGCATCAAACATCCAGGTGTATCTCCACGACTCGACCTACGCCAGCTACCCTCATCAAACGTCCAGCTGCGAACATCTACAACGCGACTATACCAGCTAACGATGTAACCCATCCTAGCTGAAGACTACATACAACTGCTACGGACATTTACATACACGCTTGTAATTCTGGCAATAAAATCATCACTTTTGTTGTATCTGTTATCTCGCCTTTGTCCCTTCATTGTGTTTTGGCTGTTCTCATTCACACATCTAACCGTATAACTCATTTGCGGGGTTGACGTGCTTATTGGCTCCGCAACACACTAATCCCCGCTTTTATAGACCTTCGGGTCATTGACCTTGTGTCAAGTTCTGTCTGGTGGGAGGCAGCGACAAATATTAAGTTTTTTCATTGAATAAATGTTTATTCATATATGTAGCAATTAAATTGTAATAATAGATTTTAATTAAAGAACTGTGAATTTAACAATTCAAATTTCAATATTTTCTTTCATAACAGCAGGCATTTGTTTTAACCATAGAAAAATTTGGACATTTTACCCTCCCCACCCAAAAAGAAAATAGATTTAGGCGTAGATGTATAAGTGTAGATTCAGTTTGTTTCCATGATTATTCCATTTCAATGATTTTAATATAATTTATTTCTGTATTTTGTTCTGTTGTTTGGGTTTATGGCATATCAACCTTTGTAGATTATTTAATGCCAAATCCATTTTTTTTAAACAATTCAGTTTTGCATGAGTACACAGTTTAATTATCAAAAACATTTTACTTCAAGCTATTCAGTTTATTCAAACAATTTTAATTCAGTATAAGTATAGTTTTTGTCCACACACAGTTAAATGTTAAAACAGTTCTATTTCAAACAGTCAAAATAAATGACAAAACAGTTTTTTTGAATAATTCAGTTTAGCGTAAGTACAGTTTAAATGTCAAAAACAGTTCTTTTTCAAGTCATTCAGTTTAGCATAAGTACACAGTTTAGTTCTATTTAAACCATAGATAGGGCCCTATCAGGTGCTACTAATCCAGGCCAGAGTGGACCTGGGAGTGATGGCAATGAAGGAGTGCTCCACATTCCCCAAAGCTCCAGTATTACTGGAACCTCAGCATCAGATTGTTTAGTGTCATATCCAGGACACTTGTTGGAGGGGGTTCTTATCCTTCTGCAGAGGTGCAGTCTGTATATTTTACAGCCCTAGCTGACTGGGCAATTCTGTATTTTGTAATATAATTATTTTGTATCATTTTTTGGATTCTTTTAGAAGAAATTTAGTGTGTGTGCTCTTGAACAGTTCTGTTTTTCTATTTTTCTTTGACTGCAATGAATGTAAAGCATATAAATTCTGAGACAAAAATAAAATTGATTTTCCATGGTTAAAATAATGAGATAATTAGACCAGTTTATTTGTTTGCATAGAATAGATTTATATTATCCAATAGTATGTAATTATTCACCTGTTTATTAGTTTTTGTCATTTTGAGATCCACACTATTACAGAAAAAAATTAGATATATTGTATTATCATGAAAGCTAAGATGTAGGAAATGTTAATTTATGAAATTGGACTTGACCTCAGCTTTCAATAAGCAAAGATGAATCCATCAATAGTATAATCTGAATGATAGTATAGTATGTGTATTTTTGCCTTTTTAAATTTTTTTATGGTAACTGACAATGCATATTTCATGTGATGAATATATAGTCAAATTAGAATATATTTTAATCTGGCCATTTATTAATAATGTTTAAGGTATTGAAAGTTTAAATGATTCATTCTAACCAAATCTAGCTCATAAGACATCTTTTAGGATTTACATTATGCTATCTACTGACAGTCGTTATTTTTTTGTAGATAGAATTGCTCATGGAAAATTTGTATGAAAAAATTACTTAGCTTGTCTTGGGAGCAGTATATGTGAATGCATTGATCACTCAAACAGTTTATATGTTGGTATGATTGATTGACAGAGGACTAGACAAATGACTGAGGCAAGTGGATAAGTTTAAATTCAGGTTTTATTGAGTGAATCTTACACAAAAGTTGTGTATAGGTGTAGAAATTGCGGGTTGTTGTATTATGTCGGAGTAGTCTCTGTTGGATGTTGAAAGTCTGTGTTGTACTACATGAGTCTAAGACTCAGCTGTCTTAGTTTGTGGCAACAGTGCATCTAGAAAGTGAGGATGGTCTCAGTGCTTGGTGCAGATATTAGGTGTTGCTCTATGGTCAGGTTTTGGATGTTGCTGGAGATGGTCAATGATGTGGACACATTGGTTGCACAGGCTGGATGATTGATGTCCTCATGGACTAAATGCTACAGATGCTGGTTGCAGAGGTTGTGTGATAGATGTCCTGGTTTGTTCAATCCTTAGTTAACTGGGTGTGTGTAGATGTGGCCTCAAGTGTTGATGCTAGTCTGAGCAGTGAGTCACTCGTGAACTAGATGCTGCAAATACTGTTGCGCAGGAATGGCTGCTGAGTTATGCTGGTACTGGTCTGCAGTTAGTGCTTGTTCTTGGTTGCGCAGGAATGGCTGCTAGGTTAAGCTGGTGCTGGCTGCTGCGTCGTCATCTCATGGTATCTGCCTGGAAGGTGTAGTGAGGAGACCAAGAGTGGTCTAAGAAGACCTTCTGAGGTTAGCTCTTAGAAAAACTGTTTGAGTGTAAGACTTTTGAGATTAGCTCTGTGGAGAGCTGTTTGAATGAGAAAAAGGCAGCTGTGATTGGTCTGGTTGGATGTGCTGGGTCTGTGGCTGTAATTGGTTGGATTCTACATCTTCTGCTTTGGTTGGTGGTAAGGATGCAGACACCACGTTTGGCATTTTGGTTTGGTGGTAAGGACACAGACCCCAAGCTGCTGGTAGAAGTAACAGATTTCTTTCCTCCAGGTTAAGCCCAGCTGCCAAGCGATATTTGGTTGTTGCCTGCTGTGTTTCTATAGTGTTAGCTGCTGCTACTCTGTTGGTCGAGGGAAGTATTTTTGTACATAGGAAGTTCCCTTATTAAACATAAGTAATAATGAGATACTTCATTATATTTTGAAGAGAAACTTTTAAATATAATATATTTCATCCTGTGGTAATAATTTTGTCTCCAAAAGGTTAGCAGAATTCACTCCTTTTGAAAAGTAATTCATGTGTTCATAACAGAAGTTCACACACGATGTATGTACAAAGTTTTGTTGTCTGGTGACTTAGCGTTTTTGCCAAACCAGATATTTTAGATATTGTAGACGGGATGGCTATGATAAGCTATTCTGATGCAATATAGTTGCACAATATTAAAAAAGAGTATAACAAATCTTAGTAATTTGTATTTTAAATGGTTTTCTTCTCAGGGGATGGTTTTACTATATTTGTATAACATTTAAAACAAAGATTTTATCCAACTTAGTATTGAATATAAAATGTAATACCCAGTAAATCAGATTATGCTATTACTTGGTCATAATTAGAACAAGAATTCACTGACATTTCTTAATTCTAAAGTATGAGATAGTCTAAAACATATGGACGTAATAGCAGTTAGTAAGAAAAATAGATATAAAAAACACCAGTCTTAAATAGAGGATCAGTATTAGATCATTAAATTTTATTGCTGTTTAATATAATAGAAATGACATTGTTTGCATAGTTTAAGATAAAGATTTGCCTAATAGAATACCGATATGAATTTAGTTCAAAAATTGAAATTTCTTTTCATAGTTAAAAATGATCTCGAGATTTCTAACTTTGTAAATTATTGTGTAATAGAAATTAGCATTTATCTTATATTCTTTGGATTAACAAGTATGTATTAATTTTTTTTTTTTCAGATTAAAATGTTAAAAGGTGTGTGAAGTGAACGCTGTTACTAGTATGTCTACTTGTCAGTCTGATTGCCCAGAAAAAGAAATGATTGACACAGTGTTTCTCAACTGTGACCAAGACAGCAATGGCAGAGTGTCCATAGCCAAATTGCTAAATTATCTTAGGAAGTTAATTGGTAATAATTCCGAAGTAAGTATATTCCTTTGAAAAACCCAAAAGTATTTTTTCATGCAGGTAAGTTGTTTTTCTGGTATACATTCATTTTATTGTTTATCATTCAGCAAATACAATTTTTTGAAATTGTGGTACTTTTTTTTTTAATCAGTGAAAAATATTAAAATGTAAAATAAAACAATAGGTTAAAAATCTATAAACTTAAGATTAATGTTCCTTTCCTTCTCTTTCTATATATATATATATATATATATATAAGCTCTGTGCAAACACAGAATGTAGTTTGGAGGACTTGCTGAGAGTAATGGATGATAGGGATGGATGGACAGAGAGAGTCAGGGAAATCCAGGCTGCCAGTGCTACTTGATGATAATGATACATATATATATATATATATATATATATATATATATACACACCTATTAGAGAATAATATATATATATATATATATGTGTGTGTGTGTTTGGTTTTTACTGTATACCAACCATTGTAGACTATTTACTGCCGAATCCTGTTTATACATATATTGTAAATATGAATTGTAAACACATTTTTTAATGAGTCTGAGCTTTTTTTTTGTGCACTGTTAAATGGTTTCAAGTACTGCTATATAACAGTCACAATTTAACATCAGTCATTTGTTTGCACACATAGTTTGTAGGCAATTTCATTTTTAAATGAGTTAGAACTAAGTTGTTTGCACACTAGTATTATTTTTTCTACATAGTTCAATGGTTTTAATCATTGCTATCTAACACTACTAATTCTATTCAATATTAATCACTTTGTTTGCAGACAGTGAACTGATTACAAGTATTACTATTTAACACTAATTATTTCATTTAACGCTATTCAATCATTTGCACACAGTCAAATGGTTTCAAGTATTGCTATCTAATACCAATAATTTAATTTAGGCACATAGTTAAAGAGTTTCATGTATTCCTATTTAGCACTAATAATTCTATTCAAAATTACTCATTCGTTTGCAGCCAGTTAAATTATTCCAAGTATTGCTATGCATCACTAACAATTTAATTAAAAATCAGTCATTCATTTACAAAAAGTTAATTTTTTAACAATTCAATTTAGCATAAATCATTTGTTTGCACACAGTTTAAATGTCAAACAGTTCTATTTGACTCATAGATAGGACCCTATCAAGTGCTAACACGCCTGGTGAGAGGGGATCTAATAGCAATGGCAATGAAGGGGTGCTCCACATTCCCCAAAGCTCCAGTATCATATATAGGACACTCATTGAGGAGGTCTGACCCTTCTGCAGAGATACAGTCAGTGTTTTCTACAACCCAGCTAACTAGGCTGTTACATGGTTGTGCATGTATGTATATATGAAAGTAAAGTTAGTGAACATAGTTGAGGGTAACCCAATGGATCCTTTTTCATTAGCTACTACACCAACGTGTAGGGGAGAGTACTACTCTTTCCCTTGATTGCACCACTTTACTCTCGAGCCTACATTATAATGCTGAGTGTTAAGCAAGGAGGCATCTAGTACCATTTTTGAGTCTTTGGTATGTTTCAACCTGGGATTGTACCCTAGTCTCCCAGGCCATTGGAAAACACTCTACTCACTAGTCCAATATATATATGATTGTGTGTGTGTGTGTGTGTATATATATATATATATATATATATATATATATATATATATATATATATATATATATATATATATATGGTTATGTATATGTGGAAATAGTTGTTATAGAACTGAGAGAAAAGTAAATATTTTGTAATAAAGAAGGTCTGTGGAATTGTTTGAATTTTTTTTTTTCTTTGGAAAAAAATTTTAATGCTACAAATGTTTCTGATTTCAGTAATCTTCTTCAGCCTTAAATGAATTTTAAAGAATTTTTTTGAAAAAAAGAACTTCTAAGGAAGATTTTCTTTAGAGAGAAGTGTCTTTCTCTGGCTCTCTTTAAAAAGCTTTTTGGTTTTGAGAAATTTTTCCTTAAGTCCATATATATAGAGTGGGGATTATTTTTGCACAAACATAATTTAGGTACACATATATGTATACATATGCATGGTTGTGTGTGGGTGTGTATACCCATGTATAGTACTTCCATAGACATATACATTACCTCAAATCAAAAAGACACCTCACTACAATAAAACATAACCACACATACACACAGTCATGGGAGACCAACATATATGCACACAAAAACAAAACCACACACCAACTAGGACAAAAATATATATATATACTGTCTAGAAAACAGCTGAAATCAAAGCATCTAGTAACTATCCCTTCTTCTTAGAAGACATATACCTGATAACATCAAAGGAAAGAACCCCCATTCTCACAGAGGAAGGGGAGGATAATAAACCCCACTCAATATATATGAATTCAAAAATTTTCTCAAAACGAAAAAACCTCAAGATAAAAAGGTTCCACACTAGCAAATGCTGAAGAAATTTAAGCTGCAGTTCAAAAAATGTAATCACTATTATCATGTAAAAGAGTTGTTGGAAGTAGGGAGCTGGCATTGGCAACAATAAAGGAGATAACAGCAGCCTTTGGAAAATCAAAAGAATCAAAATCAGAAAGGGTGAGTAAATTAAGACCAACACCTACATCCTGATATTTAATCAACCTAATATTTCCAAAGAATTGAAGATCAGCTACTGCCTCCAAAGTGTTGAACAATATATCCCAGCAGCCCTGAAATGCTTTGAATGTCAAAAATATGGACATCACAGAGGCTTACAGAGGATGATTGGCATGTGCAAAGTGCAGCAAAAAGGACCCTAACCATAGAGGAAGAGTGCTCAAGTTAAATGTTCAAACTACTGACAAAACCATCCAGCTTACTCAAGATCATGCAATGTCTATTGAAAAGAAAAGGAAATATTACAAGTAAAGCACACAAGGAATATAAGCTTCCTGGAAGCAAGGAAAATAGTAGGGTCCTCTATGGGAGAAAACACTTAAAATACATACGAACACCAAAGTGAACAATGAAAGACCAGGAGGTGCATTCAAACTGCCCTCAGCCAAATTAAATATAGTGCCCTCACCATCAAGAACAAAGTCACCTATAAGAATGAATAAAAAGTGCAATGCTCAAGGATCAACAAAATCTCTACAAAGATCCTATTTTATAGAAAGTATGAATTGTGACACTGACTGCACAATTGCCAGCCTTAATGTAGCAGACATAACTACTGTACTTAAACTATTTAATTGTGTGGAAACGGATAAGCTCAATCTCTTTATAAATGTTACCTACAAACAATCCTCTAAAAGAAATAACTGATGTTAAATTGTTACTGTTACATTGCAATACTTGAAACCATTTAACTGTGAAAAAAAATGAGCTCAGGTGCGTTTAAAAATGTTATTAGCAAAATGTTTACAAATAATATATATTTAATATATATGTATAAACAGGATATGCTATTAGATAACCTGCAATGGTTTATGAAGGTGTAGGGTTTTTTTTCTATATTTTTATTACATTTATTACATTTTCCACATCTTTTATTCCTGCATTTTGAAATAATTTAGAAATGTATTATACAAAATAGAGATTTTAGGGTTTGTTGGTTAATAATGAAAGTTAGTCAAGAAAGTAGGTGACAGTTAATGCTTATCATATATTTCTGTTAAATAAGCTTAAAAGAAAGCAAAATTTAAAATCTGATTTTCTATATAACTTGTAAAACATATATAAGACAGAATTGTCAATCTTTCTGTAAATAGAATAATTTTTTTTGCGGGTACTATGCTTGTATAAGAATTTTAAAAAGTACATTTTAGAAGTCAAATTTGAGCTTAACCACTATATTTATTTGTAGAAAGAAAACTAAGTTGATAAAAGTGGTGTAGTGCAAGATATTTCCACTCCTGCACAAGTGATCATCAGTTCAATTTTTAAGAAAAGCAAAAAGAATGCTCCTTATTTACTAGGAAACCAAGCATTTCTATTTTGAAGAGGTATTGTCTCAAAGTACCAAAGCAAATTCACCCTTAGTATTAAATTGTTTAAAAAAAATTATGCCCTTCTATATGGATGCGCTACTTGGACGCTAACTAAATGGCTGAAGAAGAAACTAGACGGTAATTACACAAGAATGTTGAGAGCAATATTGAACAAGTCCTGGCGTCAACACCCCACAAGACACCAACTATATGGCCAATTGCCTCCCGTCACAAAAACTATACAAGTTAGATGAACCAGACACGCAGGACATTGCTGGAGAAGCAAGGACAAACACATCAGTGATGTACTCCTATGGACCCCTGCATATGGCCAAGCAAAAGCAGGATGACCAGCTCAAACATACATACAGCAGTTATGTGAGGATATGGGATGTAACCCTGAAGACCTGCCAAAAGCGATGAATGATAGGGAGAAGTGGCGAGAGAGGGTCAGGGATATCCGTGCTGGCGGCATGACTTGATGATGATTCTATCTTTTATATTTAGGTTCACTTAAGTTTTATCGGCAAACCCTAATAACCTTGTGTTGGTTGCTTCATGGCCTGAAGCAACAGTTACATTTATCACCAAAATTAAGAGCACTCAGCTTCAATGCAATTATATAGAATGAAAGTTTAACATTCAATATTATGAGAATAATGCATGAAAAATGGCATACCGATTCCTGGAAATTATTATTAGGTGATTGATGATTGGCATAATTTATTTGAATAAGTTAAGTTAAGAGTGGTTCATTAAATCTTTTTGCACAACAGGATTATAAGCTAGATTTTTGTCCATAACATTTGATATATGTAATTGATATTCACCATTGAAGTAAGTGAATTGACTAGGAAGGTGATTATATTGAAATATAAATGTTTGCAGTTTAAAATAAATACTTTTTTCATTAGATTATTGACTTATTCATGTACCTTTTGTAGATAAACATTTTTAAAAAGTTTTTAATAAAAATTATTATTGTTTATTTTATAGAGACAACATGAATTGGATGAGTTGTCTTCATTATTCACTTCTCTTGGTACTGAGCAAACTATTGATATAAAGGCCTACAGGCAAGCCATGGATGAGTGGATGGCTGCTTTACATCAACCTGGGTATGTGATATAGACTATGACTTATTTCTCTTTATATATATATATAAGGGATGGCTACTTATAAGTAGCTATCCATTTCCTTGTTTATGCTGAAATAATTATGGCTTATCAGTCTTAAATGTATCCTAGGCTTGTGTAAAATGTAATCAATATATTCAATTAGAAAAATACATGTCCAAGTGTTGTTGATTGCTTTAGTTAAATATTTGGTAAATACTGCTTTTTATCAAATGTTTTTTTCAAAGATGTTAAAGTCTCTAGCCAGCATTTAGATTTCCGTTTTCTTTTTCAGAGTACCAATTGCAGTTATAAGAATTTTTTTTTCAAGTGTGAAATATATTAATCCAAAAAACTACTAAAACTAAGTGAGAAAAGGAAACTTATTTACTTTGAATTTACTTTTCTACAAGGTTTAACTGCTCATTCTTTACATATTCATTATATATTCTATATGCATAAAACTAAATTTTTTCTTTTATTAATGTTAAGAAATGGATTTCTTGGACACTAAACACAATAACTTAATGAATTCTTTTTTATTTACAAAACTCAATATTTCCTTAATCCCTGGGCCATCTGATGTTTTCCACATTGCTGGCAAGAATGCATTTTCATTTTATTCTTGCTCTTGCTTTTCTTTTCCATGTTGGCCAGAATTATTTGACATTTTTATTTTCCCATCATCATAGAGGTCTTACAAGTTCTTGTTTCTTGTCTCTTGGATACCACTTGATAATTGCACAGGTTCATCTTTTGCCTGTAAACCTTGTGTTGTGTCAGGCTTAGCGGAACTTCTACTTTCAGTATTCTCCTGTCACACCCTTCACTCTGCTCTGCTATTACTTGCTTTGGATGTGTTCACACATCAATATTTCCAGCATGTATTTTTTTTTATATCAAAAAGTATTTCTTAAATTAAAATAACTTAAGAAAATAGATTGGATGTAATTGGTTAATATTTCTTGCAATATTATCCAATTTCTATCAAGTATTTCAATTTCTTCTCTTCAGTGACAGCTTTAGATCAAATACTTTAAACAAGGCTAATTTCAGCTAATTTGGTACATGGAGACATCAGTTTTTTTTCCTTAAATGTAAGTTTGTAATATCAAGGCCATCTTAACATAAGTTGAACATTGATTCATTTTCACAAAATTTCTTTTCAATAACAACTGAAAATAATTTACCTAGATGATTTCCATCTCTGTCAAATGTTTTCTTTGAAAACTTAGTTATATAAAAAAAAAATTTCCTTGGATATATTTTCAGTTGAAATTCTATCCAAAATTATTATTCAGACCTCAGAAATATGTCACAATTTCTTAAAAATAATTTTTTGTATCATTAAACATATTACTATTAAAGATTTTTAAAAGATATTTTGCATATATTTCATGAAATTCTAAAATCAAAATAATGTTTTTATCAAAAAAGAATTTTTCTTTCTGGTAACTTATATTTAGAGAGAACAGTTGTGAATTATTAACACAAATTGAAGGCTTACACAATCATAACAATCAGCTGAGTGATGACATCTTAAGATACCGGCAACAATGGGAAACTGCTGAAGAATCATTAGCTACAGCTTTGCAAGAAAATATTGAATTTATTAAACAAATTAAGAGGTAAGGTTTTACAAATGTTGTTCTATTTAACTTCAAACAAAGAGGTTTTTATTATTTTTAACCCCATTTTACCCTATGCCTAATTTAGAATGATTTAAATTTAAAAATGTATTTTAAAGATGCTTTCATTTCCATTTAAAAATTTTTTTTTATTTATTTAACTTTTGGGCTGTAGAATACACCAACTGCATCTCTGCAGAGGGGTAAGATCCCCACCCCCCAACGAGTGTCCTGGATATGATGCTAAACCATCTGATAGTGAGGCTCCAGTAATGCTGGAGCTTTGGGGAATGCAGAATACTCATTCATTGCTATTGCTCCCAGGTCCACTCTGGCCTGGAATGGTAGCACCTGATAGGGTCCTATCTATGGGTCAAATAGAACTGTTTAACATTTAAGCTTAATGCAAACAAATGACTTATGCAAAATTGAATAGTTTGAAATATAACTGTTTTTACATTTAACTGTGTGTAAACAAATGTCTGATGTTAAATTTAATTGTTAGTGATACATAGTAATACTTGGAACCATTTAACTTTGTTGACTTATGCTAAATTGAATTGTTAGAAATAGAACTGTTTGAATCTTTAACTGTGTTTATCTAAAAATATGTTCACAACCAAAACAAGTCATATATATTTAATAAATATGTAAAAACAGGATTTAGTATTGAATAACCAACAAGGGTTGATATGCCAGAAAACCCAACCAAACAATGAAAAATGATCAGTGATAATGCAAATATATTTTTAACATGAAAATATTGATCTTGAATTTGATGAGGTTATTAAGGTACTTAATTTTCCTTAACCTATATTTATTTTGAATATTTCACAAAACAAATTTAACCATATTTTTATTTACATTGAAATATAAATGCAGGCTCCAAAGGATTGCTGATCAAAAAGAATATGTTCAAAAGGAAAATGAAGAATTGAAGGCTTCTATAAGTCAAGCACTAGAAAAACACGCAGAGGAAAAAAAACATTATACAAAAGAGTATAAGATTATATTAAAGAAAAATGTAGACTTAGAAAATAAGGTGAGTTTTTACATTTCTTATTTCAGAGTTAAAATGTGATTGACTTACATATATTAATGTCTAGCAAATAGAAAGTTTCTAAATGTTAAATTTGTCTAACACTGTTGGTAAGAAAAAATAGTTATTTATATTTTTGATCTTACAAAGATTGATAATTTTACCTGAATCAAAACTAATTTTCCATTTTCTTATTTGAAAGTTGGTGCTTCAAAATCTCATTCTAATAGAACAAAGTCTCTTTAAAAGCTGATCAAAATTGAAAATGCAAACAAATTTATTCTATTAACTACATATGTGAAATTTGACAGAAAAGTTAAGGATAATATTTCATAATGCTTAATCTCAAATAAAAAAGGAAATAAAATCAACTTTAATTTATTTAGCATTAATAAAAAAAAAACTTTTATAGATCTTGAATCTAATCACTGCTAAATGTTTGCCTGTGATCCAGTATGTCAGATCTCATTAAGATTTATTTAACAATTTTAGAGTTATCTTGCTGCTCTATATACAGATTCAACCAATGATATTTTGCTTTTACTAGTTCACAGTAAGTAATGTTCAATGATTTAGTAATTTATCATCTCAGACGTATTCTAGTATATTTCAAAAGTAAAATTAATTGATAAACTTTGCAATGATTTACAGGTTTTAAAAACTGATAAAAGATTTAATCTTTCTTTTTATTATTGCAGTTGGATCAGAATTTATTAGATTATCAACAATGTGAAGTAAAGATAAAAGATCTAAAAGTAGAACATTCAAGAATATGGGAGGTAAGTTGGTTAAGTTTAATGGTGTAAAGAAATGATTTTGAATCTCTTCTTTGGAACTTCTATTAATAATACTACCTCAGTCCTATAATAGTTATTACATTAAAGTTTATACATCAAATGTAACAACTATTAAGGGATATAAGTAGTAATTTCAATGATTTCTAAATTTTAAATTGTTTTTGACTCATTATAGTTGTTATGGATTTGCATTTATAAAATAAATCAAAACAAATTTATTCCTTAAATTGTGTCTAATGTTGCAAATGAATATTAAAAATATTTGAATAAATTTATAATAAAAATAAATTTATTATTCTATACACAAAATCAAACCCCTTATTTCCCCAGCTATGGGTTAAATGGTATCACTATTGTTGTTCTACTAGCTTTAGCATTAGATAACCCATGAAGGTTGAGATGCTATTAAACAAAGCAAACCAAACTAAAATCAAAATGCTCACTTTATAGTGTATTATTATCACACTAGCAAATCACTATTTAACTTAAACTTTTTATAGTTTATAAAGTTTTTCAATTATATTTTTCATTAACATGATTTTATTTTTTTATGTAATTAAATTTTCTATTTTATCTATATTCAAGAAAAAAAAGAGAGAAATGGAAGAATTAACTGATAAGTATGAACAAGAAATAATAAAAGTAAGTATATTTTTTCTTAGTGCTCTCTCATTGAATTTTGTAATTATCACACTTTTTGTAACTATCAAACTAAAATTTATCCTGCCAGACAAATAATTAAATTTTATTTTTATTTCATTTTTTACTAAAGCTAAAATCAGAGCTGAAAACAAGTAAAATGCAAGAGATTTCCCTTGAACTAACTAACAAGGTAATATTCTTTTTATTCAACTTCATTACCTATTCTTTATTATTCCAATGTGAGCTTGTCCTGTCAGCTGGGGCTGTAGAATACGCTGACTGCACCTCTGTAGAGGGGTACCCCCCCCAACGAGGCTACCTGTTGGCCGTGGGTGGCGACCCGTAATGCTTGAGGACAGAATCCTGGTGGCTGAGCAGTGCATGACCTGACAGCTAAAGAGGCCATGCGACTTGTAACACTCCACTTTGGCCCTTACTGGGCTAGACGGGTGGTCGGAGAGGCCTGATCCGATCAATTGGCTGGTCATGTCTTTCAGATCTTCAAAAATCTGAACTAGAGAGCAATGGTTGTAGGGTCAGTCATGCTGAGGAAAGACCTATTCTCCTTTCTATCCCTGGGTAAGTAATCATCTTGGGAATGAAAACCCAGGGACAAAATTAAAACTACCACCAGTATGAGTTTACTGGCTATGTAGCCCTGATGTTACTAGGCGAATAGGCTTCCCCCTAGACACATCCCCGTGTGGGGCTCCGTAGTGGGTGGGGAGCATAGCCAATGAAACTCATGAAACTTCTTTATGGATATCGATAATACAACCCAAGCAAAAACCAAAAAAAACCTTAAACAACCTTACAGAGGAAAAAATACAGCCTGAACCTCCGTTCCCAAAATTCATCGTATTAGAGTTGCTAGAAGATACCCCATTAACAAAATTATCACTATTCCTCATACAGAAAATAATATCCACAAATATCAGCCCCCAAAAAGTTAAAAATTTAAGAAATGGAACAATAATGATTGAAACTGAAAATAAAAAACACAAACTTTCTACTAAATATGAAAATATTCCATAACTTAAAAATTAAAACATACCCACATAAAACCCTAAACTCCTAAAGGAGTTATAAGAAATAAAGAACTCTCCCTGTGTTCAAGGGAAGAAATATTAGCCGAACTAAAAAACCAAGGTGTAACTGATATAAAAAGAATTACCATCAAAAAAGAAAACCAAACAATACAAACACTTATATATTAACCTTCAACTCACCTACAACTCCCAAAGAAATAAAAATTGGCTACATTAATGAAAAAATTGAGCAGTATATCCCAAACCCACTGCGATGTTTTAAATGCCAAAAATTCGGCCATCATGGCAGTGTATGCAATGGACACACTATATGTGGTAAATGTGGAGAGAGAGAACCAAACCATACCACCATCGACTGCAATCTCAACAACAGATGTGCCAACTGCAGTGAAGACCATCCATTCTATACCAGATCATGCCCAGTTTGGAAAAAAGAAAAAGAAATTCTAACTATAAAACATACAAGAAACATTCCCTATCCAGAAGCTCGAAAAATAGTTGAAGGCTACATAAAAGACAAAACCTATTCCCAAATCTCCCCAAATAACCCAAAATCAGAGAGTAAAAATGGAGAAAACTACCAAGAACTAATCTCCAAACTACTTCAACTAGGACCACAAGACTGGCCAAAATTTATACAAGAAATAAAACCCATACTCTTAAAACTCTCCTCCAACAGTACAAACCCTAATCCTATGACTGAACATAAACCGGGAAAAACATCAAAATATATTGAAACAAATCCCTCTAAGCAACCTCCAAAAGAAGAAATAAGAACCATCTCTCCAAACAAAAACCCTAATAAAAACCAACCAAACCCCAAAAGCCTGAGTAAAGAATTTATTTTAAGTAGTCCAAATACACAGAATAGAACCACATCCCTCACCGAAACAGAACAAAACCAAATGGAAAGCAAGACCATAACCAAACCTTTAAACAAAACCTACCTTATAGAAAATGCAAACCAAAAAGAACCATCAAACCAAAAAAGGAGCAAATCAAGCCAACAATCTACCTCCAAAAACAGAACTAAAAACAAAATAAAATCATCCCCAGGAAAAATGAAACAATCTGAAAATTCCAAGAATATAAACGAAAGTACCCCCCAACCCTTGGATAGGATGGAGACCAAGACACTATACCCACCAACCACAACCAGTCCACAAACCAAACATGACTCACAAAACACCTCCCCTACAAGGAATTACAATGGGACCCAAACAAACTTAGAAAACAAATAAAATCATACAGTGGAACATCAGAGGCATAAAAGCCAACCTTGACGAATTAACACTTATCATTAAAAACTTACGCCCATGTGTTATATGCCTTCAAGAAACTTTTTTAAAAGAAAATGACCAACTAAATATAAGGCAACACACTATATATAATCAAATAAACAAACACACAAAAAGAGCATCGGGAGGTACATCCATTATCGTAAACAATACACTACTGCAAAGTCAAATAAACTTAAACACAAACCTACAGGCAATAGCAGTGTCAGTAACTCTACTCAAAACAATCAGCATATGCTCACTATACATACCCCCCAATAACAATATAATTGAATTAGAACTCAAAAATTTAATACAGCAACTCCCCAAACCTTTCATACTCATAGGAGCTTTCAATAGCCATAACCAAATATGGGGCAGTAGAGATACAAATGAAAGAGGCCATAAAATAGAAAACTTTATGAATAAAAACAACCTCTGCCTTCTAAATAATAAATCCCCCACCTACCTTCATCCTGCAACAGGTACACACTTAGTAATAGATCTGACCCTAAGCGACCCTACGATTTATCTAGACTATAATTGGAAAACCAATGAGGATAACTGCAGAAGTGACCACTATCTGATCATACTAGAGAAACTTGAACCCGAGCCAGAAGAAAAAATACCTTGCTGGAACCTACAAAAGGCCAAATGGGAACATTTCAAAAGACTTTGCCATGACAGCCTAAATCCAAAAGCCAATATAAACCAAGAAGACCACAACACCTATTTCACTAAAACACTCCTAACTATTGCAGAGAAATGCATACGAAGATCCTCCACTCAACTGAAACTCAATAAACTGTGGTATAATAATGAGTGCAAAAAAAGCAAAAAGAGAGCGCCATGCCGCACTCAGAAAATTCAAGACAAACCCAACAAAAGAGAACCTTGAATTCTTTAAAAATTGCAGAGCCAGAGCACAAAGAACAATCAAAGAAGCAAAACAAGAAACATGGAAAAACTTCACATCAAAAATAAACACCAACACAAAAACCAAAACAGTGTGGGATATGATTAAAAAAATATCGGGTGGCACCCCCCCCCCTGAAACACCTTGTGAAAAAAGATCAAACAAAAGCAACAAGCAAAAAGACATAGCAAACCTCCTAGCAGAAACCTTCTCCCAAAATTCTTCATCCAGAAACCTTAATAAAAAAAATTCCAAAGTAACAAATTAAAAGAAGAAAGAAGAAAAATAAACTTTCACTCCAAAAAAAAAACCTCTTTAAGAAAATCCCATAATACTACTCCTGGACTAGATGATATTCCATATGAATTCTTAAAACAACTACCTAAAATTTCACCCCGATATTTACTCCAAATCTTCAACAACATTTGGCACAGTGGGAACATCCCTAATTCCTGGAAACAAGCCACTATAATACCAATACCAAAATCTGCAAAAAATACTACAAATCCAACAAATTACCGACCAATAGCTTTAACTAGTTGTATCTGTAAAACTCTTGAACAAATGATTAACAACAGACTAACATGGTTTCTTGAGAAAAATAAATTAATCACAAACCTTCAGACAGGCTTTAGAAAAGCAAGAAGCACAATTGATCATCTTATCCACTTGGAAACCCTCATAAGAGAGGCCTTTGCCAAAAAAAACATATGATAGCCATATTTTTTGATATAGAAAACGCCTATGACACCACTTGGAAATATGGCATAACCAAAGACTTGGAAATAATGGGATTGAAGGGCAAACTTCCAATTTTTATTAAAAACTTCTTAAATAATAGAAAATTTCAAGTACGGATCGGCACAACTCTCTCAGAACTACAAGAACAAGAAATGGGAGTGCCACAAGGTAGCATCCTATCTGTGAATTTATTCAATATAAAAATAAATAACATTGTGAAATGCTTAAACTTTGGAGTTGAAGGTTCACTATATGTAGATGACTTCCTGATCTGTTGCAAATCCAAATATATCAGAACATTAGAACGGCAGCTCCAACAATGTCTAAATAAAATAAACAACTGGACTATTAAAAAGGGTTTCAAATTCTCCAAAAACAAAACACAATGTATACATTTCTGCAACCTCCACAAAACCCTGTCCTTAAACTAAATTCAACTGAAATCCCTATTGTCGAAGAACACAAATTTCTAGGAATTATCTTTGACAAAAAATTAACATTTAAACCCCACATCAAACACTTAAGATCCAAGTGCAATAAAGCAATCCAACTCCTTAGAGTAATAGCACACACAGACTGGGGTGCAGATAAAAAAAACCTACTAAAACTCTACCGAGCATTAATAAGATCCAAACTTGACTATGGCGCATTCATCTATGGATCAGCTAGAAAATCTTATTTAAAATAATTAAACACCATCAAGGACTGAGATTGGCATTAGGAGCCAACAAAACCTCTCCTATAGAAAGTTTGTACGCCGAGGCGAATGAACCTCCACTATCAATTAGAAGAGAAAAACTTGCCTTACAATACTATATCAAATTGGCCTCATGTCCTTCAAACCCTGCACACAATGTCCTCTACTACCCACAAAACAAAACCTTTGAAACAAAAACAAACCCTATGAAACCTTTTAGTCTCCGAATAGAAAATCTCATCACCAAAATACAAATAGATAAAACACAAATACTTAAACCTCACCCCCCCGGTTATTGAAACAACCAAAAATATCACTAAATCTAACAAAATATCACAAAGAAAACACACACCCTACTACCTTCCATAAAGAATTCCTTCACCTTAAAAACAACCACCCTAACCATATCTGTATTTATACAGACGGTTCCAAAAGTGGAAACAAAGTATCATGTGCTGCCATCCAACATAATACCAAGATAACAAAACGACTTCCTATCAGCACTTCTATTTACAGTGCAGAAGCTAAAGCACTCACTATTATAACACAAACAAAATCCACCAAATTCATCATTTTTTCTGACTCTCTGTCTTAACATCCCTAAAAAACCAAAACCTGGATAATCCTCTAACCATGCAATTATTGAATAGACTAGAAATCCTATCAAAAACCAAAGAGGTAGAGCTATGCTGGATCCCAAGCCACATTGGAATCAAAGGGAATGACCAGGCTGACTCAGCAGTCAAGATAGTCTGGAAGATGCCTATAGACAAAAGCTTTAAGATTCTATATACTGACTTAAAAATAGAAATAAAAAACTTTACCCAAAATAAATGGCAATTAAGATGGAACAACACCCCACACAACAAACTCCAGACTATAAAAGCCGAAATAGGAGAATGGAAGGAAGGATACAGAAAATCCCACAGGGAAGAGATTATCCTATCTCGTCTGACATCACCCACTCATATCTACTTAAACAAGAACAACCACCATGGTGTGTGGGATGCCACACTCCATAATCAGTTAAACACCTATTGATAGATTGCATTGACCTAAAACCAAAAAGACAAAATTTTTACACTGTAAACAATATGAAAGAACTATTTGAACATGTCAAAATAGACAAAATACTAGCATTTCTAAAAGCAGTTGGTCTATATAAAAGAATTTAAACTTTTAACATTTCATTTACGTACAAACATGAGACAACTAAACCAATATAAATTGGCATTAAATAACCTGAAAAAGGGTTGAAATGTCATAAAACAAAAGAATCAATCAACAACAACCAATGTGAGTTCTTCCTCACCATCAAAGAATGATTACCTGAGTGAGTTATGATAAAAAGCAAGTAAAAAATTTAAAAATGAAAGAAAATACAAGTCAAAATTGATAACAACTCATTACTCTTCTTCGTCTAATTCCATGGTATTTATCTAATTGATAACAAATTTCTATGCCATAACCAGTTAAGAATATATTATATATATAAAAATATCTAAAATCATTTTAATAATTGATTATTATCTAACAGGAATGTAAAGCTACTGAGTATGTTAAAATTACATCTAATAAAACCTAACTGAAGAAGCACATTCTACATTTTAGTTAGTGCTTTCATATTATTTTTAATTAAATAATATTAAAGCATAATACTTCTCAGAAAAAAAAAGCAACAGTTGAACTGGGCATTTTAGTTTGCTTTGTAAAATTTCGTTTTACTTTGTTGATTTTTTTTAATTTTTAGCTTGCCTTTATCTTCGTCATTTCATCATTTATAAGTGGGGATACATATAGATATCTACTTCATATAACACATCACTCAATAAGTCCCGGGCCTGACATATAGATGGCACCACTAATAAAAAAATCCATATGATTTTTATAAAGTACTAACCTTCAAATGGTATGTGTGAAAATTTGAGCCCAATCAGATTTTTAGTTTACAAATTAGTTATTTAAGTGAAGCTACTGTTGCAAATTTTCAAAACAATGGGAAAATCTGAATTTCTTGTGTTGATAAAGCATTGCTTTCTGATGGGGAAAAATACTGTTCAAGCAAAGTAATGATTTGATAAGTGTTATTTGGACTCTGCTCTATCAGAAACAACAGTTGGTATGCTAACTTTAAATGTGGTTGTGCAGATACAAATGATGCTGAATGCTCAGGTCACCCAAGTTTGTCAGTTGGCCCAGAAAACCCCAAAAAACTCCAAAAATTTGTTTTGGCTGATTGTGAATTTAAGTTGCGTGAGATAGCAGAGGAGTTGTAGACATCAGAAGGCAGTGTATTCACCATTTTGCATGAACATTTGTCAATGAGAAAACTGTGTTCAAAGTGGGTGCTGTGTTTGCTCACAGTCAATCAAAAACATGTCAATGATTCAAAGTGTTGTTTGCAACTGTTTCAACACAACAAAAACATTTTTTGCATAAATATGTGACAATGGATGAAATATGGATCCACCACTTACCTCTGGAGTCAAATTGGCAGTCAGCTGAGTGGACAGCAGCAGGTGAAAGCTGTTCAAAGCGACCAAAGATGCAAATATCAGCAGGCCTCTGTATTTTGGGATACACAAGGTATCATTAATTACCTTGAGAAAGGAAAAACTATCGATAGCAAATATTATATAGCATTATTGGTGTATTTGAAGGATGAAATTGCCAAAAAACGGCTGCAAATGAAGAAGAAAAAAAGTGCTCTTTTACTAAGACAATACACCATGTCACAAGTTGATTGCAACAATGGCAAAACTACATGAATTACACTTTGAATTACTTCTGCATCCACCATGTTCTCCAGATCTAGCCCCCAGCAACTACTGGCTGTTTGCAGACCTCAAAAGAATGCTCTTGGGGAAAGAGATTTGGCCCCAATAAAGATGTGATATCAGAAAAGTCAAAGCAATTACTGTTATTTTATTTTTTTTTTTTAGAAATCTCCATATTAGACTTCTTTTTTTTTTTTTTTTTAATTTTTTTTTTAAGGTAATTTATTTTTCAATTTCAAATAATCCAGTGATCGTAAAATGAATAATTGTTTAATACTTTGGACAGTGTTTTATTAATATTATTCTTTCAAGTGTCAATTCATATAAGGTGTTCTCATGAATTTTTTTTTTCATGATTAAGTTTTTCAGCTTTTGGACTGTTCACTTATTCAAAATATTCTTTACCATGAGATTTTGCAAAGCATAAGAAGAAAATACTGAGATTTAGAAACATTGTGTTGTTTTTTGTTAATGAAACTGAACATGAGATTCTAAAGAACAATTTTAGCCTGGTATAATTTACCCCATTTCCTGATTGCTGATTTAAAACATTATGGAATTATTGTTTTATTTGCAACTAAAGTGCATTAAATTCATTTTATAATTGTAATCATTTTAAATTCACTTATTTCTCTGACATGGAAATAATACTGCTTATTCATTTTTGAATTTTGATTAAAAATAGTTATCTAAGTGTTCCAGTATTTAGTTTTATAGAATGAACTTACTTTTATTTGTATGAATGAGAACTTGTTTTCTGTTAAACTATTGAAATAATTCTATGTAAACAGTTTTATTTCCTACATTTAGACAAGCTGGTTTCATCATGTTTGAAGGATACAAAGATGAATTTTAAAGTTTGTCTTTTACTGTCATGATTTTAATGATTTCTTTTTAGTTATTTAAAAGATGCTTTGTGCGTTAGCATGCTAGGTTAGAAAACCATTAAAGTGAGTTTGATTCTTACTGGTTGCCTCATACTATGTATCAAGCTTTGTGACTTACTTTTGCTAATTAAGGATTGTTTTATAAATTATGTATATCATAATTATCAAAATGACTTAAAATTTGTTTTTACATTAATAACATAATTGTATTATATATATCCTCTATCCTTAGAAGTATTTTAGATAAAATTTAAAAACAATTACATTTGCATGTTATGTAACCTTTCTGTACATTTTCTTTTAGGAACTAAAGAGGGAGAAACAGGATGTTGTAGCCCAGTTGATGCAGATACAAGATGAACAAAAAATGTTAGTAATCTGCATAATTAACAGATTAATAAATTTGTATGAGTATTTTACACATTTTCCTGATGAAAAGTATTTTTCTTTTGAAAGGATAATAACAAAAAATTCTTGATTTTCTTTTTTTTTTTTTCTTTTTTTTTTTTCCTAATTTTTTTTATTCAAATTAAGGATTTTAAGATTTTATTTTTCTCCATTCAGTAGAATATCATTCTCTTTCAATTTTATGTAATATTCTGAATTTTGTGAATATTTTCAGCAATTAACTGTACCATTATAAAGTTAACTAAACATTAATGATAAAATTTAATGGAAACCAATATAGCAGTGGCTACTGATTATCGAAACTAGTATCACTCACATTACAGGTGTGTATAACACCTTTTGGTTATATTACTTTCCAATCAATTAGCAATTAGAATATTTTGTATGATGAATATATTTAAAATGATAACATAGGATTTACACTCCTATATTTTAAAATGGCCATGATACCACTTGTTCCCGAAACAAAGATGGCGGATGGCAGTAAACAGTCTCGGGAACCTATTGGTCAGGAAAGTCACGTGATTTGTGCTCACAACTACGTCCGCAACTTTGATTTTGTCCTGAGCATTTGGAGCTGACTGCATGACAAGAATTGCCTATATATATATATATATACTCTTGTCTTCCAAGAACTCATTCTCTAACATTTTGACTTACAGATACAACACTCTCTCTTACATTTTCACTTCCAGAGATAGCACTCTCTCTCTCTCCACTTAGTAACACAACTCAATATGCGTAACATGGGTGTGTATTCTCCAACTTTTTTCTTTTTTGTTCTACCTTTTCAGTTAGACTTGTTCCAGCCTCGAAAACAGCCTCAGAAATTTCAAACCCTGAAAGAGACAAACAACCAACATGGGAGAAGACACGTTCCTCTTAGAATACATTGCTATATTTTTGTATATCGATACCTTGCATGAAATACTTAGTCCACATATATTTTATAGTCTACAGGACACTTTCAATATTTAGTCTTTTTCCATAATATTCGTGTTAGTTACATACACACATGCACACACACACAGAGGAATATTCAACAGACTATTTTAGAATATTTGTAATGTTTCCTTTTTCATGTATTTGTTGATATATAAATTTAATTTTGTTTGTACTGCTTTGTTTTGAATGTTCTTTTGTTTGCGTCATTTACTTCGTTTGCCTTTTCAATAATAAGCTAATCTAAATTGAGGAACTAGAATGTGGAAAATATCAACATATTCAACAAGCATTCCCCACAAACATGTACATGAAGAAATTTAGTTTTCTATATATTTGAAGATAACTTTAAACAGATTTAAAAAAATCATATAAATTGTTGATGCTTGTTGAAAATAGATTTTGTATATGTATTATTGATATTGTTGATTTTCTTTTTTTCTTCAGCCAACCTTGCAAGAAAATGCCATATTCAAGCTTACCCAATGCAATTGAAGAAGATTTTGACAAAAGTCTTATTGACAGTTCTAAAAGATTTGATGAGATGTCAGATAAGATTTTACATAACATGACTGTTAAAGCTCTCAGTCAAGAGTTGGAAGGAATGGTATATATTTATTTTTGATAAATGTTTTATAGGGACCACTTAGGAGTTTGTTTCCTGACTGTTGATTTAAATGAAAGTTTTGTACTTATAAAAGATTTGGAGAATTTTTTATATTCATAATTGTTATGCTTATCCATGTTAAAAGCACTTAACTATTTTTCTTATACTTTGTTATGATTAATCCACTTGCATTCTGTCACAGTTGAGTTATCCATAGATCTGCAATTTTTCTGTTTGAAGCTAATTGCATACACTTGAATTTTGATACACTGCCAAACCACTGGTCAAATATGTATGCTTTATTTTTCAAATGGTATGTCACTATCATTCATTTTTTTCCTGAGATTAGTATTGTCTTCCTTGGCTTTTTTAAAAGTTCTATGTTTAACCTCTTAAGTAAATTAACACAAATATTACAATCTATGAACAAAAATTCTACTAAAATCAGTACACTTTTTAAATATCATTATACAAAATGATCTATAAATATAAGTGCTATGAAGTCTTTATTACTATTCCTTTACATAAATTTAAACAAATTATTTCTGTTTGCATTAGTAAATTTTTTAAAGCAACATTCATAGAACCTTTAGGGACTTATTAGTATTAGATATTTTGTGGTATTTATTCTGATATTGACCACTTGCTTGGGTCTTGCAAGTCTTTTATTGTGAATTCAGTGTTTAGTTTTTATATATTTAAAAAAATGGTTAGTGTATATGTAAAAGCTGACAGTGGGAAAGAAAAAAGATTTTCTGGAACATGGTTATTATAGAGCCCATAAAAATCTCATAATTCTAGTTGTTAAAAATGTAAATATTTTTATCGCAGCTTAAGTGATATGTATACAGTGAAGAAGAAACTGTTAAATAATTATGATCATAATTATTAGAATGACAATTGAAGTAATAAAGTATAAGTTGGCTGACCATAATAGAGGGCGAACTGAAAGTTCCTTTTTCAATAGCTACTACACTAAGGTGTAGGAGAGGGTGCTATTCCTTTCCCTGGATTGCTCCACTTATTCTTGATCCATACCTTATGATGCTGTGAGTGTTAAACAAAGAGGCATCAAGTACTATTTTTTAAAGTCTTTGGTATGACTCAACCTGGAATTGAACCCAGGTCTCCTAAACCATTGATGAATACTCTGCCCATTATGCTAATGGGTCAGTAAATTAATTACTCATTCAACTTAATTTTAGCAAAAACAAAACTGCCTGGAACATGTTGCATAGCCTTCTACTCTTCCGTTCTACTATGTATATCTTATATAGATGTGAATATGGTTAGGGGCCTTACACTCTGATTGGTCAGATCCCATCTTCTCAGTTCTCTTCATTTCATCTCTTCTCTTGGTTGCTCTGATGTCTCCATGTTGCCATCTTTGATCTTTTTTGTTGATAAGAAATCACAATGTGACAACCATTTCATGTGCTTATTTTATATTTTATTTCTTAACAACCTTTTAATCATTACTCATTTGGTTTAAACAGGGAGTTAGAAAGCAAGATGAATCATTCATCCCTTCAGGCTGAGTGTATCACACTAATTAACTTATTCAAACTCTGGAACTGTTTTGGTCACTTTACTGAAACCATCAAATGAGAGCTATGGTCTCAGATTGACCTGGAGTTTTATGGCTATGAATCAAACTGGTTGACCCTTGTATTTTTCCATATTTAATGTTTCAAGACTTAATTTAAATGCTAGACTACATGTGAAAATAGCTCTCACCAATCTATTATGTAAGATATATAATAAGTCAATAAGTCTGTCAGCTGCAATTTTCACTTTATAATGTTTGATCTATGTATCATTAAATCAATTGCATTGACAAGATTATATTGAGAAATAAAGATTTTTTTTTTGTTTAAAATAAAAAAATTAATTTTCTCATTAGATTCCAGATTTATTGATGTATCTACATAGATACTAATGAATTGCAGTGTAGCAAATATCCTTCTACATGACTAAATAACTGCTAAAGATATTCAAAATAGTTATAATCAGTAGTACATAAATGCCCTAAGAGTATAATTAACATTTCTTATAAAAGTCAATGATTTTAAAATATGATGCATCTTTGTTTTGTAGGTTGATGGTAGTCTACCATCTCCTATTTGTGAAAGAGAGCACTTAACTTTTGACATGGCTAACATGATCTCAGCAGACTCAGAGGATTCTCTCTGTTCTTCTCTTAAAAGTTTTAAAGATATTTTAATATCAACCATTGCAACTGTAAGTATCTCATTGGTATATTTTTGCTTTTTATCTTTTTATTTTTCAAATATTTTTAATGAAAAATAATGATGATATTTTTTACATTTTTAGCTTTTAGTTAGAATCAAACTTTGATTTTCATAAAGCATCTTGAAAATAAGACCATTCATAGCTTGTATTTAAAATAAGGATGTAATATTTAAGCATCACAATTGTTGTTTTAGTGTATTTCCTTTACTTTGCTATTTCATTGACTCATGATTATCTTGGAATGTTTTTTATAGATTACTTATTTTTGTTGAGTACATATCATATATCTATTGTTATTTTCCTTTAATCGCCCTGTCAGCTTAAGCTTTAGAATACGCTGACTGCACCTCTGCAGAGGGGTAAGACACCCCACCATCAAGGCCACCTGTTGGCCGTGGTAGGTGGTGGCAACCCGTGATGCTTAAGGACAGGATCCTGGTGGTTGAGCAGTACTTGATCTGAAAATCGAGTGGTCAAGGTACTCGCAACTCTACACTTTGGCCCTTACTGGGCTAGATGGGCAGTCGGAGTGGCTCGATCCAATCAATCAGCTGGTCATGACAGTCCTCATTTGGATTTTGCCCAAATCTAAATTTGGATGATGGCTGTTGGGTCAATCATGCTGTAGAAAGACTTTTAGCCCTTTCTGTCCCTGTGTAAGTTATCTTTGGAACAAAAACCCAGGGACAAAATAAAATAATCTAACCCCAGCATGAGTATACTGAACTTGTAGCCCTGATGTTGCCAGGCAAATGAATTTCCCTCAAGGCACATCACCGCATGGGGCTCCAGGGTGGGTGGGGAGCATGTTCAATGAAACTTATACCTGTTCACATGGATAACATAAATAAAACCAAACAAATAAAACTTTGTTTAAAAAATCAAAAAGATATCTGACTCCGATTCAGAAATAGGAAATCAATACAATACTGAAAAATTCCCAAATTTTATTATAATACAAGCTGAAAACATACCACTGGAAAATTGTTCCTTTTTAAGATTGAAAAAATACTTTCTAAAATTTATCCAACATCAGTAAAGAAGTTGAATAATGGTTCTTTATTAATAGAAGTATCCCAAAAGTTTCAGGCAGATGAAATCTTAAGATGGAAAACTCTGTATAATATTGAAATCAAAGCTTTCCCACACCCTTCACTTAATTCACCTAAAAGTGTAGTGAGGAGCAAGGAACTATCATATTGCACATTGAAAGAAATAAAAACTAACCTCCAATAACAAAAGGTAACTGACATAATAAGGATGAGTAAGAAAAAGGATGGTGAAACCCTTCAAACAAACACCTACATTTTAACTTTTAACATGCCAAAAATCCCAAAAGAACTGAAAATAGGCTATATCATAGCAAAAGTGGAAACATATTCCCAATTTGCTCAGATGCTATAACTGTCATAAATTTGGCCATAGCAAAGATAGATGCACTAAAACCCCAATGTGTGTAAGATGCAGTAAAAGTGATGAAAATAAATCAATTAATAAATGAAATGAAAAGTCTTCTAACAACTATAAAGTCTTTCATCAATACAATTATTGTCTTGGAGAAATTGCCCTCTAAAGGTAACTAGCAAAACAAAATCAAACAACTTCAACCAGGAAACTCAACAGAAGGAATATCACCAAAGAAAAAGGATTTACCTTTTAAACAAGAACAGCAAAGAAGAAGATCCCAGTCAAGATCAAAAATTGAAACTTCAAAAAACAAATCCAAAGAAGAAAAATTGGAGAGCAAGATCCCAGTCAAAACCAAAAACTGAAATAGATTTGAAAGACTAGAAGATATGGAGTTAGAAGACCAGAAGGCCCTAAAACTATCTAATAAAAGAAAAATTGACCCCAAAAGAATTACCATACCACAACAAAAAAACTAAACATAATCTTAAAACTAACATGTCCTCTAAGGATGTACAAAACTCTACAATAGAAATGGAGGAAGGAAACCCATCACCAAACCAACTGATGGACAATACAATTCAAAACTCTCTGGACGAACCTGGCACTGAATCCAAAGTCAAAACAGTGAAATGAAACCTTCATATAGCTGACTCTTAAACCACACATATATCAGTTATGGGATATAAGATACTACAATGGAATTGTTGTGGACTAAAAGCTTATTATAATGAATTACTAATTCTACAAAGTTAAACCCTGTTATTATGTCTTCAGGAAACCTTCCTCAAAGATAAAAAGGAAATAAGCTTTCAAGAATACCAACAATATAATTATATTGAAAATACTAAGTGTAAAGCCTGTGGAGGTGTATCCATATTAAGAATGATATACCTCCTAGTAAAATCGAATTAAAAACTAAATTACAAGCAGTCACCTTAAGAGTGACATTACATAGACCAATAAGCCTATGTTCAATATACCTTCCTCCACATCAACAAATAGATGAAGATAAACAGAGAATCTAATCCAACAGATGCCCAAACCTTTTACCCTTCTAGGTGACTTTAATAGTCACAACACTCTATGAGGATGTAAAGAAAATTATACAAAAGAGAATAAAATAGAAAATTTCATTGATAAAAAGGATCTATGCCTCCTTAACTAAAAAAAATAATTAAAATATCAACCCAGCAAATGGATCATCAAGCTCCATTGATCTAACCATATGTTGACCCATCAATCTTCTTGGACTTTTCATGGAATATATTTGATAATGCATGTGGAAGTGATCATTATCCAATTATACTCAACAATGAGGAATTAATACATGATCATATACAAACATGGAAACTAAGTAGAGCAAACTTGAAAAAATTCCATGAACTATGCTCAAGTCAATTAACAAAAGAAAGCATTCAAACAATTGAAAAATTTACAAGGACTGATAATTATAGTAGAAAAATGTGCCCCCCAAAATGTCTCTTCTAAAAAGAAAAACGGACCATGGTTTGATAAAGAATGCAAAAAAAGCAATAAACCAGCAAAAAACAGCTCTAAGTAAGTTCAATAAAGAACCCACCACTAGCAACTTTATTGAATACAAATTACAGAGGGCTAAATCTCACAAAACAAAAGAAAAAAAAATGCTGGCAAGAATATATTGGTAAAATTAATATTTCAACTAAACCCAAAACAATTAGGAGAATGATAAAAAAATATCAGGATAACATAACCCCATATCAATCAAACACCTCTCAGTAAAAGATACTAAAATAACAGAAAAAAGTCAATGCTAATAAATTAGCTGAAACATTCTTGGAAAATTCTTCATCCAAACATAGCAAAAAATTTAAAAAATCATTAAAAAATAAGGAAAAATACAAAATAAACTTAAATACAAAAAAAACCTTCTCAATAACAGAATTGAAAGACTGGGGCTATAGAATACACTGGCTGCACTTCTGCAGAGGGTTAAGACCCTCCTCCAACAGGCCACCTGTTTATCATGGGTGGTGACCCATAAGGTCTCGGGATAGAGACCTGGTGGCTGAGTAGGTGCATGGTCTAGGTTCCATACCAACAATGTAAACTGCAACACTCCACTTTGACCCTTACTGGAATGACGGTTGGAGCGGTCCGATCCAATCAATCGGCTGGTCATATCAGCCCTCCTTTAGATTTATATAATAATCTGAATGAGGACAATCATGCTGTGGTAAGACTCATAACTCTTTCTGCCCCTGAACAATTAGTTAAGTTGAGAACAAAAACTCTGGGACAAAAAAAATGTCAAACAACAGTATGAGTATACTGAACATGTAGCCCTTCCTAGGTACATCCCTGCATGAGGTTCTATGGTGGTTGGGGAGCATGTTCAATGAAAATCAGACCCACTCTAATGGAAAATATTCACAAACCCCAAGACTACAAAAAAACAACAAAAAAGAATGCACTCTGATGTCTCCGACATCTCCTGCTCAGAAGATGAACAAAAACATAAACTGGAAAGTTGCAGCTTTCCAGAATACATTATAATGGAATCAAAAGAAGAAACACCAATTACAAGTCTGTCCCCCTTCATTATTGAAAAGATACTCTCTGCAAACATCTCTCCTAATATGGTGAAGAAACTAAAAAATCTGAACACTCTTAATACAAATAAAAAATAGGTGGACTTTCTCCTAAAAATGAAAATGTTCCACAAAACATTAAAAAAATTCAAAGGCATAGTAAGAAGTGCAGAACTATCAATCTGTTCTATAGAAGAAATTGAAAAAGAATTTTAAAAACCAAGGTTTCTTGGAAGCAAAAAGAATAACATCCTGAAGAAATAACCAATCCATAAAAACCAATACATATATTCTTACCTTTGACAAAACAAAAATATTAAAAGAAATAAAAATAGGCTATACCATTGTCAAAATAGAGCCATATATCCTTAACCCATTGAGGTGTTATAAAGGTCAAAAATATGGCCATCATGAGAAACTGTGCAGAGTGCAGAGGTAAGATGTGTGGCAACTGTGGTCAAAAAGATCCAGACCATCCCACAATGAATGCAATAATGGCTTCAAATGTGCAAACTGCAAAGGAGACCATCCAGCATATGCCAAAATATATGAAAAAAAGAAAAAGAAATTTTAATCATCAAACATAAACAAAATATCCCTTACCAAGAAGCCAGAAAAATAATAGAAGCTCAATATCCAATATCATCCTATACCTCAGCCACAAAAAGAAATCTAGAAAAAGAACAAGAAGAAGAAAAAAAACCTTAGAAATGATAATACAGAAAATTCTAACTATAGGCCCTGATGACTGGCCCAAATTTGTTAAAGACCTCAGACCAACTCTATTACCAATAACACCACAAGCAACCAACTATCCTCTAGAAACTAAGTCACAGGAGTTAACAAAAATAAATACTTCACAGATGATCCCAATACAAAGCAATTAAAGAAAAAACATAAATACACCTACAAAAACTAATGCTTTACCTAGAACAGAAGAACACTCCCAAACAACAACCATTGAAGAAAAATCTCTCAGGAAAATAATCCAAGAAATACCTAACTCAAACAAAATAACAAAAGAGATACCTAACAAAGAACAAGATAAAACTAACCTTGAAAACAAACCAAAAGACAGAAAAAACCTTGACTAAAACTGAGGACATAAAACCAAGATCCTCCTTAAAACAAAAACCTAATTTCAAAGCAGAAAATAAATTTGAGACTCTTGAATACATGGAAATGGACGATGAGCTTGATACTGAATCAGCAACAAACTCAAATCAAAAACTAAAAAAAAACAAACTCAGAAACTGTAAGCACTAAATCTCAAAACCCCTCCACCAGCAAAAATCATAACACAAATGAACACAAACATCAAACAAACTAGCTCATCCAAAACACATAATATTATTCAATGGAACTGCTGCAGTATTAAACCAAACTTCAACGAACTACTTATACTTATATTACTTTTAAATCCTGCCACCATTTGCCTTCAAGAAACCTTCTTAAAAGAAAACAATAGCCTAAAAACTCCAAACTATGAACAATATCACTACATCCACAATACAGGACATCAGGCCAATGGAGGCACATCAATTCTTGTAAGAAATGACATATCACAAAGCCAACTTCCATAAAGTCAAAACTCCAAGCAGTCTCAACTCAAGTCACGTTACACAAAACTATCACAATCTGCTCTGTATACATTCCTCTACATGAACAAATTAACAAAACTGAACTTGAAAATCGAACTAAACAGCGCACTAAACCCTTCTCCTCCTAGGCGACTTCAATAGTTATAGTACCTTATGGGGAAGCCAACAGACACTAAAGAAAGCAAAATTGAACAACTGATAAAGAATCAAAATCTATGCCTCCTCAATCAAAAAGAGCCCACAAACATAAATCCAACAAACAGTTCACCAAGTTCAATTGACCTTACCATGTGTGACCCATTCAGCTTCATGGATTATACATGGAGCACCTATGACGATGTATGCGGAAGCGATCATTACCCAATTATCATCTGAAATAATATAATCACATGCTCAGTCGGCTGGGGCTGTAAAATACACCAACTGCACCTCTGCAGAGGGGGTAAGACCCCCCCCAACGAGTGTCCTGGATATGACACAAAACAAACTGATGGTGAGGTTCCATGCTTGGGCCTTGAGGAATGCAGAGTACCCCTTTGTTGTCATCGCTCCCAGGTCCACTCTGGCCCAGAGTGGTAGCACCTAATATGGGTCCGTCCTATCTATGGGTTAGATAGAACTAAACCGTGCTTCTTTCACTATACTGATTTTTGCATTTAAACTGCGTATTTATGCTAAACTGAATTGTTTAAAATAGAACTGTTTTGACATTGGAACTACGTACTCACGCTGAACTGAATTACTGGAAATAGAACTGTTTTGATGTTTAAACTGTGTACTTATGCTGAACTGAATTATCTGAAATAAAACTGTTTGACATTTAACTCTGTGCATTGCCCAGTTGCCCGGCGTGGTAGTACCTGATAGGGCGCTATCTATGGGTTAAATAGAACTAACGGCATATTTATGCTAAACTGAATTATTTGATTAAACAGAATAGCTTGAAATAGAAATGTTTTGACAATTAAACCATACTTACATTTAAACTGCATGCTTATGCTAAACTGAATTATTTCAAATAGAACTGTTTTTTGTCATTGAAACTGTATTTACACTAAATTGAATTGTTTAACATAGAACTGTTTTGACATGTAACTGTGTGTAAACAAAATCTGTACTTATACTAAACTGAATTAGCTGAATTAAAACTTCTTGACTAAACTGAATAGCTTGAAATAGAAATGTTTTTCACAATTAAACTGTACTTACATTTAAACTGCGTGCTTATGCTAAACTGGATTATTTGAAATAGAACTGTTTTTGACATTGAAACTGTACTTACATTAAACTGAATTGTTATATATAACTGCTTGAATAAACTGAATAGTTTGAAATAGAAATGTTTTTGACAATTAAACTGTGTACTCATGCTAAACTGAATTGTTTTAAATAGAACTGATTATTTACATAAAAATGGATTTGGCATTAAATAACCTAGAAAGGTTGATATGCCACAAAACCCATCAAATCAAATCAAACCAAACCAAACCATATAATCACACTCCTAGATGGAACACAAATAAAGCAAACCTCAATACAACTCGTAAAACAAAAAAATCCATACTATAGAAAATTCACAGAAACTCAAATCAAAACTGAAGAATGTTATCCCTCAAAACTCCACCCCTAACAAAAAATAAACCTTGGTTTAATGCAGAATGCAAAAAAGCAATCCAACAAAGAAAGGCAGCTTTAAAAAGATTTTAAAAAGAACCTATCACAAAAAAACTGTATTGAATATAAACAAAAAAGAGCAAAAGCTTGCAAAATAATAAAAGAAACTAAAAAGAAATGCTGGCAGGAACATATAAGTAAAATTAATACCTTCACTAAACCTAAAACAATATGGAAAATGGTTAGAAAAATATCCAGAAAACATAATCCTCCCCCAATTAAACACCTTATCATAAAAAACAGCAAAAAAGTTGATAGCCAACAAATTAACCGAAACATTCTCAGACAATTCCTCATCTAAACACTAGAGCAAACAATTTCAAATTATAAAGAAAAACAGAGAAAAATACAAAATAAATCTAAATTCGAAAAACCAATAAGTCTACATTGAAAGCTTCTCAATGACAGAATTAAAAACTGCCATTGAAAAATCTCACGATTCAGCAGTAGGACCTGATGAAGTTCATTACAGCTTCCTAAAACAAATTTCTCTAGAACTCTTACTCAAAACACAATAACATTTGGACAGGAAAACAATTCCCTAAATCTTGGAAACAAGCTACAATAATTCCTATACCAAAACCAGGTAAAAATACTTCATACCCTGAAAACTATTGACCAATAGCACTTACTAGGTGCCTATGCAAAACCTTAGAAAGAATGGTTAATCACCATCTAGCCTGATACTTAGAAACCAATAACTTTATATCAAATTAACAATGTGGGTACAAAAAAACGAGGTTGCATAGACCACTTAATAAACCTCGAAAGTTATATAAGAGAAGGATTTATAAAAAAAGAACATATCATAACCATCTTCTTCGATTTAGAAAAAGCTTATGACACTATGTAGAAATTTGGTATCATAAAAGACCTATATGATCTCAAACCGAGAAGCAAACTACCAAAATTTATTAAGAATTTTTTAACAGATTGAACCTTCCAAGCACGCATTGGATCCACTCTATCCAATTTAAAAAAACCAAGAAGAAGGTGTACCACAAGGCAGCATACTATCAACCACTCTTTTCAATATTAAAATAAACAATATAATAAAAGAACTCTCATCTGACATATGGATCTTTATATGTTGATGACTGCTCAATCAGCTATAAATCAAAATATATCCCTACTCTTAAAAGAAAACAACACAACATCAATAAAATCAGCAAATGGGCAACAGAAAATGGTTTCAAATTCTCAAAAACTAAAACAAAATGCATCCACTTCTGTAACCAACAAAAACTGCACAACAATCCAATACTTAATATCGAAAAAGAAAATATCCCATTTGTAGACCAGCATAAACACTTTTGACTTATTGTTGACAAAAAAACTGAACTTCATTCCACACATCAACTACATAAAAACAAAATGCAATAAAGCATTACAACTCCTTCATGTTATAGCCCATACAAATTAGGGAGCTTTACTAAAATTATATTGATCCTTAATTCAATCCAAAATAGATTACGGTAGCTTCGTTTATCAATCTACAAGAAAATCTTATTTAAAATCGTTCAACCCAATTTATCACACTGGACTAAGACTGGCACTTGGTGCTTTCAAAACAATTCCAGTAGAAAGCCTATATGCCAAAGCAAATGAAACTCCTCCAAAGCTCATGCTATAACTTGGCACTAAAATACTACACAAAATTAAAAGCCGACCTTGACAATCCTGCACACAACAGCACCTTTTATCCTAAATATAAAGATCTTTTCCTACAAAACAAAAATTCAATCAAAACTTTCGGACTCAGAATGGAACCTATCTACAAGGAAGCAGCCTTTCCAATAACTAAAATTCATAAAACAACTTCATTCAAAACACCCGCCAGAAAATCATAACCCCTCAAAACAGACTTGAGTCTCTGTAAATACAACAAAAAAACCACCCACCCAATAACATTCCAAGAAAAAGTCTAAAAAATCAAAGAAAAATATCCCAACTATATCCATATCTTCACAGATGGATCTAAACAAAATAATGTGACAACCAGTGCAGCCATCATCAATAGAAAAATTCAAATTAAAAAACATCTCCCAAGAGAAACCTCGATTTTTCAGTGCTGAGGTCTACACACTTGACCTGGTCACCAAGAGCAGGGACTCTAAATAACATAATATTTTCTGACTCCCAATCTGCCATAGTAGCAATCGAGAAAAAAAAAATTAAACAACTCACCAAATTAAACAATATCAATAACCAAAAAGAAACCATATTCTGCTGGATACAAAGTCACATTGGAATCCAGGGAAATGAAATGGCGGACTCAGCAGCAAAAACAGTACAGAACAATCCACTCGACACACACTTTACTCAGTCGGCTGGGGCTGTAGAATACACTGATTGCACCTCTGCAGAGGGGTAAGACCCCACCGATGAGTGTCCTGGATAGGACACTAAACAATCTGATGGTGAGGTTCTAGTAATGCTGCAGCTTTGTGGAATGCAAAGTACCTCTTCATTGCCATCGCTCCCAGGTCAACTCTGGCCTGGAGTGGTAGCACCTGATAAGGGTCCTATCTATGGGTTAAATAAAACTAAACTGTGGTTTGAGTTTACTGTTTTTTTGCATTTAAACTGCGTATTTATGCTAAACTGAATCGTTTAAAATAGAACTGTTTTGACATCTAAACTGCATACTTATACTAAACTGAATTGCTTGAAATAAAACTATTTTTACCTTTAACTCTCTGTATTGCCCAGTCAGCTGGGGCTGTAAAATACACCGACTGCACCTCTGCAAAAGAGTAAGACCCCCCCCCCCAATGAGTGTCCTGATTATGACAGTAAACAATCTGATGGTGAGGCTCCAGTGATGCTGGAGCTTTGGGGAATGCAGAGTACCCCTTCATTGCTATTGCTCCCGGGCCCACTCTTGCCCGGAATGGTAGCACCTGGTAAGGGCCCTATCTATGGGTTAAATAGAACTGTATACTTATACTAACTTGAATTGTTTGAATTAGAACTGTTTGACTAAACTGAATAGCTTGAAATAGAAATGTTTTTGACAATTACATTCTACTTACATTCAAACTGGATTCTTATGCTAGACTGAATTGTTTGAAATGGAACTGCTTTTGACTTTGAAACTGTACTTACACTAAACTGATTTGTTTAATATAAAACTTTTTTGACATTTAACTAACTATTTGCATAAAATCTGGCGTTAAATAACCTACAAAGGTTGATATGCCATAAAACCTAAACAACCAACCATCAACGTACACTTTAAAATCCTTTTCACAGACTTAAAAAGAACCATAAACGTTTATACTAAACAAGAATGGCTGAATTACTGGGATAACTTTCAAAACAACAAACTATATGAAATAATGTCACAAATAGGAGAATCACAAAAAAATCAAAGCAAGATGTCCAGAAAAGAAGTAACATTATCAAAACTAAGAATAGGACACTCACACATTATCCATTCATACCTCCTCAAAAAAAGAAGAGACCCCCAAATTGCATACCATGCCAGAAACCATTAAACATATACTAGCAGAATGTATCAAACTGAAACCAATACAACAAAAATATTACCAAACAACAAACTTAAAACAAATATTCTTCCAAATAAATTCCAAAAAATTACTTGGATACATAAAGGAAGCTCACATCTACAACAAAATTTTAAAATTTTCTACAAAAAATGTTAAAAGAAATACTTATAAAAATGTGTTTAAACAAAAATATATTTTTAAAAATGTATAAAAAGAAATGCATTTACAAAAGAAAATATGTTAAAAAAATATATTTAAAAAAAAAACAAATACCATCACTAATTTATTTCAAAAACTTAGTCGGCATTAAATGATTCTTTGAGGTTGATATGCCGGAAAACAAAACAAACTCAAAAAGCACAGCAGCAGGGCCGGAGGAAGTCCATTATAGTTTTTTTGAAGCGACTCCCTCCAAAATCTTTGGAACTTCTAAAGATGTATAATCAAATTTGAATTAAAAAAGATTTCCCTGAAACATGGAAACTATCAACAATTATACCAATTCCAAAACCAAGAAAAGATACTTCCAATCCTGAAAACTACAGACCAATATCCCTAACGAGTTGTCTGTGCAAAACATTAGAAAGAATGGTAAATCATAGATTGGTTTTGTATTAGAAAACTAATAATCTAATTACAAATGCACAGTGTGGAAACCAAAAAAAAAAAATCATGCTTGTATAGTCCATTTAACTAATCTAGAGAACTACATAAGAAAGGCATTCATTAGAGGAGAACATGTCACAACAGTCTTTTTTGACTTAGAAAAAGCTTACAATATCACCTGGAAATTTGGAATTATAAAAGATCTTCATGAATTTGGACTAAAAGGCAGATTACCCAAATTTATTTTGCCTAGTCGACTGGGACTGTAGAATACACAGACTGCACCTCTGCAGATGGGTAAGACCCCTCCCCCCACAACGTGTGTCCTGGATATGACGCTAAACAATCTGATGGTGAGGTTCCAGTGATGTAGCTTTGGGGAATGCAAAGTATCTCTTCATTGCCATTGCCCCCAGGTCCACTCTGGTCCGGAATGGTAGCACCTGATAGGGCCCTATCTATGGGTTAAATAGAACTAAACTGCATACTTATGCTAAATTGAATTGTTTGAATTAGAACTGTTTGACTAAACTGAATAGCTTGAAATAAATGTTTTTGACAGTTAAACTGTACTTACATTTAAACAGCGTGCTTATGCTAAATTGAATTGTTTGAAATTGAACTGTTTTTGACATTGAAACTGTACTAAACTGATTTGCTTAAATAGAATTTTTTTGACATTTAACTGTGTGTAAACAAAACCTATACTTGTATTAAACTGAATTAGAACTGTTTGAATAAACTGAATAGCTTGAAATAGAAATGTTTTTGACAAACTGTGTACTCATGATAAACTGAATTATTTGAAATAGAACTATTTGCATAAAAATGGATTTGGTGTTAAATAACCTACAAAGGTTGATATGCCATAAAACTCAACCAACCAACCAACCCAAATTTATTAAAAATTTCTTATCAAATAGAACCTTCAAAGTATGCTTAGGATCCACCCTATCAGATATAAGAAAAACAAGAAGAATGTGTACGACAAGGTTGTATACTGTAAACTACCCTCTTTAACATCCAGATAAATGACATAAAAGAACACTCTTCTGATATGAATGGGTCTCTATATGTGGATGATTGTACAATAAATTACAAATTAAGATATATACATAAAATTGAAAGAAAATTACAATGCAATATAAATAAAATCAATAAATGGGCAATTGAAAATAGATTCAAATCTTCAGAAACCAAAACTAAATGTATTCATTTTTGCAACAAACGAAATTTACACAAAGATCCAAAATTAAATATTGAAGGGAAAAATATTCCTTTGTAGCACCACACAAGTATTTAGGAATAATTTTTAGACAAAAAATTTAATTTTATACCACTCATTATAATCACATTAAAAACAAATGCAATAAAGCATTGCAACGCTTATGTGTCGTAACTTATACAAACTGAGGAACAGATAAAGCAAAACACTCCTATTGCCCAGTTGGCTGGGGCTGTAGAATACATTGACTCCACCTCTGCTGTGTGGTAAGACCCCACCCCCAACGAGTGTCCTGATATGACACTAAACAATCTGATGGTGAGGTTATATTTCTATGAAAATGGATTTGTCGTTAAATAACCTACAAAGGTTGATATGCCATTAAAACCCAACCAAACCATGAAGAAACACTCCTAAAATTATACAGAACTCTAGTAAGATCCAAAATAGAATATAGATGCTTCATATACCAATCAGCAAGAAAATCATACCTGAAGATTTTAAATCTTATTTACCGCACAGGTCTAAGACTGACATTGGGAGCTTTCAAGACATCCCCAGTAGAAAGTCTATATGCTGAATTATATGAAACACCTTCAAAACTCAGATGTTACAATTTAGCTTTAAGATATTATATAAAACTAAAAGCTGACCCTACCAATCCAGCACACAACAGCACCTTTAGACCTAAATGTAAAACTCTCTTCCAACAGAAAGAAAAGGCCATCAAAATTTTTGGACCCAGAATAGAATCCATTTGCCAAAAAGCAAACATACCTATAACAAAAATCCATGAAACCTTTGCTTTCAAAACATCTCCCTGGAATATAATGACTCAAAAAAAAGACCTAAGCCTTTGCCAATATTATAAAGAAAAAACATGCCCATTAACATACCAAGATAAATTCCAGAAAATAAGACAAATATATCCAGATTATACATCCATCTTCACAGATGGATCAAAAACAAAAGATGTAACATGTAGTGCTGCCATCATAAATAACATTCAAAAAAGAAAATGTTTCCTAAAAGATACCTCTATCTTTAGTGCAGAAATTTATGAAATTTAGTGCTGTTTTTATATTTAACTCTATAGCCAAGTTGGCTGGGGCTGTAGAATATATACCGACTGCACCTCTGCAGAGTGGGGGAAGGATCCCCACCCCTACCCAACCGAGTGTTCTGGATATGACACTAAATAATCTGATGGTGAGATTCCAGTAATGCTGGAGCTTTGGGGAATGTGGAGCACCCCTTCATTGTCATTATTCATTGAAATAGAAATGTTTTTGATAGTTAAACTGTGTACTCATGCTAAACTGAATTGTTTGAAATAGAACTGATTATTGTATAAAAATGGATTTGGCATCAAATAACCTTCATAGATTGATATGCCATAAGACCCAAACAACCAACCAACCTGAAACATGCACAAGACAAAATCAATCCAACCATTCTGACATTAAATGACTCACAGGAGTTGATATGCCATTAAAAGAATTTTTTTAAATATTCCTTTAGGTATATAAGCAGATTTCCTTATGTGTATTTGATTGTATTAGGTTATAATTTGATGTAATTTTTGTCTATGGCAAAATAATCAGTTTAAATATTATTTTTATATTTCAGGCAGTTGAAATAAAGGATCAACTCTCAAAATTTAACATTTCTGATTTCAATAGCAATAACATGTCCAATTGTAACTGTTGTCGTGACTTCAGAATGAAAGTAGCAACTGAATTATCTCAGTATCAAGACTGGTTGAGTTTGTTGTTAAACAAAAAAAATGAAGTGGATAATTGGTAAGTTGGTTTATATTTTATCTACTTTTTTTTTTCCAGTATGTATTTATTTTTTATCTGAATATTTCTGAGATACATTTATCAAATTATACTATTCTTATGTATGTGAAAAATACAAATAAAATGAGTTTTATAGTGATACAATTTTAAGTATAGACTTTTTATGTTTAAATAACTGATTAATAAGTAAAATTGTATAGTTTTCAAAATATGTTGTTCATTCTTCTTATCTAATTATGTATTTTTGATTGAGTAGATTGATTTAATTTTATTGCTTATTTCAATTTCTCATCTGATATTTTACTTTTAAATATCAGATATTCTTTAATTTATTTAAGTTTTACTTTTTTCTCAATTTCTTTGTTATTTGATCTTTGGATACTTTTTGATTATATGGCTGCAACCTTCAATTGTATTTTTCAAATTGCTTTTGTGGCTAACAAATACCCAACCTTCATTTACCTTCAAGGTGCTAAAAGGCAATGGCTGAGGGTCATTGCCCCGAAATAACAAAAGATGAAATCATTGAAACTGTGTGCAAACAAATGATTAATATTAAATAGAATTATTAGTATTAGAGAGCAATATTTGAAAACGTTTAATAAATAGAATTATTAGTGTTAAATAGCAGTACTTGAAACCATTTCTGTGGAAACAAATGGGCTAAAAATAAAAAAATCTAAAAATAAAGTTACCTATAGACTATTTGCTTATAAAACTATATATATATATAAACAGGATTTGGCATTAAATAACCCATGAAGATTGGTATGTCATTAGACCAAACCAAACTAAATAAAAATTTTCAAAGTTTGTTGAAATAAATGGCTATTGTATCACCTTTGTTGACTACTTTTTTTGTGCTGAGTTGCAATATGATTGCAATAACATTTACAAAAGTATTGGTTTTAGTTTTTTAAAAGACATCACCATTTCTATATATAGATAACTAACAATAAACCAGCTGTGAATATTAAACTAGTCATCTATTTTGTGGAATGATTTTGAGAAATGTAATTTAGTGTTAGTAGAAGTAAAGTTTCTTTTATGAAAAATGTTTTTTTTTATATTCATGAATTTAACAATTAATATTTAAACTGTTTTGTTTGTTACTTATACTTAATTGACTATATTTTGTAAACATATTGAGAAAAAAAACTTTGACTAACAAGACTTTTGAATTATTTTGATTTATCTAATTCATGAATATCTTAATTCAGTTTTTAACTATATGATGTTGTGTATTGATACTTTTCCATATTTACTTTCAGGTCTTCCCAACTTATTAAAATATTAAAAGGTAAGAAATTTCAGTTATCTTGGTATGATATTTTTTAAAGATATATCTACACTGTTAACACATCTTATTCACATGGATTATTGTTGTGGGGAAGTGATCAATCCCAGTTGGGTCATTTGGGTGTTGAAAAATCTAAAATCCCTGATGAACCCAGAAACATCTCTAAATAGATGTCTCAGTGCATTTATAAAATGACTTAAGAATAATTTTTCAAATTGTTGTAAGGGAGGATATGTCTCCTACAAGAAAAAGTTTAGTAACTGGCCTACCACTGACAAACTGTGGGCAAGATTATTTGATTTTGCAGGGCCCATGAATGGTTAGTACTACCTTATTGTAGTTGACAGTTTTACTAAATAGCCAGAAGTGCTAAAGTGAAAGAGACCGACATCAACTGTTACAATATAAATTTTTGCACAAACTGTTCATGAGGTTTACATCAAAAGATTTTAAAGTGTTCTGTGAATCTTTTTACAATCAATCACAATGCACCTTTTCCATCCAAGATCAAATGGATTTGCAGAGGTTTGTCGATATGCTGAAGGGAGCTCTAAAGAAATATGACGGTAGAGACTCGGAGGAAATCTGAATTCAACAATTCCTCCAAGTATATTGTATCACACCAAATCCTGGCACAGTGTCAGGTATGTCACTGGTAGAATTGATGTTTGCAAGAAAAGTTAGATTGGTGTTTGAAGGACAGCTGCCTGAGAAAAAAATGTATTCAAAAAAGAAGACTGATACAGTTAAACATTACAACCCAGCTGAGAAAATATTCTTTAAAATTTATAAAAAGAATAAGGAATACTAGGAAGAAGGTGTAATTGAAAAACACGTTGGAAGTGTATGATTAAAGGACCGAGTTGGGTACATAAACACCACTGAAACCAATTGAAGAAATGGTACTCAGACAATAGAGATACAAGATTGGAAGAACCAATGATGTTGTTGCATATACCTATACCAGAAAAATATCATACTAGAAGAACTAGTCAAAGGAAAAGAAATCTAACAGAAACCCTGGATATCAATCCCAAAAGGAAGTGGTATAGCTTCCATGTGAAGTGAAATCTCAAAAGGGGAGGTGGTGTAAGGGATGATATTTCCTCTACAATAAAATTGGACTTGTCCCACTAGACATAAGATAGACTAGACAAGGTTCGCGGTAGTAGTTAGTCTTGCTTATGGTGTATTCATTACTGTTGTTGAAGAACTGTGCATTTGATACTATTTATTATATTCCCTTGTATCTAAAGGTAATAAACCTATTTGTTAACCTTTCCCAGATTCAGTGTTTATTGATAAACTCAATCACAACATTAATTAAAAAAATGAATCTTAAAGTCTGATTTTATTCTAATTAAGAAATCATCAGAGTATATAACCTAAAATGAACATAGTCTTAACCACCCCCTTGCCATTGTTATTTATTTGAAATAAATTATGAATATTAAGCAGTTATGTTTGACTTGATCTACTCTTGATGCTTAATAGGAAACAAATATCATGGTAGTCGCTTTCAACAAGTTTTATCTTGAACAGGAGTTCTAATGATGAAAGTAATTAATACTTTTAAGTTAAGATACTCAAGAGAGTTTCTTAAAAAAGTGGAAGTAATGATAGTTATAGTAAAATGATATACCAATTTCTGAGTGACCTGTGCAGAGGCTTTTGCCTTAAAATTCACCAAGTAGTATATGATAAGAATTACTATTAATGTGGTAGTAGTAGCTCAAAATAGGATAACATGAATTTTTTACGAGATAAATTGGATTTTAATTGACTATAAGCGCTTCACATTGTGACAATAGTCGATTTAATATTAATAGGTAATGCTGTTTTTAAACTATATATCCCCTATTTAGTTATGTTCTTTAATTCAGTTGACAATTCATCAAAAGAATGTACTCAAGATAATGCAGATTTGAAAATTGTGCATGACTTTACCAATGACAATATAGGCATGCTGACAGTGGAGTTAAAGGAATTTGAAACTTTGTGTGTGACTCTTTCAAACAAGGTAATATATTATTTGATGTTTTTTTCTTTTTGTTAGTGTATTTTATATTTTAAAAAGGTAATATTTTTTTATGCTTTTTTTTTTAACTAATGTATTTTATATTTTGAAAAACCCATGTTGGTAACATTGTTATATTGAACTTTTAAAAAAAAAGTTTAGGTTTTAACTTGACAGAAATAATCTGATATCTTAGGAATTGCTTGATTGTTTAAAAAATATCTTTTTAATTTTTGTTAAAATTATGTATGCAATATTCTGACAGAAAATTAAGCTACATATAAATATCATAACCAACTTTTAAACTTAATTGTTTTGTTGGTGGTTTCTGATGATATATGTTCACATATTTTCTTATTTTATAGAACTTCTACATTTATTGATAGTATTAATTATATTGATGTAGATATAAGGACTGTGACTATACACAGTACATAGGATTTTCTCAGATCTGCCTCATGGTTGAGATAGTTGTATATTTCTTACAAATGCTAAAAATTGATATTTAGGTCCAGGTAAAAGCCAGGATTTTGTATGTTGATTTTCAAAACTCTTCTCACCTAGAAAATTGGAGCAACACAATCTTCCTATCCCATATGACCTTGTGTCATACTAAGTTTAGTTAAAGTAAATATCTTTATTACCAATTAAGTGTCTTAAGAATTTGTCTATCTATTCCTTCCTTTTACAGCAAAGAGTATACTAACTTCTGGTCAACAAATTTTGCATATTATTCCAAATAAATTGTTGGACTGCAACATCATAAGCAAATTCAAATTCCAGTTGCACTAATATATTCACTTTCTAATACCTTTGGTAAAGGTATGAACTCTTTTATCTATGAGTTAAATAGTACCACTACTGTTCTTCTGCAGTGATGGCTTTGGCAATAAGTAACTAGCAAAGGTTGATATGCCATTAAACTAAGAAATCAACCAAATAAACTATGCTACAGTTAGAAATCATCTCAACTTTTTTAAATGTCTTAGTACCTTTTTTGAAATTTTTTCTTATATAATTTATTATCAGACACACGCAGAATCAGTTATATTTAGTATGTCTTGTTTAGTATAGAGCAATCTTTATTAAGTAATATTCATTCTGATCAGTATGAATGTAAATTTTAGCTTTTGCTTGTATTACTTTTTTTATTCTACTATGCAGATAACAGTTGTAACAGTAGTTTTGAATAGATATTTTTTTTCATTTTTAAAAATTCATACTTGTAAATGTACAAATGCTTGTTGATATACTTTTCAAATGTATCATTTTATTTTAAAACATTTTGGAAATGGCTGATGCTGGTTTTATATTTAACAAGACAAACTGAAAAATACTAAGAAAGTTTTAAAGTTTTTGCCCATAACTTATGGTTTTTTCTCTTTAAATTCAGCTCAAACAACTGGATACCAACAATACCAAACATGATGAAAACTTAGAAGAAACAGTTTGGAACATTTTAAGAAAACATTTTCTTGAATCTGGTGACAACCAACAAATTAATGTTATCAGGTTAGATTTTGTACCTACCTTTTAAAACTTTTTATTGTAAGTATAGTTTAAACTAAAAGTTTTAACTGCTTAGCTTATATTTTTCTTTCTCTGTAAAAAAAGGGACAGACTTGAGAAAAGACAAAGTTTTATTCACTTGATCTTGATTTATAAATTGTTTCTATGTTTATCAATTTTTTCATCCTTGTTGTCCAGATTTTACCTGTAACCCTTGCATATTTTAATTTTTGTCAAATGCATATTTACTACGTATTACCTTATTACAGATTTGGATCCTATATTGCCTAACACATATTACTTATAACTCTTACCTACCTATCATCATTTACCTTTTTACTTATTTATTTATCCATTCACTGTAGATGACTGGGACATTAAGAGAAAAAACTTACAAAATTTCCCTTAATGGAATAAGTTGCTTTATAGAGATATTTTGAGAAATAAAAGATAAATGTAATATTTTTGATAAATTCATCTTCAGTTCTGTGTTAATTATTTTTTGTCCTACTATTTCTATATTTAAAATTGTTACTTGTATTTTACATTTGATATTTATTTTTATTTACATTCTATTTGGTATTAACTTTTAATTTTTTACAAAATATTTATATATAACCTTAATGTTTTTGGCAATTTGAAATATTGACAAAAATCACAGTCATATAATATTTTAAACTTCTTGTTCTTTTTGCAGTATACTATGTAATTAAAGGTTTTAACTTTTATTTTGTTACAATTTCAATAACCACCAAACAATAATTTTAATTTTGACCCTTTTTTTAAGTTTATTCTAATGCAACTCACCAAGTTATGTATTGTTTTTTGTTTGTAAAACAATTTTTGCAGGTTTTCAAAGTACATTAGTCTGAAATCACTTAAATTTTATAAGAAAAAGTATTGAATATATGGGATCAAATTTAGCACATTGTTAACAAATAAATTTGGCTTGTGTGATCATCTTCTGGCAGAATATAGAGTTTAAATGTGGCATCTAAAAATTTGTATTAAATTTAGGAATGAGTTACATTATTTCTTTACATTTTTATTTACAATAGTTTATAAGGTTCTTGATAAAAATAATGTAACTGAAAAAAAGAACAATGACGTTGCTATTACAAATTACAATTCAAGTAGACAATCAAATTGGAACCAGAAGTAAACAAAGTTTTTTCCCAGTTTTTTTTACAGTCAATTACAAAAGAAAGAAGCAGACAAAAGTATTAATCATTAACAGTTTTTATATCCAGTCCTATGAGAATTGTTTTATACATTAACAGGTACTTGAAAAAATATAAATAAAATATTCTAAGGTATCAATGAGGTTTTATGAATTTTGAAACTCCATTTTATTTATATATTTTTGCTTATCTTTTAAAATAGAATTTAAATATATATTTAATTTAATATTTGTTTTCCTTTTTTGTAATACAAACTGCTTGTTAATCAACATAAAATTGTAATTTTTTCCTTTAGATAAGCTACCAATTTTTTTATGCTCTATAAATTTATTGAGGAAATTAGTTTTCACTTAATTGCTATTTACACTAACATCCTTTTTTAATAATAACTTTTTTAAAATGCTTTTGTATATAAACATTAAATGTTTAAGAATTGATAAACTGTATTGACTATGTTGTCTTAATGTTGCTTTTTGTTTAACATTTGGATATTCCTGATACAGTAATAGTGAAAGTATGAAAAGGAAAGCTTGCTTTCTTTTGCTGCTACTGCTGTTTTCTCTCCTATTTCTTTTTTGTGATTATATTATAAAGCTAGCAGCCATGATTCCAATCAATAGAGCTTGAAGCTTGATGAAAGAAAATACCAAAAAAAACATAACATTAGTTCCACTTTCATTTTCCTGTTTTTGTTCCATTTCTTTTGTTTATTAAGAGATTTTTATTTGTCAAGATACAAAACTGATTATTTGTTAAGAAATCTTGCTGACATGCTACACTGTGTAGTTCTTTCTTACTGTTGCTATCAAAAGTAGGAAGAATAAAGAAAAGTGATTGGAAGTGTTATGAATATAAGAAATATATTTTTATATATATTCCTCATTTCATAGAGGGTGATAAAGAGATATTGATTCAGTATTGATTAATTGTTTTACTGAAGAGTGCATGTATGCACACTCACACATGGCTTGGATCTAATTTAATTGCTTCACCTGTTTCTTTTTTGAATGTTGATTGTACATGGATGCAGACAAAGCATAGTGGCATACAGAGAGTTGTGCAGGAGGCTTGAGATTTACGTCATCAGTTGTGTGGACTTGTTTTACTGCTTGTTTGATGTACAGGTAGCAATGTTTGTCACTGGCTGCAGAAATGCTAAGATTGTGATTCATGTAAAATATACTCCTACTACTGTTGCTGCTGCTAAGTGAAACAGCAAGTGAAAACTAAAAAAAAAAAAATCTCCATATGGATTTACCATGCAGTTACCATTTTTTTTTTTTTGACTGAATATGAATTGTTTGATAAGTATGAGCTTGGTCAGTAAGACAGATGACACTTAGAAATATAAAATGGAGGGGATTTCCTTCAGCTGGCAAGTGACATGGCTGAAGTACTAATCATTGAAGATGCTGTCAAGGTTGTTTGGCAAGAAATCAAAGACTAGGTCAGTTCCTTTTTGTTTCCAGTTTATTTGATTTTGGTGCAAATCAAGTCGTATCTCTCTGTAACACGTTACCCTAAGACCTTCTTCCAAGTTCAAGGTTATTTTGCTTTCTCTCCCTTCTTACTCATATTTTGTTGGCATCCAGTTTGTTACCAATATTATCTATTGTTATTTCTATAGTTTTAGCCAGTAATTGGTTCCAATAAACTAATATAAGCATTACTTCAGCATTTTAAAAAATTATCCCTATTGCCTGTTGTGTCAATTTTCATATTTTATTTGGTGTGTTTTGATTGACTGATATGGTGTAGATATTTATTTTTGAGTTTCCTGAAAAGAATATTTTTTCCAGTTGATACTGATCTAAACTATTAAAGTTCTTCACTAATTTTTGTTAGCTGTTGATAATTAGAAAATATTAATGGTAACTTAAGGTCATCTCAAAAGAAGATACTAATTTGTCAAATGCTGCTACTCATCTGTTTAAAATGATTTTATAAACTGATAGTTTTTTTCATGTAAAAATTTATATTGTTTGGTGAATCTTAGTAATTTTACAAAAATTTCTTAGTATTTTCTCTGCCTTGATTTTTTTAAATGTTATCATTTAATTATCAATACTAATAAGCATATAACCATATTTCATTTAAAAAAACAAAGACATTTTGTTATTACTTTGAAACTTGCTGATTTTGAGACATAGGATATAGAAAAATTGTATAGTGCATAAGTAAGTTTTGATTGCATTTTTATAAATAAAAGCATACTTTGTCATGCTTGTTATTTTGCAAATAAAACTAATAAATTAACTGTTTTAAAATTGGTGAATACCTTTTTCAATTTTTTTTAATTTGTTAGAAATTAAAGAAGAATAAAAAAAGATTAAGCTTTTGTTGGTTCTCAGGGAATTAGAAATCATTACCATTATTTGTTTATGAAAGTTTGTGTAAACCTTAAGCAATCTTTTTTTTTTATGATTCACTATTGTAAGATTTTTTTACCTGGTAAAATATTCAGTACTTTGAAAACTATGAAGTAAGAAATTATTGTAATTATTTCTTTACTTAGAATATTTAATTTTTACTTATGTGGTGGAGTTTTAAATATTATATCCACCTAAACTGCATGTACTATTGGATTATAAATCTAATGAGTGCATTTGTATAGATTTTATGCTTAAAAATTTGTTATAAAGTAAAATTACTGGAGAAAATATTTTAAAATTTCTTTTTATTCTTTTTAGATATTTTAAAATCAAAATCATAAAATGTATTTAAAATTAAGTGTCTTGTGTTGTTTTGGTATTTGGAGGATTTCTTTTTTGATTTTTAAAATATTAATGATTCAGTTTTGTTTGTAAGGTTTTTGTAATTTATACTTCTGTTCTATGATAGTTACATTTAGTGTATGAAATTTATATGCAAATATATCAACTATTGTGAAACAGAGGTAGTAAAGAAATTTCTCTGACAATTTTAATTATCATTCTTGGATAGTTGATTTGGTTGAATTTTTCTTATTTATTCAATATGCAGAACACTCAAGTCTTATGAATAAGGTTAACTTTAAACACTTGAAATTTCCATTTTGTTTACTTTAAAGTAAACAATCAAACAGTTATTTTGTCAGCATTTACTAGTGTTTTCTATTTATTGTGAATATAATTTTTAAAGTCACTGAATTTTATGCAAATTTCTGTTATATCTAAATGCTATTTGTCCTTGCTAAGACTTTAAAACACTATAAACTAGAAACAGAAAACTTTTAAAGGATACATATCTTCAGGTTTTGATTGTAATACTTCAAGAATTTCAGACTGAGGATTAAATTTTATGACGTATGTATGTATCTCTTTGGAATTTGGTATCTCTTTGGAATTTGTGTGCATTTACATATATTTTGAGTAAGTAAGCATTTCGCTTTTAATACTGAGAGATAAAAAAAACAAACTCATCTTTTTAATTTAAAAAAAAAGAAAAAAAATTTTTTTCTATAAATTAAACCTGATTGAAAATGAGATTTTCACTTTTTAAACAACTTGGAAAAAGTAATTTAAAATCTTATATTATTTTAATTACTGTATATACTTATATATAGGTTGAATTTTGAAGACCTAACTTTTAGTCAAAAAATGATGTCAACCTATACACAAGTAATCATTTTATGAGGTTGAAATTCTAACATACTGGGAATGACTCAGAACAACTTTTACTTTCAAAAATTAATCCTATAGATTAATGATTTCATAAGTGTAAATTAAGGTTCAACTATTATATTGATATATCTTATTGCTTTAATCTGTTAGAAACAGAAATTTGGGATATTGGAAAACAATAATTCTGAACATTCTGGCAAAATAACTTGCTATAGTAAGGTAAGGGATTGTGATGCCAACAGATAAACATAATCTCATCCAATAAAATTAATTTGTTTACACCAAATGTATTTTGACAGGAATGCTTTTCTGTAATCTTTTTTTTTGCTTTCAGACAAATGCTTTTCATTCATTTCTTTGAGTCAGTATTTTGCTTATTTTTGTAAATTTGCTGGGTTTTTTTTTTTTAAATGAGACTGAAAAAAATGGTATTATTTATCAATTGTATAAAATTTGAACAATAATAATCAATTGTAGCATCAATGAAATTTTGATCAACAGAAAGTTAAGTAATTTATTATTATTATTTCTCTCTTTTAGAGAGAATTTTTCCAAAATATTTGTTTTTTAACTCTTTTTTTTATCAATTGTGAACTATATTATTATGTTCTTATTCTTTATTTATAAATCATCTTCCTTGAATCCCTATGTGCTCAACCATTTTGATTATTATTTTGAAAAGAAATGTAATGTCATTAATTTTAGATGAAGATTGCTGATCCTCATTATTAATTTTAAGTAATATTTTTCTATATCTTCTTAATTTTGGTTGTTTTCAATTGCCACTTATTTGGGTTGTTATATTTGACAGCATGTATTTAAAACAATAATGAAGGATAAGCTCTCAGTGAGATTTGAACCCATGCCTCTTTTTGGCTGCTTTTCAGTACCACCTGGTTAACCATCTAAGCTACAAGAGCAGTGCTATTGCAGTTGTCCAAATAATACATATAAACTTAACCCATACTCTCCTCTCAGATTTTTCAGTGCCATATTTGTTATTGTTTTTACATACTAGTAATGTTACAAGCATATTTATTTATTTTTATTATAGAAGATTGATAATCGTTAATATTATTAATTCTAACTAGTATTTTTCATTTTAATTTTGGTTGCTTTTTAATCACAACTTGTTTCAACTAAGAAGTAACTACAATTTAGAAAATAACGAAAAATGTTAGTTAAAATTAATTGTAATGTCATTTAGTCAGGTGTCAATAAAATGATTATTTTTTATTTCTTGAATTGTTTTTGTTGTTATTAATCTTATCTTCAGAAAGGAAATGAGAGGAAAAAGGAGAAAAATAGTAGTTCAAACAGTAATTTATTTCATTTGAATTTTTGGATACTAATATCTTCCATAGTGTTTCATATAGGTGTGAATTGGAAAAAAAACCCTGAATTATGGAAACAAGGAGTTGTGCTAAGGGAATGATAAGTGTAAAAGGTTTTATTAATGATCGATATGAGAGTTTGATTGATTGGAAAAGGAAAAGTAAAAATGCATAAAATGTTTACTTTTTCTGTCATCCAATGATCATGCTTTTTTTCACATTAATAGATGATGTATTTGATCCTTTTGACATCTATTTTGATAAGAAATGTTATATCATCTATTCAGATATCAATAAAATGTTTTTTTATAGTGTGAAAGGTAACAAAATAACTCAAGAAAGGAAAGTAATATAAAAAATAACTTGTGAATATTGATTCACAATAGAATGTACTTTTGTATCATTTGTCTATGGAATTATTCAGAATTGAATAGAAATTGACTTAGTCATTCATCATGAATTAAGAAATGTTATTGTTTGATAAAGTCCTTTTTTATGTATGTTTTAATTAATTTTAATTTATACCACACTCCCATCTCAAAATTGAGTCTTGATTACATATAAGTTTTTAAAATTTTTTAAAAAATTTCAAATGATTCCTGTCTAAATCATTATTATTAACTGATGTGCTCATCTTGTTTGTTCTTATAGTGACAATGTTTTGACCATTGTACCCTTTGGCTTTCTTCAGGTGTCTGTTGTGGTTGGTAACCTTCTAGATATTTTGAACCACTTGTATCTATTTGGTCATTGTTATCTAGCTTTGTTTTAAATGGCTCTGGTTACTTGGTGATTGTGTATTCAATCCCTGAGTTAGTCTGTGTATAAAAAAAATGATATACTCTGGTTCACTGGAAGGGACAAGCTACTTCTTAGGTATGAAATAACTAATATAATCTGAGGAATGAGAACAATCTATCTATAAGGATTAAATGAAGTTTGGTTCAAAATTCACAAAAAAGTTACTAACTAAAAGAAAGATACCATGGCTGAAATATTGTGACTATGACTATCAAGATGAAGGCACTAATCCAAACAAATCAGTGAAAACTAAGATATCATATGAACTATTTTTGCAATTGAGAAACCTAGAGACTAGAATTGATAAGCACTCAACTGTGCTCCTTCTAATTTGGGTGTGAATTTAAAATATTTGTAATTATTTGGCTGTAGATTTAATATTTGTTTACAAAAATTTAGATTTGCGAATCAGTCAATTAACAGATGAATTTATTCAAATGATATAACCAAATTGCTATAAATATGCTTTTAGATACTCGTTAACTTGTTTAAAATTCTCTTTGCTTCCATTCACAAATCATCTTATTAAAAATACTCATAACAATATTATCATATCACGTTATTCATTGGTTTGCAATACCACTTTATAAATCATATATAAATTTTAGAAAAATATTTAGGTTCATGAGAAGATTTTCTTTCATGAAATGGAAAATTGTATCTATATTGATAGTTGGAAAGAGTTTGTTCTCTAAAGATGGTCAGTTTGATGTAGAACTACCAATTTTGGTATGCATACTTATTGAACCCAGGGAAAGGTTTCAATTTTTTTTCGTAGGAAAGGAGGGTTTAAATGAGGACTCTAACAAACAATATTCAATGGGAAGCCATGTTGCTGCAAGACATAACTAATCATACAGAATTTAAATTTCTAAACTTCAAAATAATAAAAATTAATGAATTGCTTAACTAAAATAATTATTTACAATTAGTTAGATATTACAGATTAGGTTATAAGTAGTTTCTCAAGCCAGAAATTTCAAATAATTACTAAAAACCAAAAATATTTAAATTGATGAATCTCTTAAATATCACTCTTTTGAATTGAAAAGAATGTTTTATTGTAATTTTAACCAGCTTCAATCTAATTCTTGATCTCTTTTAAAGGTGTACAAATACTTCAGCTATTTTATTATATAATTAAATTCTTAGGTTTTTCTGGAGAATCTGTTGTATCTTTTATTTCATTTTGCCTGCTCCAAAGCAAAATTCAGTAAATTTGAAATTTATTTAATGAACAGAATATATGAGCTGCCCATATCAAGTTTATAACTTAAAAAACAAAGTTGTATCATTGAATCATCATCATGACTGAAAGATTTATTGAATGTAAAGATACCTTATTACATATATTTTTTATTAGTTTTGACTTAATTGCTATATATTTTTGTAGCTTTTTATCTCAGCACTCTTCAACCATTAAAATGTGAGAATTCAAAATAAATAAGTATAAGCAATTTCATTTTAGTTTACATTCCATACTTTGAAATCTGCATAGATTATAGTTGAACTTTATGCTACAAAAGTTGTTATCATAAGATGAGGTTCTCCTCCCCCAATACTTCTGTCACTGTCTTGACTTTATTTCATATGATATTGTTTACTTATCTCGTAGTAAGTGTAGTTTTGACTTAAATTCTGATTTTAAGTATTTTCATTCTATTTGACTTGTTACTATATTAATTTTTTTGCTATTTCTAACACCTTTTTTTAGATTTTCTTTTTTTTTTTCAGGCTTTAAACTGAAATGTCATGAAAAGCCACAACAAAAAAAAAATAACTAGTTAAAATGAAAAAAGTATAATGATAATTCTTCATTTCAGAATCTCAAATTTACTTAATAGTATTAAAATGTTTTTTTATACGGAATATAACAATGTGCTTGTTATAAATTCATAGATTAAAAGTTGAAAGTAAGTTTGATATTTCTGTTGACTATAATTGCGAATTTTAATGAATAGATAAAATTAATCAATTTCTTCATCTTTCTTATAACATTATCTGAAGAACTTGAGTGAATGTATAATCGTGAAATATGAAAGTTTATCTGAAGCATGTTATTGTTAGTTTATTTGTTTTATCTCCTAAAGTTCCCTAATATGAACATACTTTTATTTTGATTATGTTGTTGAATAACATATAATTAAGATAAAAATCTTAGATAAGAATTTGACAAAAGTAATTATATAATACAACTATGAGTTTTTCTTGTCAACAATGAGTATTTTTGTTAATATGCAATTTTTTTCCTTGTTTTTTATGAGTCAGTTTTGAAGCTTTTATTTTGCTTCACAAGAAGTGGATGAAATTAAAGTCTAATAGAATTTTTAAAAATTCTTTTAAAAATATATAAGTTTAAATGTGCATATTAGGCAAATTGTGTAAATAATGACTTTAATTATGGGAAGTGTTGAAGCAACACAGAATAACTATGAAAATAGTGGAATTAATTCGAGAAGGGAATATATGATATAAAAATATCAAGCAGTCCTTTAGCTGAGAAATAGTATTAAAAAAGGAAGGAAGAAAGAAAGACTATACCTTATTAATGGGGATTGAGAAATAATTTTATTTTATTTTTTTAAGTGTTAGTGATATTTTATAAATATCAGTTAAATAAATTATAAGGATATGTTGTTGTGCATATGGAGGAATTAACTCTAGAGCAGTAGTAGTAGTAATTGTTACTAGTGTGATTGTGGTGGGTAAGAAACATAGCATGGCCAGTAGTGATTTAAAAGGAATGATCATTAGAGATGGTAGCTTAAAGCTGTTGCTTTCTTACTTGAGTATATCAGTTTCCAGTATTGTCAGTATTGATTAAGAAGATAGTTTAGTGAAGAACAACATAAAAGTGTACACAGCAAATACATCAAAACATAATAACATTTAATTAGTGAAAGAGGAAAATCAACATAATACATTACCTTGGGAAAGGTATGAATCTAATTATTCTCCCTCCAACTATGGATAAATTGTAGGGCAGACTGGGTTCTTTAACCTTAGTATGGCAACTTGTCTGGGAGAAGGAAAACTCTGAATTTAAACCTGTTAAACTCCACTTAAAATTGACCTTGTGTTGCATCCTGTTCATGCAGAGGTGTAGGTAAATATATACATTACAGTAAGCAAAGTGTGTTAGATTTATTTACATAATTTACTTCCATATATATATATATATATATATTCCAAAAGGAAAACTAGATCATGAGAAGTATATTGTGATTTCACTAGGTGAATTTTGTGAGTGTAATTGCCATTCTAATGTGTAATAGAACTGACAAACAGTGCAAATTATGTTGAAGGATAATTTATTCCATTAAAAAACATATGCAGTGGTGAAAACTGCAATTAAGACAAAAGTTATGCACATAGTATTGGAAAGGCTGAAGAAAACTAAGAAATAAAATTCACATTTATGCAGCAATAACAAGTTACAAAGAACTTATGAAGTTTTACAAACATGTTTAGTTAATATTTAAAATCAACTGGAAAACGTTTACTCCAATAAAATTACAAATACTAACATTTAAACTTTACTTATTCTTTTATTCACAAAATGTAATAAATTGTTCATTAAAAATATTTCTAGAATATGCAACTTATTTACTCTTAAAAGCATAAATTATGTGTATAGTTTATGAGAAATATTTGGTTTAAATTAAAGTGTACAATTTAGGAAAAATTGATATAATTTACCTAATTTTCACCATGTGGGTTTGACAACTTGACTTATTATATCAGTATAGAATGTATTGAGTGTGATGAAAGTGGTCTCATTGCTTCAAAGGTCTCTGTCCAAAAAGTCCATAGAAAATTCTCCAAAAGTTTCTTGTATGGGGACTAAATTCCAGCACTCTTGAATTAGAACCTGTCAACTTTCTGATAATTTTTATCCAGGGAGACTTTTTGTTTACTTAATGTACCTTTCTTAGATTATCTTTGCATTTATCCTATGTAATCTCTCTCTCTTTTCTCTCTAAGAAATTAAAAACTCTTGGGACTATTTTGTTTGGTGAAATTGCCCTGAGAGTAATCTGGTCATTAGTGGTCTCAGAGATGGAGTGGGGTTGATGAAACAAACCTGCTGATTTTACTAATTAGTATCTGGCAGCAGCTTTCAAGAGTGAAAAGAAAGCTTCAAAAGTGATCAGTGAAAAATGGTGTCTAAGGAATCTTGTTTCTTCTGATGGATGGAGACAAACACTCACCAATGGCATTTTGGAAAATTGGTCTGCATACTTGACTTCATATAGCCAATGTAAGGACATTTAACTATGGGTTCTAGCTCTCAGAACTACTAGTAGAATTTGGTTGCTTTGTTCAGGAATTTGGAATTCTTTAATTTCTAAAATTTTAATTCATGTGTGTTAATTATAGTAACCAGAATTTGTGGGATTGTACTTAAACATTTACCCTATTCACTATGTGAGTTTTACTGTATACCAAGAAGTGATTTTTGTACATGAGTAAAAATACAGGATTTTAACCAGTCATAATGTTTTCTTTTTGCCAACTTGAATTCTCCCTTTTATTATTATTAGTGAATTCATGGTGGGTAGCATGACTTTGTGCTAGGCCTTGCAGTTAGCTTGGTCACTTTGTTGCAGGCTTTGTAAAGTGGCCAAGGGTGTGAGCATATGGTCACGCCCTTGGTTGATTTACATAGGGTTCACAACCTCACTTATACAATATCTAAAATATCATCATATTATTTCAGACGTTGTCTCCTTCAAAAATTTAGAAATGCATGCATATTTCTTATATTCAATCCATATAAAACTGGTATAATGAAGCACAACTCTGTAGATAATATTCCTTATAGCGTTAGAAGTTTCTCCAATCTTGATTCTTTTAAGAACTAACTGCTGTCTCCACACCTACTTTTATTTGGTATCTGATACCTTTTACACATTGTCTTTTACCTTTTTATTTGTTTATTTATCCATTCACTGTAGATGAATAAACTATCAAAAGAAAAAGGTTACAAAATTTCCTCTAATGTAATAAGCTGGTTTTATAATCATCATAAGTTATATATTTTTCTTGTCTTTTCCTTTTTTTTCATTCCTTTCATTCATAGGATAATTGGTGTGCAAAATTCTTGAGGTTATATGATGAGTTTTTCATTATTTATGACTTTTGAACATCAAACACTGAGCATTTCCCACTTCATTCTTCATCACATTCCAACAACAAATATAATAATAATGAAACAACAGCAATGTATCTGTACCAATCAGTGAGGCAAAAGACAGAAACTTGTCAAAAGAAAGAATTGATATTTATTAAGAAAAATCTTTTCATTAATACATAACACCAGATTCGACTTTATTTTTTCTCTACCCATTTTCTGGTAAAAGATTTTGCTTTTAAGCATTTTAATTTTCTTCATCCTAATTTTTTTGTATTCTCAGCTAATTTATATTTATATAATTTCATGGGGTTAAAGTAAAAATTTCGTAAGAGAGCAATAGAATTTGAAGTAAAATGTTGAAGAACTACATCAAAATTATATTGATTTTAACATTAAACTTTAATGATAAATGTGATTTTATATTGCTTAGAGTATTTTTAGATTACATGAATACTTCAAACAAAATTGAACCATTATTGAATCATAGTAAATTTTTAAAAATTTGAATATGTATTTTGAATCATTGTTATATATTTATTGTGTTTTTTTTTTGCTATGGTAAATGTAAACTTTGAGAAGTTAATTATTGTTGCAAGGCTAAACTTCAAGGATGCTGAGGTTATAAGTTCAAATTATTTATGACTTGCAGCAACATGGCCTTTTCTTTTAACGGAACCACAAAACAGTACCACTCATCAAAATTTTGAAATTATTTATTTGTGGATAAATCTTACTCATATATTTTTTAGAAAAAGATATTTTAAAAAAATCACATTGTTTTAGCGAGTAAGAAAAATAAAATGCAACATGTACTTTAAAATTATGCATGTTAATTTTTGTTGCAGGGTTGCAAAACAGTCCCTGGCTAGTACCAGGTTCTCAAGACATTTTTTGAATGTAGTTTTAAAAACCTGCCCCTTATTTTAAAAAAATTATAGGTAACAGGCAATTTTCTGGGAGAAGTTTGGATTCAATCACTTAAGGCACTTTTCTGTTACTATATGAGATATATTTTCTTATTCTTAATCTTAAAATTAGAATGTGTTAAGATAATTATATTTTCCTCATAAAAGCAAAATCACCTTATTGCAAATATTCAACCTCCTGATCAAATACAATATAAATAATAATATTTATGTTTAAAAAAATAGTGATTGCTTGTTTGTTTATTTTAAAGCCACTAAAAGAATTTGAAGTTGGTAACATAGCAAGACTTTATATTCCTTTCAGTACTAAAAAGAATTGACTCAAATTTAATGTTTTGATTTAGAAATCCTCTTTGATTCAGTTAAATATTGGTTTCATGAGGGTTATTAAAAAAATAAGGTAAACATTGCTGAAGGAGTTGGCAATAGGGAACACTGTTTATAATAATCATCATGCTGATAGCACAGATTCCCTTGACTCTCTCTTGTCATCCATCCCTATCAACCATCACTCTTGGTAAGTCCTCTAAACGGCATCCAATGTCTGCACAGAGCTGATAAATGTAAGTTTTTACTGTTCAGCCAACCCCAGTTTTTCATGTGTAGGAACCCAAAAGAGAACATCACTTATTAGTTTACCTTACTTCTCCAGCAGTATCCAGTTTATCTTACTTTGATGGTTTATGAGATGAAAGGTAAGTGGTTGTATAGCTGTAGTTTTCTTGAGCATTGCTTCCAGGATTTGTTCAAAACAGCATGTAGTATCCTTGTGTTGTTCCCATCTAATTTTTTTTCCAAACATTTTGTTCGGATCCATGTGGTGTGGCCATACAGTAGTACTGACATGGCTACAACTTAGAAGAATTTCTGTTTTATTTTATCAGAGAGATCAGATTTCCATGTGGCTGATAACCTATTAATAGCAGTCCATGCTTTACCTATACATGTGTTGACATGTATCTTTTTCAAGGAAATTAATTGTGATGGGTTCTTTGCACAGAAGATTGTTAGGATGACCTTTTTTACTACAGCGCCCAGAACTTTTTCTTAATCAAAGAGTCTTTTTCCAGTCCATGGATGTTCTATTTTGCTTATAATGGCAAACCCATGTTTAGACATTTGTAATTGTTTTTTTGTTTTTTACTAAAACATACTTCTCTGTACACAATACCCCTTCTTGTGTAAATTTCATTTCGTATGTTCTTCATACCCACCAAAGATTTGATGACAGATCTTTATTTATGTCTGGAGAACTCTTTGATTTGCTACCATTTTGTATAGCTTCAAAACAAATATTTTTGCAAGATCAAAATCTTTGCTATGAACCAATTCCCAACAATATAGACTTTACATTTATGGAAAAAATTCTGAAAATTTTTTTTTTTCTTTTTTCAAACAAATTCCCAATATTTTATGACCCTCATATATAGAACATTTCTAGAAGTTAAACAACTTAGGTCATATAATCATTGGTATATATAAATGTTAGGTACAGTGCTAATTTAACTTAAAATTCCAGTCAAGTGTTTGGTAAGGAGACACAAAAACTTGATCACTACAATCCTATTTCTGTTCATTTTGTAGTAAATGAACAGTAAGTTGAATGTTTTTGTTTTTCTAAGCCAAATATATTATTCCCAATTTTGTAAGATTTTAGCTTATTTTGTGTATAATTTTAAAAATTACTTAAAGTGAGATATTAAATATTGTTTGTGGTTCATAAACACAAGAAAAATAAATTCAAGAGGTCTAAATTATTAGAAAATGTTACTCTGATGTGCCTTGAGAATGAATCATTTATAGCTGTATATTGACCCATACTCAAGAAGAAATTAGATTTTTACCAAATGCTTGAGAAAATGCTCGCTTAAATATATATTGCTATGCTGATGTTTTTGGGAGGGTAGCATAAAAAAGTAACAGGATAAAGTATGAAACCCCTGAACAAAATCAAGTAAAATTGAAATGGTAGATTAGAGATGCCTTATTGTATTTGAGTCTGGTTGGTTTTACAAAATTGTTTATCCAGACTGGTAGCCCAGTCGGCTGTGGCTGTAGTATACACCGACTGCACCTCTGCAGAGGGATAAGACCTCCCCATTGAGTGTCCTGGATATGACACTAGACAATCTGATGGTGAGGTTCCAGTGATGCTGGAACATTGGGGAATGTGGAGTACCCCTTTATTTCCATTGCTCCCAGTTCCACTTTGGCCCGGCATGGTAGCACCTGATAGGGCCCTATCTATGGGTTAAATAGAACTAAACTGGTTTCTTGACTTTACTGTTTTTTGCATTTAAACTGATTATTTATGCTAAACTGAATTACTCAAAATAGAACTGTTTTGACATCTAAATTGGGTACTTATGCTAAACTGAATTATCTGAAATAAAACTGTTTTGACATTAACTCTGTGTATTACCCAGTCGGCTGGGACTGTAGAATACACTGATTGCACCTCTGCAGAGGGGTAAAGCCCCCCCCCCCCCAATGAGGGTCCTGGATATGACAGTAAACAATCTGATGGTGAGGTTCCAGTGATGCTGGAGCTTTGAGGAATGCAGAGCATCCCTTCATTGCCATTGCTCCCAGGTCCACTCTGGCCTGGAATGGTAGCACCTGATAGGGCCCTATCTATGAGTTAAATAGAACTAACTGCATATTTATGCTAAACTGACTTGTTTGAATTAGAACTATTTGACTAAACTGAATGCCTTGAAATGGAAATGTTTTTGACAATTAAACTGTGTACTTACATTAAACTGAATTGTTTAAAATGGAGCTATTTTTGACATTGAAACTTTACTTACACTAAACTGAATTGTTTAATATAGAACTGTTTGGACAGCCTGAAATAGAAATGTTTTTGACAATTAAACTGTGTACTCATGCTAAACTGAATTGCTTGAAATAGAACAGACTTTGTATAAAAATGGATTTAGCATTAAATAACCTACAAAGGTTGATATGCCATAAAACCCAACCAACCATATTCTGACTGGTTTTGGGACAGGTGTCAGAAAAGAAGTTATTATAATATTTATATGGTTATAAGCTGATAAATTAAAGCATGGATAGGGAGCCTTTAAGATTCCAAAATTTTATATGTACATTGCAATTTCTCTATAAATCTATCAAAATTCCATCAAGATAATTGTGGATGTGTGTGTGACTAATATATGTATATATATATATATATATATATATATGCATTGCTACTTTGCTTTCTATGATGTTATACTGGGTAATCTAAAGGGATTGATGAAAAAGATATAATTTCTGAATTTGGTTTGAGTAAAGAAATATTTTGTCAGGATATTTTAACATATTCTCTTACAATATGATATTTTCCAAAAGAAACAGTTTCATTTTATTTTTATAATAATACACTAAAATTTTGAAAAATTATGATAAAATTATAATTGATTTAAAGCAATTTAAAATTTGTAAATTTCTGATTGAATGCCTAAATTGCTTCTCTTATAACAAATTTTAAAATAAATTTGATACCTGAACAAAATTTTAGTTGAAAAAAATTAGAGGAATGTGCTTTTATTTAAAATTTGTTTTAATATTTTATTTTTGTTTGATGTTTGTTTTCAAATTTCTTTAGAATAAGAATTTTAAGTTGATTTTCACTATTTTGTCTTTAGTTTTCTTTCTTTCTTTCGTTTTTCTTTTTTTTTTTTTTTGCCTTATTTTGTATTTTTAAATTTTTTGTTACAGGGCAAACTTGGCAATTTCAGAAAAATGTCAGAGGGCTGAATGTAAGTTTTCTTTTTTGTGTGTGTGCTTATTTTATCTTTTGCAATTTTTTTGTTTTGATAGGTTTTTTGGTAAGATGTAGCTCACTGAAAAGGATGCTTGTGTATATTTTTAATCTTAGGAAATAACTAATATGTAAAGCAATTGGCAATGTAGTTGATGTTAGGCCGTTTTAAGTGACAATGATTTCTTCTGAAAATGTTTTTATAACATATTCTAATTAATAAGTTACCTTCATATATTTTACCAGGGTACTTGCCTTAGAGCGGTTTGCAAGCTTGTCTTGCAAACTATTTCTTAGTGTAGTGGGTTTGATTCTCACCGTATATCTCCACTATTGGGATACTATGCCAGACTGAGCTAAGTTTAGTAAATAATTATAGTATATATTTTCATCATACATATACATATGCACATTTATAACTATTCTGTCATTTGATTTTCAGATAAATGTATATCAAATATTTCATTGAATTAAAAGTAGCAAATTTCTAATCCTTTGGTTTTAACTTTTGTGCAACTATTTTTTTATATTAATAAGATCATGAGACCGTCAATCAGTATTGCTCTTTAGGTCCAGGGTGTTTTAAGTTTTTGATGAGTGGAGAAAAATGTTCCAATAGTATTATTATATAACTAGCAACTGGGATTATTTATAGAAATTAACAACTTGTATCAATAACAGGTATTTTGGTGGGAGATTAACCCATTGAGTTAAATCCTACTATGTCTGTGTATGATTAAAAAAAATAAAGGTTTAGAGTTTAAGGATTGAAATTAAAATAGTTTAGAAATTTATTTCTTCAGAAATAAGATCGTTAATTTTATGTAACATTTATTTATTTTTTAAAAGCATTTTATACTTTTTGAAGATGTATATTCAGTGCCTTAAAAAGAATGCAAATAAGATAAAATTTTATGCTGAAGTCACAATAATATAGAAAAAATAACTTACAAATTATTATATCTTGCATGAATATTAATTTTGTTAAATTTATATGGAAATTGAACAAAAAGTAAAGAAATAATAATAATTTAAATTTTAAAATATTTCTTTTCAAATTAGCTGTTGATTTTTACAAATCATCAAATCTGTTTTATTTTAAAAACTGCTTTTGGAATTGAGCTTTTCTTAGTTAATTAGTAGAATTTACTTTTGGTCATATTATATAGCACCACATTTTAAAAATACTAGCAATGTTATCTGATGTTTTGTAGGTTGAAATTTAAAGACCATTATCGATGATTTCTAGTTTATCTTAAATCCACATTTAAAAATACATATTTTAAAACATGGAATAAAAAAATTAAATATAACAAACTTGAAAAGAGAAAACTATTTGCTTGTGTTAATTTAATACAGAAGTACAAATTCTTTTTCATAAATTTTTACTTAACTGAAACCATCATTTAATATTCCCCATCTATAGTTTAAAAAGAATTAGTGTCCTGAGTATAACACTAAAATGAATCTGATGGTGAGACTCCAATCCTGAAGCTTTGGGGAATGTGGAGTACCCCTTTATTGCTTTTACTCCCAGGTTCACTTTGACCTCGAAGCTCTTTGATTTGATTTGGCACAAGGCCGAATGAATGGGGCACGCAATGAGACTCGAACTCACTCGTGTAGGTTTGTTAATCTAGCTTGCTAACCATTACACCACCAGAGGTACCCTTGACCCAGTAGTAGCATCTGTTAGGGTCCCATCTATATCTCAAATAGAAATATTCAATCATTTGCTATACTTGAAACCATTTAACTGTATGCAAAAAAATTAACTACAGACTATTAGTTTGCAAATCATATATATATATATATATAACAAGATTTGGCATTAGATAATCTACAAGAGTTGAAATGTCATAAAACACAACCAACAACAGTTTTATATCTGTTTTCTTTCTATAGAATGTTTTTAAGGTATTAGAAATTTATTAAAAAAATGAGTTTACAGTTGATATGATCTTGGTTTTGTCATATTTATCCAAGGTAGTAAGTTATAACTTTTTCATATTAAATTAATTCAAAAAGTTAGTTAAATTAAAAAGGATTTATTTAAAAAATTGAAATCCTTATCTACAATATTAACCTCCCAAAAGAGAGCAATTTAACAAAAGTACTTTAGTATATATATATTGATTGAAGAAACATTTGTCTAACTATCCTTACCTTTTCATTATTATGCATATTCTATTATGAGTTTTTACAGGTTTCTTCAGTTTTTTTTTTTTTGCTTTTTATCACATTTATATCTGAGTTATTCTTTGGTTATTACAGTGGAAACTGTAAAGTATTACTTATGATTGAAAAGCTATGATAGGCAATTTTGAGGTTATATCTTTATTCTGAATTTCTTATTGTTAAATAATAGAAAATGTTATAAAAAATTTGCAAAAGAGATGAAGAAACTTATAATAAAATGAGTTGGATCAATAAGTCTATAGCCTGATGTATTTATTAGTTGAATTTTGATCAGAAATTTTCATTGCATAATATTCCATTTATATGATTAATATATATCACTGAATTAAGTTCATTGACACCAAAGGAGATTTTATTGAAAAATAAATATTTGTTGTGTAAAATATGTCTTTTTTTTGTCATTAGGCTATGGATTTACTGATCAGAAGCTCTGAACAATCTAAGTCTACTATTGGCAGAAAAGAAATTGAATATTAATGTTTCTATTTTCAAATAGTTCTTCTGGTCTATGTATTCTATGAAGAAAGATTTGTGAAGTTACAGACAATATTGTTGGAATTCCTTTATTTGAATGTTTGAAACAGTTTTAAAAAAAGATTAGAATGAAAAATCAGTATAACTGGCATACTGTTTTTTTTTTTTTTTTTGTTTTTTTTTTTTTAAATCAAAATTGGTGAATTGCACATATAATGTAATTGAAACTTTTGTTTCAGGTAGCTATCTCTCAATAATGAATTTGAATTTTTCAATTTTAGTTTTTCTGAAAAATAAATATTTGGGTTACCTTGCAGAATACTTAAAAAATCTATTTTCTTTTTCAAAAATTTTTCTTTATTTTTTCCAGTGAAATCTCATGAGCATCATCTTAGAAATTCCAAAGGTGAATATACTCTTAAGGGTAAAAATGAATCTTTGGAATTAGAGGTAAGTTTTTTTATGCCTTCATTATTAATGCTTATGAATATGTTATAGGAAAGAAAAGAATTAGTTTTTTTTTAATTAATTAAGGATTAAAAGAATAGAATTATTGTAATCATATTACATTTGAGTAAGATTAGATCAATTATAATGAAAATTACTGATGAGAATGATAACTTGAAATCAGTTGAATTGTATTACTGAGTACAATAGATTTTTGTTTTCCTTTTCTTTTGTAAATTAAGCTAATCATTAGATACAATTTGCCTGTTAAAATGGTACTACATATTGTTACATCTAATGCTAACTATTAAACCTTCAAGCTGGGTATATTTCTGTGGTTGCCATTGTTGTTTACTTGTTACAGAATCAGGCAAAATATAGAGTAACAGAGATTAATCTTTCTTTGAAAAGGCAAAAATTATATACTGAGAATATAACAACAAAATAGAGAAGAAGAATTTGAGAGTCTCATCTTTCTTTGATAAAACAATACAAGTCATAGATCACATGTAGCATTCAAACTGGTGAAAACATAAACCTTTTCCTGCTGGCATATGTGAGGAATACTAGGCTTCCAATAACACAAAAAGTCCTTATTATAACAAATAAATTACAAAAGGGAGCACTTAGTAGGATAAAATTAACTGGATGTCTCTTGAAGTACAAGAACCAAAATGGTATCTCTTAATTATTGGTGTCAGGGAATAAAAAAGCACTTACCTTGATGGTTTGGAACACTTTCCTTTTGATTTTCTGGTTTGTGTCCACACAGTATTGAATTGGAAGTTTCTCACTCTATCTTTACTATTGATTCTACTCACCTGCACTGCTTGTATTGATATAGTGATGGGGCTGTAGAATACACTGACTGCTCTTCAACATAGTAAGACCCCCCCAAGTGTATTGCTATTACTCCCAGGTCTTTTTTGACCCAGAGTAGTAGTACTTGTTAGGGTTCCATCTATGGGTCAAATAATATGACCTCCCCTCCAATGAGTGTCCTGGATATGACAGTAAACCATCTGATGGTGAGGCTTTAGTCCTGTAATTTTGGGGAATGTGGAGTACGCCTTCATTGTCATTACTCCCAGATCCACTTTGACCCAAATAGAACTCTTAAATCATTTATTATATTGGAAACTATTTAACTGTAGCAAATAGAACTATTAATGTCTGATAGTAATACCTGAAACTATTTGACTGTGTGCAAACAAATGATCCCAAGCTTGTGTAAAAACTTTTGCCTTCAAACAATTTGTTTTCAGATCATATATTTGATATATATGGATAAACAGGATTTGGCTTTAAATAACCTACAAGGACTGGTGCTGTAAAACAGAACCAACCAACCAACCAGATTTAGTTTGATACTGTCTTTTGTTTTAACCACTCCTTGATTCAACTTTAAGTATAAATCTACACTGTTCAAGTTGGGTATCTTTACCTGCTTTTCACTGCTAATTCACTCTCCTGCTCTGCTTATAGTGACAAAAACTAATATCACTTTTCATCACTTGGCTTGTAGGCCAACTCCAAAATGGATGTCCATATGATTTAATCTCTTAACTGTGTGTTGTCTAAGCTAGGCATCTACTCTTAACTGAGTAAAAACATTCCTCCTCTTGTTAGCTTTACCAAAATATTACATCTGCATACCCCTTTGGATCTAGGGTCCAGTGTGAGCTGGCTTCTTCTTATAGTAGTTTGAAACAAAAATTGAAAAGGGAGTGCAGAGCAATAGCTATCATAACAATATTATATGTTGTGTATTGTATTTACTTGAACTGGTCTGATAAATTTTAGTAGAACTTTTATATGTAAAAGTGCCAAAAGGTAAATGAATGCAAACAATATATTTGGATCAATAATTTGAATTTTTAATAATTTAAGTAGTTAGAATACAAGAGTAAACAAATCAATTTATTAAAATAAGAAAGGCTTGTTTAAGGTTCACTAAAGGCTAGATATTGTCTTATGATGTGTCAATGTTTGATTGATCATAAGTCATAGCTGGCATAAGCAAGTCAGAGAATAGGCATAAGAAAAAGAAGGAAAGGGTAAGAAAAATGAAAGTAAAATTCCATGAACCTAATAAAAAAAAGTAATGAAATTCCTCTTGCACTGATTTTCAAAAGATGTGGATGCTTCTGGGATGACTTTAGTGAACAAAGTTGAAACATTTCAATTTGAACATAAGTGAAATTAAAATGAATTCAAATCAATTAAATAGTAGCATATAATATGAAATTAACAGTCTTGGAATACAATTTGAATGTGATATACCTTAGAACCACAACAACCTATATATATATATCAGTGGCGACTCTAGCCTATTTTTGCTACTCGTGCCCCCCCCTGTAAACTTCAGTTCCCAACCCATGGTCCGTGGACCCAAAGTAAGTCATCATAGTTGCTATTGCATGATTCTCCATTGTGTAGCACAGATTGACTAACGTACCTTGCATGGTAGGTTTTTTGTAAACAATCAAGATACTATATAATTTGTAGTCTTGTTAATACAGTAAACAAGATAATTTTTTTTCCTTTCAAAAGTATAGAAGAAAAGAGAAGATGTTCATTACTATGACGAGAAAAATATGTTTATTAGAATAAAGAAATTAATGACAAAGATTATTTGTTGAAAATGTATTCAAATAAACAAATTTTAGTTACAGAATGTAATATATGCAACATTCATTAAAGAAATAGAGATCTGTTAGTGAAAAAACAAATTAAAACACGCCGTTTAACCAACATTTACTATAGCGATGATGATGACGTAGGCGACAGCTATAATCTTCTATCCCCCCCCTCTCTTTCTTTCTCTCTCTCAGTCCCTCTCCCTCTTCCCAAGACAGCTGTCAGCAGTCACATTGTGCTAATTTTTTTGAGCACGGTATTTTGAGTTGCTTTGCCATTGGCTACAGCCAAAAGCGGATTTCTCTAACATTACTGTTATTATAAGGGCACAAGACCCTTGGCACGGATTACGCGGGTTCAACATTATAGCCGATTTTATGGGATGTTCAATGGATCTGACGGTGGCCGGACAAAGACCATCCGTTCAAAACAGCATCGTTGTATTATTCCCAGATATATTTATGAACTTTTGGCTACTTAGTTATCAAAACTTGAATAGATACGTAATTTAATTGAGATCAGACTAAGTATGTTTGCTTGAAATTAATGGATGATTTTTAATCTATTTTGAATAACATTGACCGAGTTATTGGTCGTGCTGGGCATGAGTAGCACTAGTCCCATCTCCGCCCCTGATATATATATATATATATATATAGATGAATAGAACAGTCAGAAATTTGAAAAGTAATCAGGAAGAAATATTATTCCTGTTTGTCTTATCACTTCATCATATATATATATATGCTGTAGTACCCATTCTTTGCTGTAAACATTTTTATATCTTCTATCAAGTTTATGGTAATGAAACTCCTGGTTCTATATCTTTATTAGGTTTTTATTTCCTGAAGAATTTCAGGATATACTAAATTTCTTGTTTGATTGTTAGGAGCAATTCAGCACAAGATGGGGAAAGTAAGAATTTTACTCTTATTTGCTTTATCATTTACTTTGCTACCCATATTTTATAGTTATTTGTGCAGTTTTTATAGTTATATTTTAGGTTTACTTGTGCTTGTTCATTGAGAATACTATATATGTTACAACAGGCATATATGAAGATTGTTAGAGGCTATTTCTCCTAGTTTCCCCCCTTTTAACCAAACTCTCTACATGCCAAAGTCTACTTCAGCTAATTGTGACCCTTTTGGACAGACCAAAATGGTGACCCCCACAACTGGATTCAGTGTTTGTGAGGTGTAATGTTTTTTATGTCAAAGATTTCCACAAAATTGTGGAGTGGAAGGAGTTATCAAAATGATCTCATCTCCTTGGAGAGTACAAGCAGTTATTGTGAAAAATGATTTTGGCTGCCATAAAAAGTATGTGTGTATAGACTATTCCTACTCTGTGAACATATATACAGAACTTGATGCCTACGTCTTACCAAAATATTGAAACTCCTGTAAATAAATTCACAAGTTATTAGGTCTTCTCTACTTTTGAGACAGTTTACCTAAATACCATTTAGGGTAACTAACAGGGTTGTAACATTTGTTACGCCACCATGTGCCCAGCGGGCTTGCAAGGTACTATTCGTTCCCGCCAAGTCCACCTGTTAATGCAGGACACAGACATTGGCTGTGGTTTGCCAACGCTATTTAATGTCACAGATATCACCAACTCCCTGGCTGAACCACATTTTAAAGCCACCAAGAGGGTTATAGGTGAATTATTAAAAGTCAACACAGCTAACTAGCTGGCTTCCCCCCCCCTCAAATACAAGGTCTTCGACAAATACAATTCTTCCACAACAAAAAAAAGACGCTGAACTGCCGTGTTTGGGTTAACAAGATTAATAACAATATTCTTTTATTGAATAAAACAGCAACTCATTATGTGTCTTCACCTTTTGATGAATAAATGGCAACTCATTATGTGTCTTCACCCTTTGATGAATAAACGGCAACTAACAAGTTTCCGTAGTTTGAAAATTCACCACGTGTTGGCTTTTTGGCGGTTTCTTCCTCAGTACCAATCATGGTCGCAGGTTTGCTTCTCCGCCACTGACGCATACATGGCTAATAGAGAGTGAGGTTCTCCCATGCCCATGTCACCTTGTAATAATAGCGAGGGTGGGAGAGAGACGGTCTCTCTTTCCACCATTCTGCTGATTCTTGCTTATTACTATAGTCAGCTAATGGCTAGTGAGTCGCACCTCCTTCCCCCCCTAACCCAGCGAATGTATTAGGGTGTCATATTTCCTCGTCACACATTCCAATGGGCCATTGATAAATTTGTCAATGAAGAGAACCTTGTTAATGCACGATGACCATACCTTGATAATATCACCATTGCAGGGAGAAACCAAACAGAAATATGTAATGATATTCCTGGAAATGGCTCAGCTCTGGCAATGCTCTGAAATTGGTAATGGATTAGTTCAGCAAGATAAGTCTAGCCTACAGTAACTTTTCAACCTAAAAATTGTTGCACTTAAATGAGTTCTAGGCATGTTTGCATATTAAACAAAGTGGATCCCTCATTTTTCAGAACATTTCAGCCTCTAATCAAGGCAAAGTATTTTCCACTGGATACTTGAGCATGTGAAGCTTTCAGCACCTAAAAACAATTGTTCATACTACTCTGCTCTGATAATACCAAGCCATACATAATAGAATGTGATACTTCAAATGTTGTCATATCAACTACCCTAAATCAGTCTGGGCAACTCATTACATTAATGCCATGAACCCTGAATCACTATTAAGTTTGTTACCCAGCTATTGAGAAAGAGGCTACTGCAGTGATCAAAGCTATAAAGAAATGCTCATTTTCTGTCTGGCCAATATTTTACTGTTGTTACCAATCAAAGAACTATGGTTTTTATGATGGATGATTGTAAAAGGTCCAAAATCAACAACAATAAAATCCAAGGTTTGTGATTAGAACTGTCAAATTTCAACTATGACATTTGTTACCATCCTGAGCACTATAATATGATCACTAACACCTTGAATCATGTCTACTAAAATGCCAATTTTGCTCCATACCTCCAAAAAGTTCTTGATGACTTGTGCCACTAATAAGTTACTTAACTCTTGCATTATGTTTGTTTTAAAAATGTCCTCTTTTCTACAAATAAAGTAAAGGAAGATACTCATTTTGATGACAATTATTCAGTGTTTCTTCCTTTGCAGTACACCTAATTACCTTCACTCAGACTGAAGCTTACATTTCTTAGCTTGTGAGATGAAGGAATACCTGCTGCTGCATGAAGTTACCTCTAGCAAGACAACCCCTTATCATTCACAAGGCAATGCCCTGGTTGAACCCTACAGTGGGATAATCTGGAAAGATATTTGTCTCACTCTGAAATTTCAGAACTTACCATTTACTCACTGGTAGTTGGTTCTGCCCCATGCTCTACACAGCATCAGGTCTATCCTGTCCATGGTTATAAACACAACACCCCACAAGAGATTTTGCTCATTCTTTTGATGGTCATAAATAGGCATGTCTCTCCTCTTCTGGCTGTTAAAGCTCAAGCCAGTCTTTTTATGCAAGTTTGTGAGACACTTAAAGAATGATCCTTTGATTCAGGAAGTGGAACTACTGAATGCAAATCCCATCCATGCACACATCAGATATGGTAATGGTTGTGAATTGACCGTGTCACTATATGACCTAGTACCCTGCCTGTTACAAACACTGGTGAATGAGTACAGTGGTGCAGATTCAGTGACTAAAGAAGAACCCCGGGGGAAAAATGGCCTTTTTAGCAATTAACAGTGAAAGACAGAACAATTAATTTTTAGCAATTAACAGTGAAAGACAGAACAATTAACACTGAAAGACAGAACAATGTTGATGTTCAACCCACACTTTCTGAAGAATTGAGTCTTAATGCCCCCAGCTTGGAGGAACCACCAATTTGTTATTCCCAGAGAGAAAGTTATGCACCATAACAATATGGGTGGTTAAGTTATTTGGGTGGGGTGAATGTTTTAGTTTACTTCTCCTAATTAACCCAATTTTAGCAGATTGCCCAGTTGGCTGGGGCTGTAGAATACACCGACTGCTTCTCTGCAGAAGAGTAAGACCCTCCCTCAACGAGTGTCCTGAATGTGACACTAAACAATCCAATGGTGAAGTTCCAGTAATGCTGGAGCTTTGGGGAATATGGAGTATCCCTTCATTGTCATCACTCACTGGTCCACTCTGGCTTGGAGTGGTAGCACCTGATAGGGTCCTATCTATGAGTCAAATAGAACTAAACTGTGTACTTATGCTAAACGGAATTGTTTGAAATTTAATTTGGCATTAAATGACCCAACAAGAGTTGATACACAATTAAACAACCAACCAACCAACCAACGTTTTAGCAGAACTCTCTACAGGCCAAGCTATTCTTTGGCTAATTGTGTCCTTTTTGTACAAACTAAAATGGTGACTGGATTGCTAACATGTGAACTTACTGCTTGGAATGTTTCTTTATGTTAAAGAAAGCCTCTACTTGGTGGTAATTCCTTTATTTTTATTCATGATAAAAATGTTTGTACTGAAGATAAGATGCTGTTATATACATCCTTTAAAAATTCTTGGATCATATCACATTTGAAAACATGTCTCAAGTTATGTACTTTTAAAAAGTGTAAGATTAAGATGAACTCCTGGAATCACACTTATGATATATAAAGGACGTGTTTAAATTCAAAAAATGAGAACAACACATACCAAAGAAATTAGAATACAATGCTTCAAATTGTACTTAAGAAATAAAAATAAATCCAGATATTGTTAAATTCAAAATAATAAAAGTGAAATAAAAACACTTAAAACGGCACACTCACACACTACTAACTTTATACAATTGACATAGATTCCTGGCCCATTCTTCAGGCATGCATTTTTTTTTTCATATTGAATTGATTGAACATTCCAAAAGTTGATATTAATTGTAACAAAAGTAATTAAAAATTTATATTTCAAAATGAAAAATAAATAAAGGTTGGAGGGTTGAAATAATTGCCTCCTAGAATCTTTTTTTGGGGTAGGGAGAGGATTATTAAAATAATGAACCCTTCAACATAAACTTTGGACCTGAAATAAATTGTTGTCAATTGCTGTTTTTTTTTTGTTAAACATTTGGTAAATATCAGCACAATAACCTACTTACAAAAATAAATTAAATATGGTTCTAGTTAAAAAAAAAATAAAAGATTGAATGGAAAAATTGAAGAGTCACTTTTTACTTTAAAGATTGATAGCAACATTTTGTAAGCAAGGATAATAAAAATTGTTTTCATTCTCCTTACAAAACAAAATTCTTTTCATTATTACTTATTACAAAGAAAACAGAAAAATAAGATTGAAACTGAGCAACAAAACATAGTTATTAATTTTCAGTCTAATAGTTTAAGTGATTTTTAAAGCAAAATATTCAAATTAACTAATTCTGTTAGGATGGCATGACTATTATTGTCAATATTTACTGTTAATCTAATGGAGTAATCCTCCTTGAATACTCTCCTGGTGGTGAGGCAGCTTCTAACCAGAAGTTGTGAAATCGCCATTATTGTAAATATGGTAGTCTTTAGGGGAGGACAAATAAATATTCTCTCTCAGTATATCTACTATTGTTGTGGTTTTGTAAATAATATTGTGCTCCATTTTTTTAAAATTAAGATTGGTAGCAGAGTTAAACGGTACTACGGCTTCAAAATACATTTCCCCACCAGTTTAACTTACAGACAAATACAGCACATGGAAGAAGGAAATGCAAATTTGGGAAATAGCCATGTGTGTCAAGAAATTGAAACGAGCTCTAATAGTGTTTCTTTTCCTGGAAAGGAAGGCCAGTGAAGCTGTTTTAGAGTTAGATATTATGGCCCTTAATTCCGAAGATGGGATGGAAAAGGTGTATGAGAAACTTGACACACATAAACCAGTCTGCCTTTTTGGCCTACGATACTTTTGAAAGAAATCGAGACAACCTGACACATCAATAGAGGACTTTCTTATCAACTTCAGCTGACATATCACCAAATTAAAAGACTTTAATATTCTTTTACCAGAACCTGTACTTGCCTTTAGAGCATTAAAGAATGCTGATCTCACTCTGGAAAATGAAAGGTTAGTCAAGGCTACTATCGGCGAGTTGACACTATCTTTTATGTCAGGACAATTACGAAAGATGATGCACAGTCTCCCAACACTCCACCCATCATGGTAAAGAATAAAGTGGATGTTATTGCCTATGTGGAAAATAACCAGACAGACCCTATTGAAGTACATTATGGTCGCTCTTTGGACTGACCTGATTCCTGTTTTATTGGTCAGCAAGGAAAAATAAACTGTGGTCGAAGACGACAAAATAACAAAACACGCTCCACTGACAAAAAAACAAAAATAAACCTACTAGGACCTGAAGGCAACACCACTGTATGTTTTAAGTGTGGCTGCAAATTCCACTGGTTTTACGACTGCCCTTACATTGACGATACCAAAGATAAACACAAGGACGGCAAAAACGAGATTTATCTTTCCCTGTTTATCATCATAATGATGAGTCAGCTCACAAAACAGGAGGAAAACGGCAACACCTTTTTGGATGAGACACTTAGTTCTGCCGTTCTGGATAGTGGTGCATCTGGTACTGTTTGCGGAACAAAATGGTACAAATGTTTTCTTGAAACATTAACTGACACACAAAAAAGAATTGTTAAAGAAGGAGTGCGAACCTTTAAATTCGGTGATGGAAATAAGCTGAACTCATTTTACAAGGTTACTCTACCATGTATCATTGCTGACATCAAAGTCAGTACCATCACTGATGTTGTAGATGCTGATATTCCACTTCTCTTGAGCAAAGACTCCATGAAAAGAGCTGGGACTTGTCTCAACTTTGAGAATGACAGCGTTACAATGTTTAAAAAGAAAATTCCATTGAGATGCACATCGTCTGAACATTACCACATCTCTATCACCAAACCTTTACCGAACAAAAGTTAGTTCAAACACATACTTTTCATTAAAGAAATCTCTTCTAAGAACAAGTCAGAAAAAATTAAAATTGCAACAAAGTTACATAGACAATTTAGTCATCCTAGTAGTCAGAAATTATGTGATTTAGTCAAAAATGCGGGAGTAAGAGATCCTGAATTTATTAAAATTTTGCTAGTACTTCCAAATTCCTGAGAAGTATGCATTCGCTAAAAAATGACTGAACCTTGGCCTATTGTTGGATTCACATTAGGATCATATTTTAACGAAAATATTGCCATGGATATCAAAGAGATTAATGGCAACAAAGTACTTCCCCTGATTGACTATGCTACTAGATATAGTGTTGGAGTCAGGATTCCTAGTAAAGAAAGTTCTGACATCATCAATGTTATATTTAAACGCTGGATAACGTACTACTCCTACTGAAAGTCCATAGAGTAATGGGTTAAATGAATGACATAATGGGATATTGGGAGAAATGGTAAAGAAGACCCTAGAGGACATACATTGTTGTTTTGAAATAGCACTAGCATGGACTATAAGTGCCAAAAACACACTTCACAGTGTTCTTGGATTTAGTCCCAACCAACTTGTTTTTGGTAGGAATCCCAACCTGCCCTCCTTTCTAAATGACAAACTCCCTGCATTAGAAGGTGTCTCCACTAACCTCAATGTCTTGCATGCAGCTAGAAAACAGTTTATAAAGTGCGAGTCTTTGGAAAAATTAAGACGTTCACTTCATCCAGTTAGAACTGGTATAACACAATCATACAAAAATGGTGATGTTGCCTTTTATAAGAGAAATCTTTGTGATAGATGGCTTGGTCCAGGAACTGTCATAGTGTGGGAACATAAACAGGTTCTTGTTAAATATGGAGGCACATATGTAAGAGTGCACCCCTGTCATCTAGTGCCTCACCCAGAAAAATGTCAAAGTTCCTGTGAATCAATAATTGAACCCACCACTTCACCAAGTGGGCCTAAAGAAACTTCAAGCATCAATTTCTGAAGAGAACAATGTAGAAGAAGAATTAGGGATCCCAAGTGATCATGTTGAACAACATCAAACTGTGAGAAATGGACCAACTAAACAAAACCCCATTCGAAAGACAATTGAGCTTCCTAAACCAGATCAAAATATTGAATGTAAGCTTGCCAATGATGATGATTCAGAATGGAGAAAATTGAATGTCATAAGCAAGGCAGGCAAAGCCACAGACAAAAACAAACATTTAATGAATGTGGCTTTGGAACAAGGGGAACCATTTTGGCTAGACTTTGAGCATGAAGTAGTAGAATGGAAAGCAAGTGAAATCAGACCAACAAGTGATGATGAACACATCTTTGGGGACGAGGAAAACATAATAATTTCCTCCTAATCATGACCTGGAAACAGCCAAAAAAGAACTCCAAAGCTGGGTCAAAAATAAAGTTTACACCCAAGTATCTAACCAAGGCCAACCCAGGATATCTACAATATGGGTATAAACCCATCTTATAAAAATTTCAATGACCGACAAGTCTGTAAAGCCAGATTTGTGGCGAAAGGCTTTCAGAACAGGGATGTGGGCAATATAAGAAACATGCTCTAAAGAAGGTGTACATATAGCCTTGGCCATAATGGCATCTAAGTCAATGTGTAAGTCAATGGACATAAAAACAGCATTCCTGCAGAGCAAGGAGTTAGACCGATTAGTCTATTTGGATCCTCCTAAAGAAGCCAGGATATATTTGGAAGCTCTCCAAGTGTGTATATGGCTTAACTGATGGATCAAGATCCTGGTACCTGACACTCAAGGAGAAATTATTGAAATCTGGAGCAGTAGTTTCAAAATATGATCAAGCCATATTTACATGCTATTTTGGAAATAAACTGCATGGTATAATCGCTACTCATGTTGATGATTTTTGCTTTGCAGGGTCAGAGATCTTCCAGACCAGAGTCATGGATAAGCTTCATTGCATGTTTAAAATTAAATCTGAAGAAGTTGCAGAGTTCCAATACATAGGATTTAACATAAAGAATAACAAGGATAATGTGAAGCTTGGACAGAATGAATATAAAAAAAAATTAAAATGTATTCCAGTAGGAGGAGGCAGAAATTTGAAAGATAGAATATCTACAACAGAAGTAACTGAAACCAGACAATTGATTGGCCAACTTAATTGGCTAGCCACTCAAACCAGACCTGATCTTAGTTATGATGTTAGTGAGTTAAGTTCAATACTAAAGCAGGAAAATGTTGAATTTTTTATGTTTTTTTTAAGTTGAATTTTTTATGTTCAATGCTAAAGCAGGAAAATGTTGAATTTTTCTTTTTTTGCTTATTTTATCACCCAGTTAGCCTGTTTTAAACAGGCTAACTGGGTGATAAAAAAAGCAAAAAAAGAAAAAATCCCCAATAGATATTCCAGATTTAGGAAATCTTGAGCAACTAAAAATTGTGATGCCTCTTTTGTTAATTTAACAGATGGAGGTTGACAAGGAGGCTATATCCCTTTTTTTAGTTGGAAATACTGACAAGTATATGCCCATTGCCTGGCAATCCTAACATATTAGAAGAATTGTCAAAATTACTCTAGCTGCAGAAACTTTAGCCATGGTTGACCTTGCAGAAGCCTGTATTTTTTATAGAAATATTTTCATATCAGAGCCTAAAGAATCATTTGTAAAATGTAAATAAACTCTTCATTTTCTTTCGCAGAACATATGATACTCCACTAAAAAAGGAAAAAGGGGAAGAACTGTTAATTCAATGGTGTAACCCTCCCCCCTTGAATACTCTCCCGGCAGTGAGGCAGCTTCTAACCGGAAGTTGTGAGACCTCCATTATTGTAAATACGGTAGTCTTTAGAGGATGACGAATAAATATTCTCTCTCCATATATCTACGGTTGTTGTAGTTTCATAAATAATATTGTGCTCCATTATTTTTAAATCAACATATACCAATTGACTAAATATTATTTGCAGCAAAAATAAGTGGTCATTTTGCTGATACAGTTATGTAGAAATTGGACCTGGGCAAGCAGGCAATCTTAGCAGCTTTATATAGATTGTGTATGTAATACTTTATACCATCTGAAGTTACCATAAGAATGTCACATCTAATGATATTAATGTAACTTAAGGGTTGTTCTCTTGCCACTCAAAGCAAGCATCAGGTTACTTTAACTATAGAATTTTACAAAATTAATAGAATAGAAATAATCACTGAAATCCAAATATATATCAAATTATATTAATACTAATATGTAAATGCATATGAATATGTTTATTAATTCATTTTCTAAAAAAATCCTCATGAAGTTCAAATATACAATTGTACCTAGTAAGTAGTATTATAAAAGATGGATAATGGTTAGAGTGTTTGCCAATAGCCCGGGAGACCTGGGTTCAATCCCAGGTCAGGTCATACCAAAGACTAAAAAAAATGGTATTTGATGCCTCCTTGCTTAACACTCAGCATTATAAGGTATGGATCAAGGGTAAAGTGGGTCAATTCTGGGAAAGGAGTAAGGCCCTCCCCTACACCTTTTTGTAGTAGCTATTGAAAAGAAGCCTTCAGGTCACCCTCAACTATGGTCGCCAACTTTACTTACTTAACTTATATTAATTTGATTAACATCAATTGTAGAAAACTATTTCTCTATTGCTTCTATATAGATAAAAGGAATTTTATCAACTAATGCTTTCACTAGTAGGATTTTTAAAATAGTTTTTTTAAGTACTTTTTTAACAGGTTAAAACATTGTAGCTAGTTAAAAAAAATTTACAACAGAAAAAGAAAAATCAGAATCCTGTATTTTTACCAATATTAATTATAGCTAGACATCTTAATTGAAGTATTTGTAAACAAGCCATGTCATAAAAGACATAACTTGATAAGATTATGATTTCATGGTTTATAAATCCTTCATTAATTCCATTTCAGTGAGAGAAATTATGAATTTGTCTTTAGTTTTTGATATAGCAGAAAATATTACTTGGCTGGTGTATCATTTGGTGATTGTCATTGCAAAGTTATCAGTGATAGGTTTAAGTTTGTATTACAAAATTGGGAACTTTTTTCCCAATTTATGAATTTGTTTGATTTTTTAATCTTTTTTTCAGGAGCTACTTCTGATATATCTTTAATGTATTAACAATTATGTATGATTTACTATTTCTTAGAGATATCTTTAGAATTCCTATAAATGTTAGTATTTTTAGAATACATGTTGTTTCTGATTGTATAACAATTGTGACGTGGCCTAAAATATTTATCCCAAGACGGGAGTTTATTTTTCACACGTGTGAAGACGGGGCAGCCTGGCACTTGATCCCTCACAAAATAAGTTCCAGTTAAGATTCCCCTTTTGGGCGTAGGGGAACTGGCAGATTATGTGGTGGTTAATTTGGGGCTAGACTGACCGCCGCTGGCAAGGGGTTTCCAAATTTCACGTTACACCCCCCCCCACCAGACCACTACCTCTTCCTACCCCTAGGATAATGGAAGATATGGGCCTCTAGGTTTAGATATAATAATATTAATTATTGTAGTCGACAATTCCAGTTTCTCGTGTAATAGTTTTAAAAGGCGAATAGGACATTTAGCCAGAATAAATTGAGGCGAATGAAGCTGAAAAGGAATATGCAAAAGACAACTTGATAGGTAGACAACACAATGAATAAATTTCGACACGAGGAGAGATATAAAATATAACAAGGTTTTTAATACATGCGGACACACATATTTAATGTGTCGGCTATATTATCAGCGGATAATATCAAAGTACAAATGTCTTTCTTCCTTATTCTTTCCTTTCTTCCTTCTTTAAATTGAGAGAGAGAGTATGTAATTGCAATACTTAGGAAGGGTGGAGGGAGAGAACAGTCTTAAGGTTTACTTAGCTTTTCGACGGGTTCCTTCTGAGAGTATTTTCTCTTTTATGGGCTAGCGGGATTTTTTTACAGCTTGGCTTGAAGGCATCAGTTATCTTCTTATCCAAGATTCTTTCCACTTTTCCCCGGAATTTTGGCGGCAGTTTCAATTCATCTTATCACATCAACTGCTGTCCTAAAAACCCCGGCTCTGCTTCTTCGCCCAGAGTTTGGTATGAGATTCACCCGTCCGTTCACGGCGACCTCTGTCTTCAAAACTAATTTCCTTATTCCTATTTCCGCTGACGAAGAAAAAAGCTACTTCCGTTTTTAGGGTTCTGGCCAATCATTTAGCCTCTTTCTTCTTCACTCCCTCTGTCAGGCGATTCGTTCGGACTACTATCTCTTCCACCCGGGTGAGGTTACGGGGTACAGATAGCTTGACCCACATTCTTTTCTTCCTTCAACAGGCTGGCCGAAGTTGACCTACATTCCTTATTCCTCCTTTTAACGGTCAGTCTTTGGCGGCCTGTTAATTCAAACACGGAGGGGTAGGGGAAATTTCTTATTTCTCTCCTCTCAGTGGTAGACCACGTGACACAATCTAATCAGTCTAAGATTAATGATGATAAAAGCATTTAATTTACACAACAGATATTTTTAACATAATCTCTACCCTAGGTATTTCAATGGTGAATATTGATCACAAAGATTGAACATCATATGATTTTTAATTTTAATTGTTCAATAGCAATTACAGCAGAAGCTGCCTTAATAGTTTTATGTAATAATCATGCTGAGATATTAAATTCTATTTGTTTGAAAGAAAAAGTAAGTACCATTTAGTTGTATCTTATACAGATAATATCTTAAATAAATATCCTCCCTAATCAAATCAGTTTTGAAATTTTCTTACAAATTTAGTCTTTAATACTAGCTTTTATTATTTTGTTGTTTAGAGAGCATATATTAATCTATTAAAGAAATCATTTTAATGATCATAGGTTAACTTTTTTGATGGATTCTTAATTTTTTTTTTTTTGTTAGAATTGTATTTGACTTGGCCACCCCAAATTCATTGATTGAGAGAAAGTTTTGTCACTTTTTTATTTTGTATTTTACTAATGTATTTAGTTCATTCTTTTTGATTTGAATATGATTTAAGTTTGCACTAATTAATGCCATGATAAATTGATTTAATAGATATCTGTAATTCTGAAGTAAAAGAAAAAACACTGTCAAAGGCATAATTTTTGGAGAATGCTATTATAACTTAAACATTGATTTTTAGATATTAATAAGAATTAATAGTATTTATTTGGATTAATATGTTGTATAGAATAGTACTCAAGAAAATGTTATGTGTGTAGTATTTCTGCATTTTGGTAATGGGAGACACAATTTAGCAGCTACTCAACTTTTAGTGAGATTGTGAAGGTGATGAACCACACTGGACTTTGAGATGCTGAGATTACTTGAGACTCTCCAAGTGTTACTCACTAGATTTGCTTTTATGGCTTGGAGCTTGGCCTTGAAATCAGTGGGTTTAGGCCTAATTGACCTTGTCTGATTTTCTTGCAACCTGAATGAAATTTTTTAACCATCTGGCTACTGTTCTGTGATCAACTGCACCTTCACCTTTCACACAATAAATGTTTTAATTGCTTCTGCAGCATTATGTTCTAGTTCAAATTTGTAAAGCATAAGTTCCTGAATTAGACTACATTGCATGTTCATCTCCGTTTTCAAAGTAGACTTGGAGTGAAGCAATGCACAATATGTCAGCCCACCGACTACCACAATATAACTAACCACAGCGTGTACCTTGCATAGCTTGAACTGCTTCAGTCACATGATGTATATACCCCAAATTAGCATGTATCAAAATACTGAAAAAGTTTTGTCTTACCCAAGTATTAATAACATTTTTCAACTTCAATCTTTAGATAATCTAAATGTATACATTATTCTAAATTATATTCAACTAGAACTTAAGTAAAAATTATACAATAGAATAAAACTTGGCATGAATTTTGAAAATTCTTCCCATTTAAAAAGAAATGTATTTACCCTTTAATACATTAATACCATCAAATATAGAACATTTTTATTGAATCTGGTCCTTATGATAATCATCAATGAAAAAAAATTGTATTTTTGAATACATATTTAATATCAAAGTAAAGTTTTTACATCTGTATTTATCACATATCAATGTTGTCTGTATAAACTTTTATATTTTATTTTAAGCATAAACTGTGAAAGTCATTGCAAGAAAAAAGTATATTTGTGAAGAATTCAGTTAGTATTTTGATGTATATCCACACCATTCTCAGAACATTCGTTAAAAGTATTAATCATACTTTCTTGTTTATTAGAAATTGCTTTCATTTCATAAATATTTTTAGATTATATATATTTTTATTATTTTTCTCTAAAATGATGTGATTTTTTTTAGTTTAACTTGGAAGAAAAATGTGAATATTTTAGATTAGAAAATAGATCTGAGAAAATATAAAAATAAGTTTTCATAATTTTTTTTTATTGCATGATCATGTTTGTTTTTTCTCTTTTTCTTTCCACTTTAGAAAGTGGAGAGTCCTCACTCAAGCTCTACAGAATTGTGGAAAGATGAAATTAGTAAAGAGATTGAAGCTCTTAAACAGCAATTACACAAAAAGCAGGCAGTGTTTGCTGCTTTGGTAAGTTTTATTTACTTTTTGCTTGTGTATAAAATTTTCATTTTTTGAAAAAGTCTGTTTCTCTTGCTTTTGTAAAACTGAGTTGCTTTATTTGAATCTGGCTATTCTGACTTGGTGTATAACAAGTTGAAAAAATTTCTGACGATTATAGCTCTTGAAAAAATTAAATTATACCTTATGTTGAAAAAGTGGTTGTACTCACAAATTTTTATTTGATACAACATTGCAAATATAAAGATTTTGTTTTGTAAACATTTGTTATACACTAACAAATGTAGCTAATTTATCTTTGCTATAAAATGAACATTATCACTGTTATTTTAATGTATAATATTCAGACACATTGTTTTTTTTTTTCATTTCACTTGAAAATTTTCTTTCTTATCTGATCACTTTTTAATATCTCGGGTTCTTGATTCTCTCAGAAATATATAAAGTTATAATACTTTATTATTAGGTCTCTTAAAAATTAATTGATATAAACTTATTGAGTTTTTCTTTTTTTATTACTAATATTGATATATGGATATATCCAGATATACTTTTTGATTGTATGTATAAATTCCACTGTTTGTCATTTTTTTTGTCTAAATTTCTGAGATGAAACTTGATAATTTTCATTATTTTGATTATTCGAACTATTGTCTTCATCTTTCTTTATTGTTATATTCCAATGACGACAATCGTCTGAATAATCAAAATGAGGAGAAAACAAACAAATGTTTTTCGTTGTCTAAAAGTTTTTTTTATCTGGATACCTGCATGACTAATCACTTAGATTCTATTAACCCCATTTAAAATCTTTGAAAGGGGAAATAAAATTTTACTTTTGTGGAATTGGTTTGGCTGATCAGTGCTTTGTACTAGGTGATAAGTTTGTGAGTCATGTTAGCACAAATATGTACAAAAATATTCCAATATCCACACTTTTAAATGATCATTTTTTAAAAATACCTCTGAAAAGCCCTTAAACATTTACCTGATGGTATAAATGACTATTCCTTACAAACAGTTCAATTATATTATATTGTTAGATGATTGACTTAATGGTAATGAATTGAACTGTGTTGTTTTTAGTGATCAAGTTTCATATTAGAAACAAAACTCATTTTGATTAGACATTATGTTGATTTACAGATTGAGTCTTTTTACCTTTTAGTTTGCTGACTTAAGTTATCTGAAAACTAAGTTGTTATTCATTTATATTCATTCCACTTGTTTTATATAAAATGAATGGTTTACTTTTAAGATAATATATGTCATCAAATGGAATTATGTTATCAGAACAAGATTAATAACCATAGTCTGACTCAGTATTTCACAGTCTAAAATACAATTTCAAAGTAATGTTACCACTTATTACTTCTATTATATTACCCACTACCTCTCTTATGATTGTCACTTATTCCCTTCAGCTAAGCTGCAAATTTTCAAAACCCTGTAATACTAGTTTCTTTTCAAACTTACTTGCTTAATATTACCTAATTCATTATTAAAGTGCTTGTTCCATTCATAAAACTAGGACGCTGATTTGTGTTGTATATAATTTTACTTCATATGTGCATGCGCATCATAATTGTCTTATTATTTACCTGATGTAAGTTCAGTTATTTTAATCACATGTTGTAAACATTGACACATTAAGGATTATCATTTCATTGATTTTATTTTCTTGAGTTTGCCTTATTAAATTTAAAGGATCAAACACTGTCTTAGAAAAGCTCATATATTTACAAGAAAACTGTCATTCAAACAAAGCTTAATGCCCTGAATAAACAAGATTTAATTTTTTCCTATGAATACTCTGTCTGGTTGTTTTACAAAAGATATTGTCTCTACCTATGTATTGCAACTTCATGCCACACCCACATGAAAGAAAGTTTTTACCAATTCATATAAAAATATCTGGATTATATATCTGTCAAAATAATCATCTAGCTTTAAAACTAAACATTACATCATTAAAATAGCAATAAAAATACTGAGATTTTCTTATTTAGATTATATACTCTGTATTTAATTTTTCAGATGATATTCATATAAGATAAAGAGAAATTGAATAACTTAAAAACTTTGATTCAATTCCATATTACTATTCTACTTTTTAGCAGTAGTAAATTAGATTCTCATTATTTCTTAAATTTTGAAGCCTTATTTAGCTTGTCTTCATCCATTGCCAGGATTACTTAGGAATATTTTTCTGTTTCTCATCTTTATTGGAAAATTTGTTACTTCATAGGTATTTTTTTAACACTTGTGGCCTTGTTTCTTTGAAAGGGTTTTATGCTAATTGAGTTTACCTTTCTAAAGTTATTGGAATCCCTGTTGTGGTTTCTTTCTTTGTTTAATGGCATATTGACCGTTGTTGATTATTTAATGCTAAAGCCATCCTTGTAGAAGAATAGCAGTGATACTATTTAACATATAGCTGGGAGAATAAGAGGCTTCATACCTTTCCCTAGGGTATTTGTTCCAAAATGAAAGTAACAGTGTAATTGGAGTTTGAACTCACTTACTTTGAGGCCGTAATTCAGCACTTTAGTTATCATACTACAGAGACTCCCCCAGGAGTCTCTGTGGTATTGTGTCTAACATGCTGGATTGCAACATCTTAGTGAGTTAGTTCAAACTCCAGTTGCTCTATTACATTCACTTTTGGACTGATCCCTCTTGAGAAAGGTATGAACTCCCTTATTCCCCTCAGTATGGGTTAAATAGTATCACTGTGGTTCTTATATCCCAGCATTATCCTCAGGTACATTTTGACAGAATAATAGAAAAGTTTTATTTAAAAGAATTTTTTTTATAGATTTGCTTATGTTGATTTTGTTGGTGAAGTCTTGTTTTCTTTTTAATTCATTTTTCAAAGGGCTGTTGAGAAGGTGGTTATTTGAAGCTATGTGATTTATGAATTGCATTTTAGTTTTGAAAAACTGTGTTCATGATTTTATTTCTGTAATGAGTGATACCGATAAATTGGAAATACATTTAGATATTTCAGAACTTTATAAAAGTGTTATTTTTGTAAAAATGTCAAAAATTATGTTTTTCTTTAAAAAATACTGTTCATAGCATCAAAATATCTACTCTTAAATTTACCTTATGGGTAATTATGATTTTAAAAAATGGAATGTTTTTATTTTTTGTAAAAACAGCTAACCTTCAGATGGTTCTGGCATCTTTAAACTTATACTATTTATTTTTTCCTGTTTTAAGATTTTCAAATTAAGATGCAAAATATATAATGGGTTATTTTTTGATTCTTCTGATTAACAAAAGATTAAAATATATAAAAACTAAAGAATCTGTACACTTACAAATATAAAATACCCATTCTTGTGTTATAACAATTTTTATGTATGTTCTTTGTTTTTGTAATTTGTCTACTTTGTATAAATTCATAAATGAAAGTTTGATAACTTTGTCTTCTGTTAAGTTCAAATTAAGTCATGATATAGTAAAGAATTGATTATTTTGATAAAATAATTTTTATAAAAAATTCATATTGTTTAAATTTAGCAACTTATTTAGATTAGAGTTATCTTGTAGTTTCACATTAGTGATATACATGGAATAAATCAATGCTTTCAGTTGACTAAACTCATTAGTAATAGTTTTATAGACATTTAGTTTGTTTTTCATATATTTGATTACTTAAATTGCTTACTGTTACTTTTATAGATTTTTTTCATATTTCACAATCTCTTGAAAATAACATACAACAAGCTTCTCAGTTCTAGCACAAAAAGTTAAATTAAAAAATGCTTAACACTAGAAATCTGATAAATGGTGTTGGTATTAGAAGAATTCAGTAGTTTTCTTTTTGTTTGGCTATTAATCAATTCAAACAGAATGGTTACTCATATTTTGAAGCCAGTTGTCAACAAGTTTGAAGTTATTGCTTCATTTTTTAGTGAACTGAATATTTGAAAAATTTTCAAATTATATGTTCATTACAAATCCCTTGATGGAAATTTTATTATTATTAAGTCTTCATAATGCACTTGTTACAGGTTCAAACTAATATCTTAAGGGATAACTTAAACTTACTATCATGAAGTTATTAAATGTTTTGTGCAAAAACAGTTAAAAAACTTGTTTGAAATAAGAACAGTTATTAAAAATTGATTAGGCTGAAGACAAAAATAAAATAAAAATAGTATTTAACATTTCATAAGTATTTCTGTGTGAATAATATGCACTTGTTTCTGCCAACAATTTTTTTACACTCACGTTTGGCAGATGTAGACAGTATATTATATCCTTAGCTTTGTATTCCCTTTCTTTATATATTTCTTTTTAATATACATCAATATCAACAGCCTGCTTACTTTTTTAATTAGATATTTTTATTTCCTTCTGTTGATAAACTCTAAATCATTTGTATTTTACATTCATTTTATTTCAATCCCCAAGGGAGAAACAGATAATCAATTCTCTTAAATCAGATTATAACTTCATTTTTTTTTTCTTCAAATGAAATATAAATGTGCATAACAATTTTTTCATATGCAGTCCTTTTCCTCATCATTAAATATTTCAAATAACTAAAGTCTTAGCATCATCATACAACAATATAAATTTTCTGTTCAGTCTTTTTGAATTTTTAAAAATTCTTTACCTTTTATTAGAATTAATAGACATTTCTAATCCAGTGTTTGAAAATTGTGGTCTAATTAACTTTTATAACATTTTTAGATTCAGTTAATTTGTTATTGCTCCACTTTACCCTTGGTCCTTACCTTATAATGCTGAGTATTAAGCAAGGCAGCATGAAGTACCATTTTTTGAGTCTTTGGTATGACTCGACATGGGATTGAACCCCGATCTCCTGAATCATTGGCAAGCACTCTACTCATTTAGCCAATGGCCTGACGGGGTCAATTTAAAGCTATAAGGATATTTTGTTATTTAAAAGATTAAATATCTTTATCATTGATAATATTGTTTATATTCCTATCATGGCATTCTATACTACAGGGCACTTCATTGTGCACATAAGTCATTAGACTGGAAGCTGGTTTTATTGCAGTGAGAGAGTTAGGTCATTTTAGTTCCAGTTTGAGCTAACTACTGTGTACTGTGTATATGTATACCCTTGTGTTATTGGCTCAAGAAATTCAAAGGAATCTTTTAATTTTACCTTTGGTTGGAATATCATTTAACTTTTTTAGTTGAAGTAAGTATATTTGATTATTTTAGTTTGAGTTGATACATTGTTTTTATTTAAACTGTAAAAAGGAAACTTTGAGGCTTTCACTCGCATGAAAAAGTTTACTTAAGTTTAAAACTTTAACATTTTAAAATTAAAGTTTAATTCATTTTTAGCATTCTCCCTCTTAAAGTTTATTCAACATTTTTAATTAAAGTTTAAAGAATTATTTATTGATAAAATGTAATTTTTTTGTAGCAATTTGTGTTATTTTAAGAAGCAAAACGATAAAACATTAAACAAATTTGAACAGAATTTAATTTAGTTTTTTCAAAGATGTATAGCAAACTATTTTTATTATAAAATGACTTAAAATTTTTTTTTTGTCATAGATTTAATGACATTACTTAATTTGATATTTATTTTTGATATCATTAAAAAAAAACATTGTTAGTATGGGTGAATATGTTACATCAATGAAATTAAGGTTTGATTTTTTCAAGTTTTTTACCATGATAAAAATTAATATAAGTCAACATGTTTCTATTAAAAGTTAAAAAAAAGAAAGCAAATTTTTTCATACTTTTGTTTCCAAAGATGAAGAATAAATGATTATTTTTACTACATTAGTTACTAAATGGTGAACTGTAATGATTTTACTTATTAGAATTAAAGAAAAAAATAACATTAATGAATTTTATTACATGGAGTTAATGTCAATATTTTAATTTTTTTTTTAAAAAAGGTTTACTTTTACGTCTTTTGATGTTTTCATTTTTTTGTGCTTGTTTTAATGTTTTTACTGCAAAATTTATTTTAAAAGAATAATAATACCATTTTATTTATCACACTTATTTTAATATTTTTCTGATATTGTTGTTAAAGGAAAAAATGCATTATTTTTAATTTTAGTTGTTTTGCTTTAAGGTAAAAAAAAGTTATATTTTATATATATTTAAATACTTTAAAGTGTATCAAAATTACCAAACTAAAGGAAAGGCTAATTAAGAATGTTTTTTAAACTTAATATAATTTTTAAAGTAATAAAACTTTTTAATTTCTAGTTTAATAGCACTATGTAACCATTGCTATTTTTTGTTTGATTAAAAACAGTTTTATTGTTGATAATTAAAGAATTAATAATATCATGCAAAACTGCAAACCTGACAGTATTCTCCAAGCAAAACTATACCCCCCCCAACATATATTTTAAAATTAAAAAGTGGATTCTCAAGATGAAGGCAACTCTCTAAAATTTTTTGTTTTAATTTATTGTTGTGTGTATTTAGGCAGGGGGGGGTGGATAAAAGCTGTAATTAAGAGTATAATTAATTTAGCTTGAAAATTTACCCCTAAATTGAAGTAGTAAGAGAAATATTTGTTAAAGAGGTTTAACCTACCATTTCAGATATTACTTAATTCCTAGCCATGCCCCACAAGTGCTGTGTGTTTACTTGCAAAACAAATTACAGAAGCCAACAAGACAAAACTATGTGTGGTGAGATTAATAAAATACCAGTTTGTCGTTTTCCAAAAATCAAAGATGAGAGAGAGCAATCGATAAAATCAGTTCTAAATGCCAATCTAAATGTTACTAACAATATTGTTATTTATTAACAACATTGGCCTTCAAATTTTGATAGCATAGAAGTTCATGGAAAAATACATCCAAAAGATCCACCATCTGCATGGCTAGGTGTGCCAAGTAGTCAAATACCAACACCCTTAGCTGTTCAAAGGAATATAAAAAACACTTCCAGTACTGTTAGAAATCAAATTACTGATGAACTTAATGCTTTTTTAGAATTAGATAAAATGAATTATAGAAATTTGAAAGAAAATCTGCTTAACAACAAAAAAGACTTTTTATGTCCAGTCGTAGCATTTTTGGATGATAATATTTTAACTGTTCAATCATCAAAATTTATTGATGGTATTCCTCTTTTTATGCTGATAATTCATCACAATTTGTGCTTTGAAACATTTTATTATTGAGTTAAGTGTTATATTAGCAGCCTGTTCAAAAGCCGTATAAATACAGTTGATACTTGGTCAAAACTGGAAGAAATCATCTGATATTTAAATTCTATGGCTTTTGATCACAAGAAAAATATCCTGAGTCAACAATCTTTAGCAATGGCTCCCAAAATGGTTGGAATAAAATATAGCTCAGATATAGTTATGTGTGCTTTTAGGTACTATGCAACATCACAGACATTGTGTAATAGATTAAGAGACGATTTTCAATTAACCTTGTTAGCAAAATTAGGAAGGATGACGTTAAAAGTTTCAAAACTTAATGAAAAAATTTTTTTGTTATCTATATTTAATACTCTTAATACCAGTCAAAAAGGGTGCATAATTCTCCATGATGAAGTATATATTAAAAAAAAATGTTGCTATATTATGGCAAACAACTATTTGGTAAATCAGTTTACAGTCCATCTCTACTTGCTCAAACAGTACTTGGTATAATGTTGATATGTCTCAATAGAGGTCCAAAATTTCTTACAAAACTGATTCCAATTTCAAAATTAACATCAGCCTTTTTATTTGAACAAATTGAGTTAACAGTCCTGGCCATCACATCTGTACCAGTTGATGTAAAAGCTATTATATGTGATGGCAACCAAGTAAATCAAGCTTTTTTTTAAAAATTTTATCCTACATTTCCTGAAAAACTTTGGTTAACTGAAGATAATAAACATTTGCTTTTTGATTATGTTCATCTGTTGAAAAATATTCCCAATTTGTGGCTGACAGAAAAAACAGAACTAATTTTTGATGGAGGAAGATGAGTTGCAAAATGGGCACATCTTAAACAGTTATATCATTTTGAATCTGAAAAACTAGTCAAACTTTCAAATATAAATGAAATTTCCATTGCTCCAATAGAAAGACAATGGGCTTCTACCTGACTCAGTGTTTTCTGAAAAAACATATAATGCACTTTTCACTCAGTCTGGAATAAGTGTAGATAAGAATGATACTGCCCTCTTCATAAACAAGGTTTCGACATGGTGGAAAATCTTAAATGTTATATCTCTTCAAATTGATAAATTATTTAATGAACCTCTTCAAGTCAAAATCAGATCTCCAAATGACACCCGACTTGATTTTATCATTGAATTTGGTAAAATGGCTCTTAATATGGCTGGCAGTCAAGGTAACTATAAAAAACAATTATCCCAAAACACTGCTACAGCCATACATTATACTTGGAATGGAATTGTTAGTCTATGTCGACACCTTTTAGCTACAAGTACTACTTGGGCAATTTTTAACTGATCCATTAGAAAAAGAATTTGGTAAACTTTGCCGAGGATCAGGTCGCACCTATTTTATTAATGTTCAACAGTGTATTGTAAAGCTGCATATTAAGCAGACATCTTTGCTTTTAAATCAAAATGTAAATATTGATGAATTTGCTGTTAATCCACGTCACCAATGTACATCTTGTGATTATAAACTTTCAGAGAAAGGTTCAGAAATATTTGACAATCTGGAAAATTTAGAACCATCTCTTTCTAATGAAATAAAAATGGTTTTTGTGTACATAGCTGGATATATTACAAGAAATAATAATCAACCCAGTGAATGTGAAACCCATTTTTATCATGAAAAGTATTGAAAATATACCAATTTAACTGACTGTGGAAAACTAAAAGTTCCTTCTGACCACACTTGCTGTGATGTGGTATGCTACTGAGAGAGGGAAGGGGAGGTCAATTTCCTTACCCTCCTTTTATTTGAATTAACAGGCACTAAGACTGACCGTTAAAATGGTATGGGAAAGAAGGTCAAGCTACCTGCACTCTGTGACCTGTAGTCTGTTGAACGAAAGGAGTCTAGGTCAATCAAGTTGGTGTGACCTGACTTGGTGGTGGAAGTAGGAAAAGTCGAATGACTGGTTCACAGGTACCTCGTGCCAAAATGCCATTACTCATTAGAGAAATTTGATGAAGAATCTTCAGTTTTAGACAGAAGTCAGTGAGAGAAACACGCTGATCTCCGCCGACTCCTGGAAGGTCACTCACCCGTAAAAAAGAGAGAAAGAATTCTGAACATTGAAAACCCGTCAAAGATAAGTATAACTTAACCATTTTCCTTCTACAATTCCTAAATATTGGAAAGTTATATATATTCAAAAAAGAAAGAGAGAAACTGAAAAGGTTCTGTTTCATCAATAGTTAAATTAGTGAATGAACTTTGTTGCATGCTCCAGTCTTGTGACTAAGTAAGAGAAAAAGAAAGAAAGAAAGAAAAAAGGAGAAAGAGAAAAAAAGGACATTTCTGTTTGATGCGTTTCTGTTGGCTTAACATTTTGTTATATTGTAAAAAGGAAAGAGAAAGGAAAAAGAACTGTTTATGGAATTACTTCATTATTTGTTTGGTCGTTGCCTATTAAAATTTTGTTGTACTTAAATGCTCCCTTGTGTTGAAATCTTTTGGTTGTGTTATTTCCTCTATCAATTTGTCTTCTTTTGCACATATCTGTTTCAGCGTCATATTGCTTTCATTAATTCTCGCTAAATGTCTTATTGCCTCCTTAAAACATTACAAGACAATTTTAGAAATTTGGTTACAGTTGATATTTTCTGACCCAGAGGTTCGTTATTCTGCTATCTGAGGGGATAGGAAAACAAAGGACTTGGTGGTGTATGTGAAAGTGAATTGGCACCCCCTTACCAACATCTGAGATCAATCAGTCTAGCCCCAAATTAACCTCCACATTATTTGCCGGTTTACCATATGCCCGAAATAGGAGTCTTGACTGGGACTTATTTTTGCAGAGTGTCAAGTGCCAGACTGTCCTCGATGTCACATGCGCATAAAATGGACTTTCGTCCTGGGATACTTATTTATGCAACATCACAATTGCCAAAGGTTATTTTTTTGTTTCATCCTTTTCCATACAGTAAAGGAAAAGGTTTGCTATAAATCATTAAGTAACATTTTTTATGCTTATTTCTGAGTTTCATTTTTTCAACATGGAAAAAAAACATGCTTCTATTTTTTTAAAAAATAGTTTTGAAAAATTTTTGCAAACATGTCACACCCAGATCAGAAAAAAGAACTATCTCTAAAAGTTTTGAAACTTTCCTAGAATGATTTTGTTTTATTTGTCTATATTTCTGAGATGATTTATTATTATATACACACTTCAGTTGATGTCTTCTAGCCTTCTCGGGTTCTGTTTATCAAACCCAGTAACTGTAATGTAAATTTAAACCAAACTCTTTATTCATTTGCAGGGAATAGATTGAATAAAGGGTTCAGTGACACCTGTAAATAATGTAAATATTTCTGATTCAGTATTATGGGTATTATATCTTTTACCAAAAATCATAATTACCCCTTTGTGTTGTTTAACAATTATCAGTGTCCATAGCAAAAATACATATTTTCATTTATTTAACTTTCAACACATCCTACTATTCTCAGGTGTGAATCAAAATCTTATTCTAAGTATTTTCAAAAGTGGTTGACTTAATTTTCTTCTAAAATTTCTGAAAATCGTACATTTTTCAATAGGCTTCCAGTTCTGGCTCTCAGTTGTGCCAGGAGTTAGCCTGTTGTATAGAACGCCATGATACCTATCCATTTTTCTCTTGCTTCTGTGTTGCATATCTTCACATTTTATATTTCATAATTTATAATGATTTGAATGTCATCCAATTTTTTCTTGACTTATGATACAAGTGTGAGACAAACTTATCTACTAATCAAAATATTGAAATAATTGACAAATATACTATTTAAGATAAATTCATGACTGCTGATATTTTTAATGATTGATCACAAATAGTATATTTTATTGTCTGTAAACCATTTATAAAACTGGTCTTCAATCTGATTTTTATATTGCTTTTTAATAGATTTTCACTTGTATGACTTTTTTTTCTTCATTTGTTTATTTTTTAAAAAGTTATAGCTACTTATTTTTAAGAAACATGGCTGTTTTTTTTTCCCAGAATTCAGGGCGATTATCTCATTCATGGCCACATCAAAGACCTTCTTGTTCCTGCCAAACTACACCACCACCTACACCACTTGTTGGTAAGTATAGTTTTCTCTTTTATAAAAATTAAATTAAAAAATGTTTAATATTAATAGCAATAACAGAGCATAGATTGCTCTTCAATTGGCCAAATTTAATCTTCAACAAATAATGTTCTGAAAGCAAGCAAAAAGTTTCCACAAAGTAATAAAAAAAAAATCTGTAATTATTTAGTAATTAATCTTGACCTTTCAGCATTTAATTTTCATATTTAAAAAATTTTTTGTACCTGATTATATCTTCAAGCAAAATCCATTCTTAAATACTGTTTATGTTCTGAGTTTTATCTTCAGTGTGAAATTTTTCTAAAGCAAATAATGACCTGCTAAAGTTGATAATCAATGAGATTGACACATAGATTTTCCAAATCATTATTCAAATATGCAAATTCTAATATAAATTTCATGAGACAATTTGCTTATAAGTGAACTAGTGAAGGGAAGAAAAATGTTAATCTATATATTGAAATATTTTTTCTTTACTGTTTTACTTTCACATTACAAATCAAAATAGACATCATTTACATAGATATAAATGAATATCTTTAAGAAAAAATGAAGTGTTTGAATTCTATTTCCTTACTTTACAATTTCTATTGGATGGATATTCATTATCATAATATTAATTAATATTATCATTTTCAAATATATATTTATATACACACTCCAGAATCAAAACTGTTAAATAATAAATGTTGCTATTATGCAGCCATAGAAGTTGTCCTTTTTTTTAGTATTATTGAATTTAATTAGTTCTATTGTTTGAAGGTTTGTATTTTACACCTCTTTTGTCAGTCTGGTGTTCCCTATTGGCAGAGCTTAGAATATCCGGACTGTATTCCCTGCAGAGTGATCAGATCCCCCTTTAAAGAGGTGTCCTTAACATGATGGCACTAAACTGCATCTGATGGTGAGGCTCTAATTCTGGGAAGTGTAGAATACCTCTTCATTGCCATTACTCCCAGGTTCACTCTGACCCGAAGTAATAGTATTTGTTAGGATTCTATCTATGGGTCAAATAGATCTGTTTAAAAATCAGTCATATTCAATACAACTGTGTCCAAAAAAAATCTTTAAAAAAAAACGCCTACACAAAAAGTGTAGGTATGAATGTGCAGTGAATATGATTTCCTAACCTCTAAGCATAGAGTTACCCTAGACAGATTGACATGCAGTCAATCAATCTGATTTCACTTTGTCAATTACCTTCTCCATTATCTTTAAATATGAAGAAGTCTTTTGACAAAAATCAGTTGAAATGTCCATTGAGAGGTATGTTTTGTTAGAAGTAAAAACATGAAAGATGAGAAAAATGTGTTTAAAATAGATAAAACACTGAATCAATTTTGCAATGGTTACAAATGTCTTAATCTTTTTCTAGTTGAAGTAATTTTACTAAAATCGGTCTGTAAGTCAGTTTTCTAAGGGTTTTTTATGATACAGACAGAAAACACTTGTGTCTAGCCATTAATCAATAGGTCTTCATCAGATTTTTTTTCAACTTTGGACTTAATGTGTTTTGCTGATTTTCATCTTAGTTGAAATTATTCATTCTTCCTCTTCTGGTTTTCTCCAAGTCACCTTGATAGTTATTTTTCTCAACATGCCTGATGTGTTTTTCTCTGGTTCTCAGGATATGTCTGCTAAGAATTTCACTGCTTCTATTTAGAGTCCCTTATGTGTTGGTTGGTGGCTGATGTCCCCAGAAACTATAATTAATAATTTCTAAATACTATTCAGTCAGTTCCCCCACAATATTCGTCTGAATCTCAAATTTGTTACCACCCTGTCAGTTGGGGCTGTAGAATACACTGACTGCACCTCTGCAGGGGAGGGGGGTAATACTCTCCGCTCCACGAGGCTACCTGTTAGCTACAGGTGGCAATCCATAATGCTTGAAGACAGGATCATGGTGGCTGAGCAGTCCATGACATGGCAACCAAAGAGGTCATGTAATTTGTTGCACTCCACTTTGGCGCTTACTAGGTGAGATTAGCAGTTGGAGAGGCCTTGGCTGGTCATGTCAACACTCAGATTTTTGCAAAAATCTGTATCAGAGTGTGATGACTAGGGTTAACCATGCTGAGGAAAGACCCATATCTCTTTCTGTCATTGGGTGAGTAATTATCTGGAGAATGAAAACCCAGGAACCTAATGTAACTATCATCAGCATGTGTATACTGATTATGTAGCCCTGATATCCCAAGGTGAATAGGTTTTCCCCTAGGTATATCCCCAAGTGGGGCTCCGTGGTGGGTGGGGAGCATAATCAATGAAATGCAAAACTTATTTTTTTGGCTTATGAAAAAAAAAAACAAATAAATGACCTCATTATGAATTCAACTCAGACCAAGTAGAACAATACCCCAAATTCATTGTACTGCAATTGAAAGAATTCTTTCTAACAAAATTAACACCTTTTATTATTGAAAAAACATTTCCTCTATAATTACCCCTGTTTCAGTGAAAAACCTAAAAAATGAAACCATCTTCATAGAGGTGGCAACAAAAAAAAATAAGCTGAGACATAACTAAAACTGAAAATTTAAGAACTCCACACTAGTCATAATATTCCAAGTGAAAAAAGTGACATTAAAATGTTGTTAAAAACATTCTCTTCATATAAATTCAATTAAAATCTTTTTAAAGCCTTTAGAAGCTTACCAGGTGAAATTATCAAATACCAAAAATATATGGAAATAAAAATGGTTTTGATACTGTTTTAAAACTATTATTGGGTCTTGATGATACTTTGTATCAAAATTGATATCTTTAAAATTGAGATGTTTCACAAACAGCAATTGGGTTAAAAGAAAAAAAAATATTATGCATGTTCTGAATTGTATCTAAATTGAGAAAACTAATCTAAAATTGATTATTTCTTTGCAGATTTGATATTGCAAATTCTAATTTTAGCCATATTTATTCTTTATTAAATTCAGGTAAATAGTGGAACAGCTTGAATAAAAGTAGCTGCTTTTTTTTCTTTTAAACTGATTTTTCTTATTTTTTTTTATACAGTCTAACTTCATCTAATACAAGGTCACAGTAATTATTATCATTATAGATGGATGTTAGTAAAAGTTTTGTGGACCTGATGAAATACATCCTAAAATATTAAGATATTTATAAAATGAAAGTTTTATCAATGTAAATTGTTTGAGAAATATATAGAGTATGAAATGATTCTATATAAAAATGTTTGATAGATTTAAAAAGTAATTACCAGCCAGTTTTTTAAACTGTATGTTGTGTAAGGTTTTTGAAAAATTGATTAGAAATCACATTTTTATAGGGAAAGATATAAATTATAATCGACTAGATTTTGTCACTGGTAAATCGACATTATCTAATATTTTGGAAATTGATATTATAAATAATTAATTGATAGGAGGGGATAATGCTGAAATATTTGGATTTTAGCAAGGTATTTGATATGGTATCTCATTGTCGTTTACCAGTAAAAACAAAAAACTTGGGTATTTCTAAAAAAAAAAAAATAGTTAATTGTGCAAGATTTTTTTACAGAACTATGAAAGTAAAAATTGGTAACAATTATTCTGAAATACAATATACCCTCTGGTGTTCCTCAGGGATCAGTAAAAGGACTTTTAATATTCATAAATGATTTACTTAATAGTATAAAATCAGAAATGAAACTATTTGTTGATGATAATAGACTACTTGTTAGTCACTTTCAAAAGAAACAACATGGATATATTGCCATAAATGGTCATACTGGGAAGATTTTTGGAAATTAAAGTTTGATATAGAAAAATGTAAAGTACTATACATATTGGATCCAAAAACTTTAAAGTTAAATATAGATTAAGTAACAAGGAAATCAAAAAAGTAAATGAGGAATGCAATTTATGATTTGGCTTTGATGATACATTTAAAGACTATTGTATCAAGGGTTGGCTGGATGATTCGAAATTTTATTTCTAGGAAGGCTAATGGTGTTTTAAAAATATGTGAAACCCTAATAAGGCTTCCTATTGGATATTGTACACAGGCCTGTGTTAAGACATGGATATTAGAGTGTAATATTGAGATTGGAAGGTTTACAAAGTGCCAAAAAAAAAAAAAGGTTCAGTTACAGGGATAGATAGGAAAACTTAGGATTAACTCTTGTTAGAGAGAAGAATGAGAGGTGATCTAATTGAAACTTTGAAAATAATTAATGGAATTTATAATTATGGTAGGCATTTTAAAGATATTTCTCCTTGAACTGGAAATTAACTGTTAAGATGGCTTTTAAAACTGTCTATTAACTAATTTAATTATTTTTTTGTTAATAGAGTAATATAGTTGGAGAACAAATTGTCTTATCAGATCAAAAATAGCAATAGCATAAAATATTTTAAGATAAAATTGGATGGTTTCAGAAATAATGGTAAGAAAAAGAAATTAAGTGGTCATTTTTGGGAACTAACAGATGAATTACTTAACAAAATTTGATCTGTATGTAGATATTGTATTGATAATGTATATGTTCTGTGCAAAGATTTTTTTTGTTTATTTCAAAGGTCAATGTGAGAGAGTAGTAAAGTAGAGATGCTCTAGGAGATACATCAAACAAATAATAATAATGGGGTTCCTATTGAAGATTAAACTTTGTACACTAGCAAGTACATCTGCATGATTAGCTTATTGTCATACTATGGTCAACACTTAGATAATTATTAAGTTTATCTTATTCTTATATAAAGATACAATACTAGGCACAATCAGTGAGGACTGAACTTACTTCTATAATGAATGATCTGACAAACTAGCTTGCAGACCATCTTTTTACAGCAGCTGCTGTAACTGTTTTTTGTGTATATATATAAAAATATCAATAATGAATGTTAAAAATACCCAATTGTTGTCTGGTGCAACACAATAAAAATGAATTTGATTCAACTGAATTTCCTTTGAAAAGTTTTTTACCAATTTCAAGAACTGAAAGCTAAATTCTCTATTCATCATTTTGAATAAGTAAACAAAAGAAGTAGAAGAAAAAGATGTAGAAAGGGAAGACAAATATAACAAATTAAAAATCTGAAAGTGCTCTTCCATTTCATGTCTTTTATTTATCTACTTTTTTCTTTTCAAATGGTTAGAGAATATATTCCAAGAGTTATTTGAACTATTGAACTTATTTTATGTTCATAAAGAGTTCAGTAGTTTGAACACTTCTTGGAATGAATTTTTCTCAAAATCATAGGCAGTATTGTTATTGAATATTATTTGAAAAAAAACTTGTCTCTATCTCAACTCAAAGTATAAAGTTGTTAAAAAATCAATTTATATAAAGAGAGGTTTTGTTTATATCTGCAATAAATTATCTAAAAATGAGAAAGTGCTCAGAAAAAGCTATTGAACATTTAAAATTTTTCATTTTCTTCAAGCACTAAAGTTTTGAATTAATAAGACATAATTCTTTACTTTTCTTTTCAGATGCCTTGACTATTGACTTATTTGATTCTGGTTCATTGAATCATAGAAACAACAAAACAATAGAAACTTTGCGTAATTTGACCAATTCTGAAACCTACAATCGAGATCATGCCATTTCATGTCCAGCACTTGATGAGAAATCCAATTTAGTTGCCAATACTACCCAGACTGATCATTTAGGCTGCCATTTGTCATATGGCCATCTGAATTCTTCCAACAGCTCCAGCACCAGTGGAGTTATTGATGTAGACTTTTGTTCAAGTAGTTCTCGCAGCCAAGATGGCCAGAAGAAACGAAAGAACTTCATTCGCAGTTCACACAGATTTGAAAGTGACAGCCAGACGTCCCAAAGCATGGAAAGCAACCCTGAGACCAACATTTCTCTGCCACGTCAAAGAAGCCCAAGCTTTAGAGCAGCTATTGAGAATCATTCCAGCAACCGTTTACAACCTGGTAGTGAAGATGCACATCTAATTAGAAGAAATCATAGTTTTATGGCTGCTGTTAGCAGCCATGGTCCCACCAACCAACACCACCATCACCACCACAATGAAACTGTTCATCTCACACGTAATCGAAGTCTAAGTTTTCAGGCAGCAATTGAAGATGGGCAACAGAGTCCAGTAGCTGAGAATAATGACATTGACTTCATTTCAACTAGTGCAGACACAACACCAGAAAATCAAAATATTCCGGAAGGTTTTACTCTTGACACTCATGGACGAGTGGTTCAACCCTCTGTCCGGCAGGATTCACGTTCTGTAAACTTTCAGTTGAGCCACATTAATTCTTACAGTGGTGTGGACCTTCAAGCCTTTGGAAACCTTCAACAGTCTTCAAAAACAGTTGAAGATTCTAAGAATTCTTATTCCTCACATAACTCTCAAAAGAAATCTGAGGAATGGAAAAAGACTTCTCGAACTGTCCCTAACCCTGAAGTTGAGGTAACTTATGCTTCACCAACAGCATCTATTGAGAGCAGGTAAGATGCTATATTTTACATTTTGTTGAAAATGTTATTCTTGTAATTGGTCAGACAGACCAAATTGTTTTTATCTCTTAGGTGATAAAACATGTTGGGTCTAAATAAAAAAAATTCAGTGTGCAAAAATATGATCACTTTCCCATACTTTTATTTTAGAGATTTTAACACACTTCTTTTTTCTTACTATTACCTGTTTTTGTGCATACATACATATATATATATAAGCTTTTTACTGTGAAAATGTTCGTAGTTTATTCATCTAATATTTATGATAGTAAAAATATCACTGTTAAAAAATTAAATTTTGGTTCGAACATTAACTTTATTCAAGTTTAGATTGTGTGTATTTTTGTTAAATAATTTTTAATGTTTTTACTATGTTTGATTTTCACTGAAAATTAAAATTGTTTTTCTTTTACTATTTTAATATCCAGTGTTTCAACATAAACAAATTTAAGAGTTAACAAGAGAAAATGAAAGCTATATTTTATAGCATCATTAAATCAGCTGACAAATCCTGTTTAAGTGGTAACAATTGCTTATAGCTCCTCTTATCATTGTATTGAACAAATGAAACTAGAAATTTTTCTAATTTGTTCTTAACAAGAGTTGGACCAGGAGTGTGTTATCTGTCTTTGAGCACATGGCTATGTCAAGATATTTGTTCTTTAACGAGTTATGCTTATACTGAGTTTAATATCAAATCTAGAAGAAAGCTTGTTGATTTCAATAAATCTTTCACATCTCACACTGTCTATTATCAGTTTATATAGAAATCTATGAAATATACATGAACAATGCTCCCTCTCCTTATCTGCTAGACAAAGAAATAAGAAAATGGGAGACTAGTGTACATCTTGATTTTACATTCAGTTGAGATGGATTTGGTGTCATAAATGAAGACACTTTATTTTCATCATTTTATTGAATAAAATGACTCTCTTTAATTAGAGGTCACTTACCTCAAGAAATAAAGTATGTTTAACTTTTAGATGAGACCGTAAGAGACTAGCTGAGGTTATGAATTCTCAGGATAACAAACATGTCTGTTATCAAGCCAAGAAAGAGCAAGAGAGAATCCAAATTAAATCAACTCTCTTTTGAATAGAATTATATCCTATTAGAAATTGCTCTCTAAACACAATATCCACCATATATTATGACAGTATACGAGGTGCTTTGATTTAAACTCATGTCACAATCTAGTTTTTTCTCCCAACAGTGACTTCTGTAATGATTTCTGAGGCATTTTAATGAAGTTATTATGGCTTATGTCAGGCTTAGATAAAACAAATTAAGAATGTTAGCAATATGACTCAGTTGAATAAAGATAACTATCAAGTTTGATAATCTGTTCAGTATATCATTATTCCCTATAACTTACAACCTATTTGTAAGTATTAGTTCTATTCTCCATTCCTCTTTAAATGAAATGTTCTTATATTTATTTTCTTCCATTTTCTCTCAATAAATATTTTTCTTATTCAGTAATGCTGATAATTGGTGTACTTAGCTATTATATTACAACTTTATTCTAACTTGAACTTAGGCAACTGTGAATATACAGGGTGTCTACTAAAGAAATATGCTATTTCAAAAAGTTATTAAAAAGAAGGTATTTATACTCACAATACAGCTTTGTAGAATAACACCTGAAGTTTATTATCAATGCTTTTGACAGCATCAGTTGTGTGTCAGGGTACCAAAAATTATAGCTGTTGATATGAGTCATTTTGTGTTCTTGAATTAAGCAAAACAAATTCTCTTATTGTTCTACTCTGTTGAGGGAACTTAGAATACATTGAATGCATCTTTTGTAGAGAGGTTAACCACTAAACTGCATTTGGTGGTGAGGCTCTACTTCTGGAGCTCTGAGTAGTGTGGAGTCACTTCTTCAATGATCAGTACCATCTATGGGTCAAGTAGTAATGTTTGAAAATGATTAGTATTAGATAGGAATATTTGAAACCATATGACAGTATGCAAATTATTTATATCAAGAATAGTTACTTGAAGCTATCATTACTTATAAAGGATTATATTATTAGTTACTTTAAGCTATAATTTTTTGAAATACTTGAAGCCATATAACTGGGTGCAAATTATTTGTATTAGATAATATTATACTCAAACTCAAATCTTATGATTCATAACTTTTTTATCAAGGTAAAAAATTAGACAATATGTAATCACACAAGACACTGGCTGACTGCTTACTTGATAGACATAGTGGTGGGCAGCTTGTATGACTTCTTTTGGCTAAGTGGAAGGCACCACAAGGAGCCTACCTAATGTACATATATATATATATATATATATATATATATACACACACACACACACACGCTGAAATTTTTCTACTCTTTTTTTCTTGGTGAACTGAACTGGCAACAACTAGTGACTAGGCTCCGGGCCTGATCACACAACATGATGACCCATTTTTGTAGCAGCATCAGCTAGCATCCTTGACCGACCACAAACATATATGAGGGACCCTCAACTTACAAAATTCTTCATGTAGTACTGCCTGCTAATACATAATCATTCTCAATTTTGTATCATATTTGAAATTTGAATTACATTCAACAGACCTGTCCACATAAACTTATTTTGCATAGTAACTCCATTGGCTTATTATTCACTGCAGCAAGTGCTGCATAAAGACGCCTCCTAAATGGTCACAATCTGTATTGAGCTCTCACTTATAGTCCTCTAAACCAAGTAAATATGTGCACTGTAAGAGACTCTTAACAAACAATCAAGCCATGCTCTGAAGCCAACATTCTAGTCCCACTGCCATAGCAAACTAGAAGTCTCTGCTCTGAATGCCAAACTTTACTTCCTTCGGCTACTGTCTTTCTCTATATCTTGAAGGGCCTCTGAAAAGAAACAATTCATCAAACAGACATTTCAATTACACAATTACTTGTATATTCCTCATAAATACACATTTCCTTGTTTGTTAACTCATTTGTTCATTCATCATCATTTCTTTTTACCATTTTGTTCAAACAGTAAGTGATACAGTGTTGTCCTTGTCAGGGCAGCTTTCCTTCACCGCTCTCATTTTCACCTAATACTGTCATGCATTTTCAAACACATTTTGATAAAAAAAAATAAATGGTCCAAGAAATTTGACACAACAGGATCTTTGTAAAGTTAAGGTCCTGGGAGATCATCAGTGTCCAAAAGATAAGTGGAGCGGATTTGTGTTAGTTACCTATGCAACCCATAGAAATCCACAAGGAGGGCAGGTTTGGCAGTACAAATTTCACACTAGACCTTTTGGAAAAAAATTGTGGAAATAATTAAAAATGATTCCTTACAAAATGCTGTTATTGTAAAGTATAAATAACCAAGACAAAACCATGTCATGATTTCTATACAGAAATGTTGGAGCATTATGAAGATGGCTTTATAAAGCATTTAATATTCATCTGTAAGTTCAATATTCAATATCTTGAATATTGAAAGAATAATTTTTTAAAATTATTTCTCTTGTAAACACCCTATATAATGAATAGTTTGCTTATCAGAAATGAAAAAAATCGAATACTTTTTGATTAATGTTGCATAAGAACTATTAAAGTCATTGATTTGGCACATGTTAAGAATGTTTTTATAATTTTTTTCTTAAAAAAAACCCTGTTATTTTCATGTCATATTATTTGTATTTCTCTCTGAATTCTTAGCTTTTAAGAAAAAGATTTTCACTTTAATTTGCTTTGATATTGTTTTATGAAATCTATTCTTTAAATATCATAAACTGCCATGCTATCTTAACTTATATCTGAGTTATAAAGAAATCCCTAAAAGTCCTATGTTGTTTATTTAGTTACTAATATTGATTCTTTCATTAAATTATAATTCTTTATTTTATAAAATATAAGAATTAGCAAATAATATCCTAATCAATGATAAATTTTATCTCTGACTTTATTTGATGTAGATTGATTGTATGATTACTAATTTTTATGATGCACTTTCTTTTTATTATTTTGAGAGATAGGGTAAATAATAAAGTTATAGTTTGCATTCACCTTTTTACACATTGGTTCATTGATGTCCTCTTTGTCACTCCTTAGTTGATGGCTTTTTGTCTTGTATTTGTATATACACCCATCCACATATGCATGCAAATAGTGATGTACAAGCTTTTTTGTTTAATGTTTGTTAAACTTTGAACTAGAAGTAAAATAACTTAGTATATTTACAGTTTATTTGAAAGTAAAATGATTTATGCAACAATGTAAGTATTGTTCAGACTGGTATTTTGATCTTTACCACTATTATCAATACTTTTTGGTCAGCACATTTTTTGGCATTCCTTGAGTGTATATATATATATATATATATATATATATATATATATATATACACTCCATCCAGACTACCCTATCAGCTGGGACTGTAGAATATACCATCTGCACTTCTGCAGAGGGGTAAGACCCTCCCACCCCCATCCAACAAGGACACCTATTGGCCATGGATTGTGACTTGTAATGCTTGGAGATGGGATCCTGGTGGCTAAGCAGTCCTTGATGCAGCAACTGAGTGGTCAAATGACTTGCAACACATCACTTTGGCTCTTAGTGGGATAAACGGGTTTTTGGAGAGACCCAATGTGATCATTCGTCTGGTCATGTCAAGCTCTTGCACTTAATGAATTGTCCCAACTGTATTCTTCAAATTGCTCTTGTGGCAAATAAGTAAGTAAAGTTGGCGACTGTAGTCGAGGACGACCCAAAGGTTTCCTTTTCAATAGCTGCTACACCGAAATGTAGGGAAGGGCGCTACTTCTTTCTTTGGATTGCTCTGCTTTACCCTTGATATGTACCTTATAATGCTGAGTGCTAAGCAAGGAGATATCAAGTACCATTTTTTGAGTCTTTGGTATGACTTGACCTGGGGTTGAACCCCGGTCTCCCAGGCCATTGGCAAATCCAACCCTATTTTATCTTAAAGGTGCTTGAAGATGGTGGCTGAGGGTCATATTGAATAGAATTATTAGTATTAAATAGCAGTGTTTGAAACCATTTAACTTTGTACAACAAATGATTGATATTCTTAACTGAAGGCAAACAAATGATTAATATTAAATTAGATATTGCTGTGTTGGCTGGAGCTGTAGAATATGCTGATTGTGCCTTTGCGGAGGAGTAAGATCCTCCCCAATGAGTGTCCTGGGTATGACACTAAACCATCTGATGGTGAGGCTCCAGTCAACAGCTTTAGGGAATGTGGAGTACTTCTTCATTGCCATTACTCCCAGGTGCACTCTGACTCAGAGTATTAGTAACCTGTTAGGGTCTCATCTATGAGTTAAGTAGAACTATTCAATTATTTTCTATACTTGAAACCATTTAACTGTATGCAACAAATGATTAATATCAAATAAAATTATTAGTATTAGAAAGTAATACTTGAAACCATTTAGAATTATTAATGTTAGCAATACTTGAAACCGTTTAACTGTATAGAAACAATGTGCTCTGGCTCATTTGAAAATAAAGTTACTTACAAACTATTCATTTATAAATCATATATATATATATATATATATATAAAAACAAAATTTGTCATTGAATAATGCACAACCACAAAGGTTGATATGCCATTAAACACAACCAAACAAAACTAGATAGCAATACTTGAAACCATTTAACTGTAAGCAAACAATTGATAGATATTAGATAGGAATATTTGAAATGTGTCTTAGGTATAACACTAAGTTACATCTGATAGTGAGGTTCCAATCCTGGAGTTTGGGGAATGTGGAGCACCTCTTCATTACCATTCAGACTTTATATATATATAACAGGATTTAGCATTAAATAACCTTCAGGGGTTGATACACCATTAAACACAAACAAACAAATTTCATCCACAAGGGTTTTTCTCTTTTGAGAATTAGTAGTCAGTCATAAGTCATATTTAAAAATATCTTACTTTCATGTATTAAGTCAATATAAGTATATACATGCACACATAACATTTATGATAAATGTTATAGCATTTATTTTTCACTCGAGTTTGGAGGTCTTCTAGATCAATTTAGTTTTAACGAGTATAAGCTCTTCTCTAGGATGGAGCAAGATAATTGTGTAGTGAGTTTGATCCTTATTAGATACCCCCTTCCTCCCCGCACACACAATGTAACCTGTTATTACAATAAGCTAGGGTTATTAAATGCTTATAAAACTTACATATTTTGGAATGGTTTTGGTGCAGAAATGTTTTTGTGATGATAATTATGTGTGGTTCATATGTTTATGTTTGCCTATGGGAATATATTATTTTATGGAATAACTAGACTTGCAAATTTTGAAAAAAAGTTAAAACTGTTTTCAGTTTTTCCTTTTACAGTCTACATTAAATGTTCATAAGATTAGTCATGAAAATCAGTCAAAAATAAATTGATTACAATGTATTTTGTTAGATGTATTTGTTTGTGTGTGTGGGGGGATCTCTAACAAAATGTATATTGCAATAAACGTAAGAATATATGACTTGAATTTTTCTAAAAGAAGGTCTGAGGAAATATTTAGAAATGTAGTAAGCTACATTAGGTATCCTTGGTGATAGGTAAATTAGAATTATTTGTTAATATTTCAAGATTGATGGGATTTTTATTTTCTTCATTTAATTTTTTCATTAACATTTTGTTTCAGTATATTTCAAGAAATGGAAATAATTATATTAAGAATAGACATTTGTACAGTAGGACTTTTTATCCAAGGTAGATAGATTCCGAGACAACTGAGGGTTGTAAAATCTATAAATAATTGCCATCCAAATATACTAAGTATATCCAAAAATTTTCATCCTATTTTAGAAATATTATCTGGCATTTCTGAATTGTCTACATCACTACCCTTGAACTTTAGTGTCAACAATAAAATATCCCATTATTAAATTAAAATTAAAATTAGCAATTTTACAACTTAGGGCTGAGTACTATTTTATTATACACAGTACGCGCATTTGATGATAGAGGGGATACAACTTCCTCCTCACCACTAAGAAATATATTTGATTTGTGTAACAAACCAACAATAAAGATGAAATAAAAAATATTTCAGCAGTCAATGAATCAAATTTAATGTTTCCCATCAGAATTTGACTAAAATGGCTTTGAAGATGTTTAAATTGATTAATTTTTTGATATATTCAAAATACTATTATTTTCCTTTGAAATATACTTTGCAGATTTGTTTTAGTTTAATAAAACTTTTGAATAGGAAAGTTATACTGGTGAGATGAAGTTCTACAGTATAAATATTTCCTTATTATACAAATAAAGTATTCAAGAAACTTTGATATTTTTATTGACACTTGCAAAAAAGTTTTTTTCATCAACTTAACATATAAAAGCTCATTTGGCTGTAGAAACCTGTTGGTATCTAGACTGACTCTAATTATTATCAGCATAGTATTTTTATCATTATAAAAGAAAACAAGTATGAAAACAAATGTTTATTTTTTTCATACAAAATTGTTAGATTTTATTGTAATTAAGCAAATAAATTTAAAAAGTAACTTATGATTTATCTATTGCTAATTGTTTTTATATACATTATTTCTGTCTTTTATAGTTTAACAAAAAAGTGTCATCTCACAACTACTGTCATAGGCTTATACCACAATATTAAACATAACCTGGTATCAGAGAAATTAACATTTTGCAATTGGTAAAAAAATTTTGTTTAAATTTTAGAATAACAGCTAATTCCTAAGAGACAAAATTTTAATGATCCCTCTTAAAAGATTTTGCATGGAAGAGCCTCTGAAAGTTTAAAAAGTGAAATTAGTGCAAGCAATGGTATGTATTTACCCAACCCCTCCATATAAACAGGATGTGACATAAGGCCAATTTTTGAGTGGAGTTAAATAGGTTTGAACTTAGTTTCCCTTCTAGACTAGTTGCCATACCAAGGTTTAAAGAGCCCAGTCTGAACTGCTATTTTCCCACAGCTGGGAGGATGAAGAATAGTTGGATGCATACCTTTCCCAAGTGTATTAGCATTATATGAGATGCAAATAGCTTCACCTAGAATTTGAACTCTAGTTGCCATGTTTATTTCCTATGATGATAACCAATACATCACAAGTGCCTACTGCAAACAGTGGTAGTATTGCAAAAAATAACTTTTTACACCCAAATTCTTTTTAAACATCCAACTCCAGTCATTAATTTAGTGAAAAGGATAATATTAGTATAGGGTTCTATCAAAGATGGAAACTATTTTATGATGTATTATCAAGTCCCAAAACAAAGTTAAACTTTCAGCTTACTAAAAAAAACTAATTTTCTGCATTTTCTTTCATTCTTTTTCATGACACCAAATATAATCAATATTAAGAAAACTTCAGTATAAATTATTAATGTGAGGTTTTCCTGTGGGGAAAAGCTTGCATAAAGATTTTGGATAAACGTCTAGACAAGAAACAATTTTAATATTATATTAGACACTGACCAATGTAATTGATAGAGCAGTGATGTATATATTTGTTTTATTTTCTTTAAGAGAGCACATCCTTTTGACTGAATCAATTTCAAACAGCTTCATATTATCAACATAGATTGGCATTAACAACAGTCTTCAGCCCCTTTCCCACTTCTTTCTCTTCCTATTTTATAAATGAGTTATAGACAGTATTTTTGCATTCAGTCTTTTTATTAATATGATGTATAGGTTTTGATTTAACCTGTGCATATTTCAACGTAAATTGCAATCGATTGATTAAGTAGCTAATAAAACTAGATAGGTATGAGTAGTATGCAAAATATAAAGTTAAAAATTGAACCATTACATTTGTACTGTATTGAATATATTCTTTTAATGTTCAAATTATTTTGTAATCTATAATTTACTATCATCAAGTTGTATAATTTAAATATATTTTGCAACTGTTAGTTTTTCTGACTAATTGCATAGTATAAAATATTTTAGAAATTGACACAAATCAGAAATCTCTTTTTAATGAGTTGCAAATGCTAAAGAAACTTCTAAAAATATTTTAATTCTTTTTTTTCAATAAATATAAAAAAAACACATCTTATAAGAGTTACAGTCATCTTTAAAATTGTTTTCAAGATTTATTAATCGTATGTAAGATTAATTTCTTATATGGCATTAATCAAAATTATATCTTGAATTTTAAAATGAATACATACAATCTCATTAATATAAAAGACCATTTTGCTTATGTATACTTTTGGAATGTTATTTTACTTTAATTCTTAGAATGATATAATTAGAAAAATGTAATGAGTGATTGGTTTTATGTTTGGTCATTTAGAAACTGATTTATTTATTTATTTTTATTTATGAGCTGAACAAGTTTGATTGGTTTTGCATTTGTAGCATTGACTTGAGGCTGCACGTTGTGAACACAAGGGACGTAACTGTATTGAGAATTTATTCTAAATGAACAAAAGCAACCAAATCTAAGTAATAATTTATGATTTTATTCTTATTAATCTAAAAAGTTAATTTGAAGTTACTGCCATTTATTTCATCCCAAGTATATAAGTTATACCCAAGTGCTACAGCTTTTATCAATTTGAAGCATAACATTATCAAAACATTTCTACTTATATGAGAGTAATTGTATAAATTGAATAAATTTGATTTGTAAATTCGAGATTTTATTTGATGTACATACTTCTATTCTTTAAGAGAGCACATCCCATTTATTGAACCAATTTCCAAGTGCAACTTTTTAGTGGTTGCTTTATATTCATATATTTCACTTAGATTATATTCTCTTAAATGCACTTGCTATTTCTGCTTGCTACTTATTTAACCTTTTCTTGCTTCTCTCTCTCTATTTCCTTTTTTTTATGCTTAAATATTTTAGAAATAATTTGACACATTCTAAATCAATATATAATTTCATGAAAACTATTTCATGTCTGAATTTTTATCCTATATATATATATTAAATCCAACAATAAGTAAACAAATAAAAATATGAAAAAATAAGGTATTCAGTGAATATATTTTTTATATATGATAAAATGTCAACATGCATTTTTTTTATTGTTTTTTGTTAAAGCATCTACAGGGGGATTAATAACTGATGTTAAATGTTTCATGTGAGAAATGAAGTGGAAAAAAATCTTTTTTTTTTGTTTTGTTTTGTTTTGTTTCATCATTTGAAAATATTTTTCTCATGAAGCATTTAACAGCTACTATTAATCACCTTTGAAGGTGTTTTAACAAAAATGAAACATACATTGGCATATTATTGTATATATAAAATACATCCTGAATATTGTTTTCTCATTTTTTATTTTCACATGTGCACACACACACACACACACACACATATATATATATACTTACACTGGGTTATTGTCTTCAAAATATTTGCTTACATCCAATTTATACTCATCAAACCAATGATATTTTTGGAATCAAAGTTGCAGTTCATTTTGAGATTTTTAATTATTTTTGTTGTAGCATTTCAAACAATTTTTAAACCAATATTAAACTTGTAGAAAATAGATGATTTTAGCTAATGTCAATAATTTCGATTCTATATCCAAATTTGATTCATTAGTAAAAATTAATTTTGAGGTTTGTTTCTCTTTAAAAATTTATCTGTATATTCACTTTCACAAAATGTGTCCATCTTAATGCACAACATTTTAAAATGTCAGTTGAAATCAAGTAAATCAATATAAGTATTTCAAAGTTGCATAATAAAAGATAATGCAAATATCAAAATACAGTTTCTAAATCTAAAAATAAATTAATTATAATTGATTTATTTGTCTACTTGCATTAGTAAATTATTTTAATTAATTTATGTTTAGTCATCAATTGTAAACTTTATTCTTTGAATTATTTTTGCCATATTTTAGATAAGTATAAAAATTTCTTAAGAATTTAATCCCATGTAGAAATATTATGCTAATTCCATTTAGTAAATGTTTTTGAATTGACTAATTTTTTATTAAAAATATTGTGTTTTGAAGAATTGAGTAAAAACAAAATTTACTATCTATGTTATTATTACTATATCTAATATGTATCTAAGATTTATCATACTTTATATGAAAAAGTCAAAATAACTGATTTTTTAATTTTATTTGGATTACCTCCCTTTTAAAATTATTAATGGTATACGTAAATGAAATTTTGAAGATAATATGGCTGTATATTTTGTGTAGCTTTTCAAAACAGAAAAATATTCATGGATATTTAGTTGAATTGTAATAAAAAAAATCTTTTTATCATGTAGTTATGAATATTTTTGCTATTTTGCATACATTTTTTGATAACTGAAAAATGTAAATGATGGATAATATTTATTAATACTGATTCAATTGAATATTTGATGAACTTGTCAGTAGATTTGAGAAAAAGAAAAAGAATCAAATATGTTATGATATCTGTATTGAAAACTGTCAAAGTTCTTTTGTATTTCAAATATATTAATTCACTTTATTCTAAAAACATTTACTGAAGAATTGTTGCTTAAATTGGTTCCACAAATTTACAAACATGAGAAAACTTACATTCTTATTGTATATGAAATATATAGCTATGCTTTAATTGTTTTTGTTGCTATTATAAAGGGATCTTTGAATGGTGGTGTATGCATTCTAATGAAGTGAGAAAACATTTCAAAGGATTAGTGACTGCTTCTTGACAGGCCTTTTGTCTACTAGAGTTGTCTTTGACTATGACAACACTGTTATTATCTTTATAGTTACTGGGAGAGTAGGGTGTAGCAGGAGCCGGCCCCTTTTCAAGTGGCAGTCAATACCTTTCATCCAAGCCTGCACCACATTGGCTGATGGTGTCATTCAGAATGTCTCTTTCAGTGTGTATCAATTTTGATGTAAGTAGACCATATCCATGTTGCTGTAGCAAAAATATTTATCAAAATAAGCTAACAAAACAATTCAAGTTTTCCATCAGTTTTGTTATTTGGCAATTTTTAATGCATTTTTTCCTTTGGTTAATTCCATGCAATTTTGCTTTTAATGCAATGCCGCCTGTTAGCACTCTTTGTTTTATGACAAAGAGTTGATTTATTTTGTAATTGTTGTCTTGTGAGTGGTGATGATGATGCAAAAAATATTGTTGAATGGACTTGTTCCTATATATTTTTTGCTAGTTAGCTTTTAGTTTGGTTTATTTCATCTAAGCAGATATCTTTTGCCTTTTATGATTAAATTTTAATTTTTTGTAGTTATTTTGTTGCTCATATCCTGCTAGAAGTGGATTTTTCTTTAATATATGCATTAACTTTCTGAATTAGTGTGATATTTATTCATGAGTTGTTTAAATTAAAACCTATTCAATCTATTAAAAGATTGATGGATCCTATATTCAAATGAAAATAAAGTAAATTTACATTTATTTATTGATAATGAAACTGCAATAAATTTCAAGAAAAGAATTTTTAATGGCTGTTTCCTTATAAAATAAGTTGATTAAAAATTATTTTTTAACGTGAAAAAGTAATCTGAATTATGTTTATCAGTTAAATGATATGTTATACAAGTATAATTACGACCATATTGTATTATTTGAATCTTGTTTAGTGAATTTCCTATCTTGTTTAATGAGAATTTGAAATTTTTAATGTATTGTTTTAATTATTGTATTGTAACCAAATGTTTTCCTGGACTGATCAGTTTTTCTAAATAAAATTTCCCATTAGAACTTTAGTCTTTTATGTAAAGATTATCTTTTCTCCTTTAATTTTGCTGCACTATCAGCAAGGATTTGTATATATTCATGATTAATTTTATTCATTTTTTAATGTCACTCAAATATAAAGAATATAAATTGCATTCTTGTTGTTTAACATGTTCCTTTGATAATTATATTCTACTATCTGTATCATGGTAAATAACATTCATGAAATGTGGGACTTAGGAGATCTTAATTATCTTGAACTTCTAAGTTCTGTTTTGAATGATAGGCATAAAGAATTTAGAAAAAAAAGAAAAAAAGTTTTTTTCTTTCTGTGTTGTTATTTACATAGATTTTTGTAACTTTAAAATTAAAAAAAAAGTTTTATATCAGTTAAAAATCTTAGAAAATAACTATCAAATTAATCTACAAAGATTTGTTGTCTTTGCCTTAAAATCATTTACCTCTGTGAAGGTGTGGATACACTATTAAAATACATGGATTTATAAATCATTTTAAACTTAATTAAGAATTATATGTAATGTTAATTTTTTTCTCTATCATATTGAATTAATTTACATGAGGTCTGTATCCTGACAGTATTTAAGGAAAAAGCAAAAAAAACAAAAACTTTAGAAACTGCTTTGTAGAATGTTTTATGTGGGATGAATAGTTATATTTTAAAACAAAATTATACTGTCTGTTTCATTAAAGTTTGACATTCTTTTTTTAAATGTATAATCTTGCTATTTGGGCATAGAAGGTAATCATTGTATTTTACCCCATACTTTTACAATTTGTCAAGTACTGATTACTTTTTATTTAGTATGTTGGTCCAGTGAACTTTTCATTAGATTATAATAATGATATTCTTGGAGATCAAACACTTAAGTTTGATGTGGGTTCAGTATTACTTATCCAACTCATTTAATCTGGTTCCTTGATTAATAATTTGAAATAATTTCAACTAGGATTATTTTGCATCATCTAAGTCATTGCAGTTTTGTTGTTAGATACAGAATCAATTCAAAAACTAAGGCAAACCATTCCCATTCACGTTTTGTTGTTTATCATGATAACATCTAATTCAGCCTCAACTATAGTTCTAATGAATAAAGTAAGTGATTCTCATGGTTTAAAGTACAATCACTGTAAATTATTGATAACGGTTAAGGAAGAAACTTGACTATGTATGCGAGTTATACAACATTGCCTCTTCAACTGTGTATAACTTAAAGAAATAGAAATAAAATAATTCCAGTTATTTATTGATAGTGAATCAAAGAAATGGATATGTGCAAACCCATTGAGAACTTGAAGTTCAAAACTACATGTTAAAGTCCTAGATGAGAGCTTTTAAGTACTGTACAGGCTATAGGTGAGGAGGGAATTGCATAAGATACATATAGCCACCAATAAGATGCTTACATCAGTCCATAATATGCATACAGCAGCCCATAATATTCATACAGTCATCAACCCATAAGATGCTTTGTATGCATATGGGTGATATATGCACTTAGTGAGTGGCTGTATGCATCTTATTGATGGTTACATGTATCTTACAGGTAGTTTTATGCATCTTATGAGTGGTTATATACATATAAGATGCATATAGCCACACATTCACCTAGACACTTAAGTTTCATTGAGGAATTTACCTGTGTTCTGAGATTGTTCACGTTGCAATCAAAATGTGGTAGGGAAGATAGGATTCTTTATATATCTGGAAATTCTGACTTGTGGGCATTACTACCTTGCACTGATACACTGCTGGAACATTTGAATTATGTTAACTACCAGGCTGGTATTTGGAAATGGGAACAAATTGCCAAATCTGATATGCTTCAAGAACTCAGTGGCTGTGGATGAACTCCTTGTAAAAATGATTAGATAATGACACATTAGACTAGTGGAGATGACATGCTGATTCAGCTTATTGTTCTTGAAAACTTTGTGTGTGTCTATGACAGTGATAATGATGGCCATGGAGATTTAAATGAAATGGTAGCTAACACTGACAATTGTGATGAGGATTCTGATAAAGATTTCTAAGCAAATGATTAATAAAGTATTTCATTTGGGAAATATCGATATATTTTTCATTTGGTTTCTTTTTTATGGCATATCAACTTTTATGGATTATTTGATGCCAAAGCCATCCCTGTAGAAGAAGAATAATGATATCATTTAATCCATACCTAGGAGGATAAGAAGTTTCATACCTTTCCCAAGGTCATACGTCCAAAAGTGAACATAATAACATGACTGTAATTTGAAATTGCTCACTTCAAGGCTGCAGTACAGCACTTTAGCCATTATGCCATGGGAACTTCCCACCAATATATTTTTTAATAAAAAACAAAGTTATGAACTCAACATTGAATATACTTATAACCAGTGAAGAATGTAAGGCTCACAATTTGAACTGTACATTTCCACAATTGACTTGTTTTATTTATTATAACATTATATATACTACAAAATAATTGATGTGTATCCTCTAATTATCTTCTTATCCTTCACCTTGATGATTTATCTTAATACACCTTTTAATTTAATTTCCTGTGTTTTTGATATTTGAAATTGAGATCTTCTTGGATTGATCACTATTATTTTATATCTACCCATCTGATAGAATCATCAGTTATCTAATTTGTTACCTGTGATAAAAATTTATAATACATCTATCATCATCCTACAAAATAATATCAAGTTTATTGAAATTAGTCAATCCAAAGAGAAGTTATTGGTTTGAGATTTTTTCCTATCTTAAAATAATTTTTTTTTATGCCTTTCAAGGCAGGTGTTAAAAAATGGTGCATTTGGTGAAGTGCAAATAAAGATATTTGCTAGTAACATGATTTTATTGTTTAACTGGACACATGGCTGCAGGAAAATACCAATCAAGTTTAGTTTAGGGGTGTAAATAATTTTCTATGCGATTGTTGCGCTTGAAATTATGATATTTTTGCATTGATTTGATATTTTCACCTTTAGGGAAATCATTTTTTGCATGATATTTAGAATTATAATGGAATTTTGGGAGAGAGTGATCATAATCTTACAAAATGATATCCAATGTACTGAAATTGGGTAATCCAAAGAAAACTTATTGGCATTAAAGTTTCTCCTCCCATTAAATCCAGTTTCCTTTTTTTCCATTTAGGGTGGGAGTGTCTGGTATGGTGGGAATGAGTTTACTGCTGGTAAAATTTTATTTTTTTGTTCCATAGGACCCAAGCCTGCAAGAAAATACCAAGGAAGTTTAACTTTGAGGGTGATGCAATTCTCTCGTAGCCCATAGCCTAGTAATAATGAAGTGTAGGGATTTGGCAAAAGAAGTAAAATCTTTTCATGTAGAGCTAGAACTAGATTATGAATGTAATTAGAATGAAGGATTTATGGTGGTTATCTAAGCTAATCCCTCATATGTACCTTGCCATTGTCCAATGGTTAGTTAGTGAGTTTCATTGGCCATTACTACTGTAGTAAGTTTGATCTTCACTAGGTGCTCTATACTTGTGACATTGTGTTAGATTAGGTTAAACTTTGTAAATACCTAATCACTTGTATCTGATTAAAAAAAAACCCAAATTGATTTGACTTTGTACAGATTTCCGTAATGATAAATTAATGATGGCCATCTTGTATATTTGTATTACAGTATTGTTCTGTATAATTGTTCAATCTTACAGAACTTATAGTGATTGAATGAACACTTACTGTTAAGTATAAACTTGCTATATCAAAGTAAGATGGCTTGATTTTGAATATAGTTAGTTTGTACTGTAAGACTGGCTGGTATTCTCTGTTAATCAGCAATAAAGGGAAAAAGTGGTTTGTGAATGCGACTGAGAAGCTATATCAGAGGGTTTAAGTAGAGTCAGGCTTAAATTTATTTTTCTATATTGATAATTCTATTTCTTCATTTGTTTTATATTAAATATCTGACATTATACAATTGATATTGTATTTAGGTATAGTGGTACCTGATGTTGCTTAAGTGTCAAATACTAGGGTAATTCAATAAATAAGGTGAATTTTGCCTAAGGAGTCGACAATAGGAAGTACTGTTCACAGTTGCACCTTTTTCAAGGAAGCAAGTGATAGATCCTGTCATATTTTAGAAAACTGTCAGCATCACCTTCTTTATTGACTGCTGTGCCTGGAAATTTTTCTTTACTGAAGAATCTGTATTTCTATTCCATGGACTGTCTTTTTGATTCTGGCTTATTGTATGACTGGGCCATTGGTCTAATGAGTAAAGTGTTCACCAATGGTCCGGGAGACCGGGGTTCAATCCCAGGTTGAGTCATACCAAAGACTCAAAAAACGGTACTTGATGCCACCTTGCTTAGCACTCAGCACTATAAGGTAAGGATCAAGGGTAAAGTGGAGCAATCCAAGGAATGGAGTAGCGCCCTCCCTAATACCTCAGTGTAGTAGAAAATTGAAAAAGGTGCGTTCAGGTTACCCTCAACTAAGGTCACCAACTTTACTTACTTTATAGTAGCAAAACCATGTTTAACCCATTTGTAAACATTTTTTGTGTAAAATGTGCTTCTCTGAACACATTACAAACTCTTGTGCAAATTTCATATAGTTTACACTTCTCAGCCAACAAAGATTAAGTGACAGACCTCTGTTCAAGCCTGTAGCATTTTAATTTGACACCATTTTGTATAGCCTCAAAACAAATATGTTTTTGAGATTAAGAGGATTTTTTTCTATAAACCAATTCCAAGCAATGCAGAGTTTACATTTATGGAAAACATTCTAAAAAAAGAATTATTTTACACCCCCACCATCCAAAAAAATCACCTTATTTATTAAATGACCTCCAAGTTTTTTGCTTTTTTAATGAAATGATTTACAGCATACTTTTAGTATGTAATTATATGTATAAATATTTTTATTTATTTAAAAGCAGATACATATCTAAGATTGAGTTTAACAAATACTGACAAAGAGCATAATTTTATATTTTTAGTATGTATATTTTAATTTATATATTTTATTTTTATTTTGTTATTGAATTAAATACTAAATTCAAGTTTTAAAGCAAAAATCATCATTCCATTAAAAAGTTTTGAAATAAAAAAAAAAGTATGTCATTTTTCAAATGCAAAACAGTTATTAAACTGAAATTGAAAAGTTTCCCTTTGTACTTTTGTTTATTCTAACACAGTTTTATTTAAAAACAATATTTTGAGAATCTATCAAGTAGGATTATAATAAAGAAATTTAAAGCATTTAAACAAACCTGTTAATTTTTGTTTAGAAAGGAATTTTTCTTATGTTGTTTGATTTGTTAGAAACAAATTTTGAATTGAAAAGAGTGATTACATGCTTACATTTCTTTACCTAAACCCAACTTCAGAGATGTATTTATTTTAGAATAGAATAAAAATATTTGTATTTATTCAAGTGATGCAAAAAGATTGTTATAATTGGTGTTGGCACTTGGACAACACCATGTACCTTTACTAGTCTCCAATCTTTTGTAATCGAAACTATCTTTAGGACATAGTGATTCATGATTTGAATAGGACCTGGAATCTACTGTGGGTAGGGAAAGTGTAAAAGACAGACAAACAATTCTAGCATTTTATATACATAGATTGTGTAGAGAAGTTAACATTTGGTAAATTTCTAACCAAACCCTTTATTCAATCCATGGGGATATTATTGATGAAAATCAATTTCTCAGTTATAGGGACCTTATGTTTTGGTGATTTTTACTTTGAATCTCTGTACACCTAGCTATGTCAATTGTTCTCTATTTTAGAACTTCATTTTTGTATTCTATCCCTATGCTCTAGTATTCAAGACAAGTTCTTATTCTTTTTATACAAATAAGTCCAAATTTATACATTTGCTCTCTTGGGTAAATTTATGTTCATTTTTGTTCAAGCTACTTTTTTATTTTTATATTGGTAATCCAATTTAAACCAAATTATATCTTGTAAGCATGTGCATCTCAGAAGACATTTTAATTTTACTCTTTTTTCTTATTTTTTGGTTTAACTTAAGATATGAAGAATATAAAGAAGTAATCTTAGCTGAGAAAAATATTCTTGAATTTTGATAAAAGTTTTATTTTGAAATCTATTTAGAAAAGATTTCTGTAAAATCTATTTTTTATAAATGATATTAATTTATTAGTTTTCCTTTTATTAAAATGTTTGTATCTTGATTGTTTTGTCATAATTTAGTAGTTTCCTTTATAAAATTATTTTTCCTTTTTTTTTTTTTTTTTTTGTATATTTGTGTACCTTATTCTAACATGATTAATTTATATTTTTCAGTCTTGTTTATTTATCAGAAAATTCAAAATGACTTTTTAAAAAATGCCTTTATTAGATTTAATTTAAGATTATTTGCAGCAAAATCAATTTATAAGTGATAAATATAGGAGGAATTTGGGTTTAAATGTTAACAAATTTAAAGTACGATAGATTTAATTTTTTTCAATTATCTTTATATTCATTGATTATATTTGTTATTCCTAAAGATTATCTAAGTTTTCAATTCTTTATCTGTCTCTTCACTTTGCAAATATAGAAAATATTAAGATTAGGTAAATGTGATGTGATTTTGTGATAAAAATAATTGAAATAAAAGTATTGTGCTTTTGAAATATATGTAAAAGAGTAGAACAATTATTTGATGGTCAAATCAACACTACTTCTGAAGCAATACCAATATCTTAGCTGCTTTGCTAAAATAGAAAGTTAGAATAGAAATTTCTAATATATTATCTTTATAAATTATGAAATTTCATTTTCTAAAAAAAACTGTTTTAAAATATATAAAATTTCAACTCATAGCTTAAGTGATCAACTCAAGCTATGTGTTAAGATTTTGTATATTTTAAAACAATTTAAGTTATATGCAAAAGGTCATAATTTAAAATTCATTATTCCAAATCCTATGATTGTTAACAACAAAAAATATATGTATTTTCTTATAATCAACTCAAATATTGCGTTTTAAATTTAATCTAGTTTTATACTCCTTAGTCAATTTATATGAGCTTGAAAATAGTATCATTACTGTAAAATATCTTATATATGACAACTAAAATGCCCTAATACATTTCAAAGAAAATTTAAATAATTCTAAAACTGTCATATTCTTTAGTGGTTGCCTCTTTCATTGAAGAAAGGAAATACTTAAGAATAATCATTGCTTTAGCAGTAAGGATGAACTTGTAATTACATGAAAGTTGATTAAAAAAGAAATGCAAAAAATTTTGTAAAAAATTATGATAATGAAGTATTGAAGAGTATAGAGTAAACTTTGAGGTTTTGTATTTTTCTTTGAATGAATTGGAAACTTTTACATCAATTCAAAAAAAAAAAATTTTTTTTTCATCGTGACGGTATATGATACATGATTTTTATTGCAAATTTTAAAGAATTCTCTCATTATTTTTCAGCCTAAAAACTGAGATTCTTTTATACTATTTCCCTATTTATTGTCTTAATGAAATTACCTAAGGATTTTCACTCTTTATTCTGACTTGCTATATCATCTGTTCTTTTGGACTAATTTAATTATTCATTCTAAAATTCATAAAGTATAAAAGTTGATATATTTTTGATATTTATTATTTTCATACTTTATATTATCCCACTGGAATATTTAACTTGTAAGATATTTTAATGCTGTTTAATTTCTCTAAAATAGATTCTTATGTCTAATTTTCATAATCTGATATTACATGTTTATCAAAATGAAGCAACATAACAAAATAAATTGCTCTCTGCTTTGTTTCCATGGGAACTAAATGTTGTAAATGTTTTTGCATTTTTTTCATTGTAGTTATGCAATTGAAAAAATAGAAACAGTTTGGAAATAGCCAAGAAAATTGTATAATCTTAAACACCTTGATGATAATCTGGTTAAGCAAAACCCATTTTACTCTTAATATTGTCATTTCATTTTATATATATATATATATATATATATATATATATATATATATATTTGTTCTCTTTTTATGTTCTCAATGTTTTTCTGCCTTCATTTTTTTCTTTTCCTTTAAACATTTTCTCTAGAAACATTCAGAAGTAGTGAATTTGTTTTAAAGTCTATTAAGAAGGAATTGATTTGCTGCTTTCTATTTCATAATTGGCAATATCTCTTCCTTAAACAGAACATATGACATCAAACAATCAAGAAGCCCCTTGATATGTACCTACTTTGCTGCTTGCTGGAGAAAATCTGTTGCCTGCTGCCAAGGGAATAATAGGCTGTAAGACAAACCTGTTACTGAAGTGGCCATTCTTCATTTTTGTCTTCCTCCTCCTCCTCCTGTCCACCTTACGATGATTAATCTGTGATTGAATAATTCAGAATTAGTTTCTCTTTTCTTTTTTTTATACTGTGTTTTGTCATCCATCACCCTGTGTTACTTGTTGCTGGCCACTCAGTGTTCAGCCTTCTCATCATTCAATCTGATATTAGATGGACAATATTAGCTGGGAATATACAGTATACATTCATTTGCATTAGTTTTCATTTATGTTTTTGTAAAGCCTTTTTGTTGAAAGATATCAGTGTTATGATATGTAACCAAGTGTAGGTGTTCATGTGTCTAAATTTAAAATGAAAAATGTTCTCTGATTACTTTGTTTTTCAATTTATGGAAGCATTAAATTAATGGTTGTACCTAATTACCTTTATTCCTCTAATTCACAGCCATATTGTGTTCATTTTTAGAAGAAGTCAACAGTTAGTTTTTGACAAAACTGCAGAAGCAACAGGTCAGGTTCACAAAGGAAAAAGAAACAAAACAAGCCCATGAATAAAATTATGGTTGTCTTTATTGATGACAATTTTTCTTGAACCAATCCTGGGGTATCATGAGTCAAGCAGACCCTAATTATCGTGATATGGACAGCAGATGAAACTTTGATGCTGGTTAATCCTCTATCTCATTCAGTGTCTAGCTGCAACTAACTCCTAATCCTGCTTGTGACTTGCTTTGAACTGCCAACCCCAACTAGAGAGGATAGTGGGTAGAAGTACAACACCAACTTAAACTGGTGGACTTTTTCTCTGAGTTCAAAAGCCAACTGCTTTGACCACTGCCCTAGACTCAAATTCATTCTGTGGTCAATTGTTAACTACTAACCTTTCTACAAACTGACTGAATATGTAGGGTTTGATTTCTGGGCAAAAATACACTTTCCCTCTTCAACTACTTCATACTAAAAACATTTAAAAAAAACAATGTTTTTGTCTGCTGACATGACTATACTAGTGCCAAAGACTTCAGTTTATTATATACATTAAAAAATAATCCTTTCATTTCTAATTTCTTAATGCTGAGGAATCCTACCTCTCATGTAGAAACCTTCTATCTTTTAAAATTGCTGACCCAACTTGTTTAGCTACCTCTTCAATGATATTATTATAAGCACAAATCCATGTAAATTCCCATGTAAACATATATGCTATGCATATATAGATATATGTATAATAATCACACTTACATACATATGCATTATTGTACCTAAAGACAGCAGAGTTTACAGTGTCACATTTTTTAACTTGTTTTTAAACCATGGTATTTAATTTGCTAACATTATTGATTATGCCAAAGATAATTATACTGTATATCTTTATGTAATTTTGTAGCAAACTTTTATTCATGTTATTAAGTACCTAAATAACTATTTATAGTTCAGGTCAGGGTTTGTTGATTGCAGCTGGTACCACATAACCTGGTACAAACTGTCATTTCATAGATGTGCAGGGATTTTAGGTTTTTCGATATCAGACCCCATAATCCAGGTGATTCACTTGCAGTTGATCACTTCCCAGTTTGTTTTCTAGCAGTGACAATCCAAGGGTTCACCCTCTTAATCCAAAGCCACCTGGTATCTTTTTCTTTGGATTCTATAATGGTTCTTGTTCTACCAAGTTAAGTCTAGGCTATACAAAGTGAGTACTCTGAAAACTTTTAAAAGCTTACTTCCATTGGTCACAGAGGATTTTCAAATATGTTTTGTTTTCAGAAAATTTTCACTGAAAATATAAACCAATTTCATGTCCTCTGATAAATTTGTTACAAATGTAAAATAGTGATTGCAATAATCTCAAAAAGTTTTCACATAGTAAATAATTATACATCACATACAAACATATATTTACACCTGAATCAAGTAGGGATATAAAGCAACAAAATTATGCTTGTAACAAAATTGCCAAATAAAATTTTAATAACACCAACTATTAATCTATATTCCTCTTGCTGTTTAGTTGATGTACTCTTTGTTTCCTTTCAAATTCCTTCTTAATTACTTGTGTTAATCATTTTTAATAATTATTATATTTGTTGCTTATAAAATTCCACCCCTCTACACTATAGTAAGTATAAATTTAGGATCATTAGAATTGCTATTTTTAGTTCCTTTTAAATATATTGTGCCTAAATCAAACCATTTCAACAAAATATTGTGTAGAATTTATTGCATGCATTTATAGTTTTTCTTTCCAACGTGTTTTTACCCAGAGAACCTTTTTCATTTTAAACTCTTTTTCATTAGAAGATCATGTCTGCATGTATTTTTGTGAGTTTGTAGAAATAGCTATTTATATTTTTTATTAGTTAGCCTGATGTTTATTATGGTTGCTTTCCAGATATGCTTGTGTGTATGTGTGTGCCTGTAATTCATTTCATTGGTCTGGCATCCAATAATATAGGGTTGCCTTTGTGTTTTACATTCTATTTTTATTCCATCATTGCTTCTTAATGAACATACCTGGTTATTGCCTTGGTTTTATTCCAGTCTACCACTGTATCATCCACTTTCTAGTGGCTCATTGCTTTTTGTACTATTCAAAACTGCTTCTTTCCATTCATCAGGTTTAATTCATATTTGCTCACTTTTCCTTTGTCCAATTACATTGCCATGAAATAAAACATTAGGATTTCCCAATCTATAGATACTATAGAATTCTTTGAATATCCCTTATCTATCAATGAACTAAAAGAACATTTATAAAATTGATGAATATAAATTCTAAGTATATCTCTTGAAAAGTCTTATTGCTCTAAGTTTGTCTAAAATACTTTTATGCTTATAAAAAATATTTAATTATAATGTAAAATGAAAAATCATAGGATATTTAATAGGAAAATCTATGAAATAAAATTGGGCAAATTTATTTGATAAATTTTCATGTTGTGTGCAATTATCTATTATCATTTTGTAATAATAGTCATAGTTCTAAAAATCTTCAAGCTGAAATCTTGCAGTAAACATTTGTTTACTTCAGGTTTGGTTTTGTTACTGTTTATAAAAATCTGTTTTTCCTTTGAAAAATTAATTTCTTTTCTTGCCTATTCAAAATAATTTCTCAAAATTTCACCTAAGTAAATAACCTTTAAAGTATAGAAATAAAATATAGCTACTTTACTAGTTATAATTTATTAACTGATTTAATATAAGATACTGTAGAAAACCAATTATTTTTGTAACAAAGAATTCATTATTTAACTGGTATTTACTTTGATACATTTTAGAATATACATCTTTATTTCATAGTACTTATTTCTTTCTCTGTGTACTTTGAAATATTAGCTTCATAGAACTTCATTTGTATTTAAATTGACAAATAGTTTTTAAATTACACATGAAAAACTTTGTTTTAAATACATTATATTTTTCTATGAATAAATTATAAATTCATAAAGAATGACACTTAGTTAAAGGTATGTATTATCATTAAAGAACCCTGAAAAGGTGAGAAATATGTTGTGCTGTAAAATGTTTAAAATATATTAACTGATGATCATGCATTGAGGGTGAGTTCCTGTGGCGTAATGGCTAAAGTACTAGACTTAAAGAACATAGTAACACATTACTCAATAAGTCCCAGGCCTAACTAATAAAACAACAACTTTTAGGCAAAATTCAACTTTATTCATCAGCATAGTCTCCTTCTAGGGTGATACACTGATTCAAACACTTCTCTAACAATTTGATGCTTTTTTGTAGAACGATTTGTCTTTGGCCTCAAAATACACCTCAGTTTCCGTATCATGTCTTCATTGAAGCTGAATCTCTTTCTCTGTAGCATTCTTTTGAGGCCTGCAAACAGCCAGTAGTCGCCATGGGCCACATCTGGAGAATAGGGTGGGTGCAGAAGCAAATCAAAGTGCAATTCATGTAGTTTTGCCGTCGTTGTGATCAACTTGTGACACGGTGCATTGTCTTGGTGAAAGAGCACTTTTTCTATCTTCATTTGCAGCCATTTTTTCATGATTTCTTCCTTCAAATGCACCAATAATGCTATATAGTATTCGTTATTGATGGTTCTTCCTTTCTCAAGGTAATTGATGAATAAAATACCTTGTGCATCCCAAAATACGGAGGCCAAAACCTTGACTGCTGATGTTTGCATTTTTGGTTGCTTTGGACGGCTTTCATCTCCTGCTGTCCACTCAGCAGACTGCCAATTTGACTCCAGAGTGAAGTAGTGAATCCATGTCACATATTCATGCAAAACCTCTTTTTTGTTGCATTGAAACAGTTGCAAACAATGCTCTGAATTATCAACACATTGTTTTTGATCGACTGTGAGCAAACGCAGCAGCCACTTTGAGCACAGCTTTCACTTTGACAAATATTCATGCAAAATGAATACACTGCCTTCTGATATCTTCAACTCTGCTGCTATCTCATGCAACTTCAATTTATGATCGTCCAAAACGAGTTTGTGGTGTATTTTGGTGTTTTCCGGGCCAACTGACAAATTTGGGTGACCTGAGTTTTCAGCATCATTTATGTCTGTAAAACCCTGGTTAAAGTCAGCATACCACCTCTTAACTGTTGTTTCCAATGGAATAGAGTCAGAATGACATTTATCAAGTCATTGCTTTGGTTGAACAGTATTTTTTCCCATCAGAAAACAATGCTTTATCTATACAGGAAATTCAGATTTTTTCCATTGTTTTGAAAATTGGCAACAGTAGCTTCACTTAACTGTAATTTGTAAACTAATAATCCAATTGGGCTCATATTTTGACATGTGTCATTTGAAGGTTAGTACTTTACAAAAATTATATGGATTTTTTATTAGTGGTGCCATCTATATGTCAGGCCCAGGACTTAACGAGTGATGTGTTATGTGTGTTTGAACACCAGTCACCCTATTATGTTCACTTTTAGACTAATATACTTGCGAAAGGTATGCATCTTAACTCCCTAGCTATGGGTTAAATAGTAACACTATTGTTCTTCTACAAGGATGACTTTGGCACTGAATAACCCACAAAGGTTGATATGCCATTAAAAAAAGAAAGACCATGCATTGTAAGTGATTGGCTAGGAAAATCTAATGATTCATTGTTGTTATTCTGTGAATTATTCATTAAAGCATTTTCATTTTTGTTTTAATCATACTATTTCATCCTACCATGCTCTAATGAACACTGGAGAGTTTACTGGACGAAATGCTGTGATTGAAACAATGATGATGAAGATGCTAATCCAATTCATGGAATACTAATAAAATGTGTATTTTATTCCTTGCTTTAACTAATTTGATCATTTTTTTGAAAAGTAAGAAGATGGACTAGAAGTTGAAAACTGAAAGTATTTATTTATTTATTTTTCAATAGGTTTATTTGTTTGTAACATCACTCCCGTTTTGACCAAGTCCAACTATACATTTCTCTCGCTATACTCCCCACTGAACACAAAAGTGGCAGCCTGATAATAGTCGTTTTCATTAGTTGCTTCTTCACAAGAGTGTCCTATACCCATTGGTACACACACATGGAATCTGTCTTTACATGCAGCAGCTTCCCTTGCCACTGTAGATTCAAATTGATGCCTTTCAACATGGCATCCAGTTCAGTTAAGTTGATATGTTGGGTGTCATTTTCAGATCGTAGCTAACAAGCGTCCTCCACCACTGTCTTATGTCTCTCCAAGGCTACTCTGGTTGCTAAAGAACTGGCATCGACCCACATGTTCAGCTCTCAGTCATCCATGTACCACTGCACAGAATTCATGGTTTCCAACATCATATGCTCCCACAGAAGGAGAACATTATCCATCACATAACTACATCCAAAGAGTCTAGACCCATGCTTCCTCACTTCCACCACAGCTCAATTTATTCTGTCCTGACCACCAATCACAGTGCCCATGTATCATACGTCAACCATTCTTGGTCCTTGTACTCCAGCCCAAACTGAGCCTAGTGTTCTCTAATGTGGGTTGCAGACATAACGTAGATGTCGTTGATGTAAGCAGATTTTGTGCAGCCAATGGCTCTTTTCTGTGACAGCACTGTGCTGTTAATTGTCTTCATGATAAGGGGAACCACATTTAAGCTGAACCCCAAACATGTCAGGCAGTATCTTTTCCTGTCAATCTTCACAGTCTGGAATTGCTACAGTGTCTCGTGGACATTTACTTGGAGGTACACTCTCCTTAGGTCCAGCACAAACATGTTAGAACCTTTCTGCTCCCATTTGCGCAGTTTAACTGCACACATCTGCATTGGCTGAGAATGTGTCAATGTGATAGTTTAGTGCTTGGTAGTTCATCACTGGACATACTTTTGTTTTATTCTGCTGTAGTATGGCCACCAGAGGAATTAATTTTTTGGGAGGTCAAAGCTTTTCTTCCAGGTATGGCACAAGCTTGCCATTGCTTATCCATGTGTGGAGCTCCTGCTCATAATACTTTTGGATCTCTGCTGCTATTGGATATTCTAGCACCCCATTGTGCAGTCCTTCATGTACATGGTCCTCTGACCACTTCTGTGCTGCAGTCCATATTTGTTCCTGATGGTGGTGGTGAAGTCAAGCTCATTGATGGAAATGATTGCACGCTTAGTGACTCTCCTGTCACCAATCTGTACCGATCCCATTGGCCCAACTACAATGTCTCCTAATACTTTTATTCCATTGATCCTCAACAGCAGGTCAAACCCCAGTGGTTTGCCACAAGCACATTGATCTTGACAGAATTGTCTTCACTCAGTAGACCCTCTCACCCATAAACTCAAATCTGAGTTCCTAAGATCTTTCTATTTCCAGCAACCAATGAAAACATAGAAAAACTCAAACAATGACTGTTAGACCGATTTGCCACTACCGTATTCATTGATAGCAGAAAATATCCTGCAATGTCCAGCCCTCTAGCCCACATTCATGTTAAGGAAGTTTCAAACCCCAAAGCCAGACATAACCCCATTCCAGTACCATAGCACTACAAGAAGCAAGTACAACAAAGCCCTTTGGGAAGATGTCAAAAAAGACATCATTATTCCAGTACTAATTGGTACAGCACTACGGTCATCACTGCCAAGAAAAATGGGAAACCAAGAACAATTGACTACCAGCATTTAAACTCAATGCAAACAGGAAACACGCCACACTGGCTCACCATTTCAACTCTCATTACAGGTAGCACTAACGCAAAGACCATCCTGGAGGGCTACCACTCAATCCTCCTGGATGAGGAATCACAACCACTTAGGATCTTCATCACGGAGTGGGGTCGTTTTGTCTCTCAGGATGCCCAAGGATACTTAGACTCTGGTGATGCCTACACATGTAGGTACAATGAAATAGTTAAAGACATTCCTTGTAAAGTAAATGTGGTTGATGATACTCTACTCTTTGACAAAAACATAGAGGATGCCTTCTATCAATACTCTGGAATACTTGTCACTATGTGAAAAAATTGAATCATCCTCAACAGAGATAAATTCCAATTCTGCCAGGATTTAGTTTATGTTGGAGGCATCCAAATGACATTATCAGGAGTGACCCTTTCTGAAAATTTGCTAAATGCAATTTCCAGCTTCCCAACCCCAAAGAATATCTCCAATGCAAAGTCTTGGTTCGGGCTAGTCAACCAAGTAGCATGAGCATATTCTTTAAACCCTATAATGCTACCATTTTGGGACTTTGTCCAACAAAATACACACTTTGTCTGGAATTAAAATCTTGAGAAAGCATTTCATCAATTCAAACAGATCATTATGGGGTTAGTAAGAAAGGGCATTACCACTTTTGACACCAACAGAGTAACCTTCCTGGCCCTAGATTGGAGTAAAGAAGGTATGGGCTTCCTACTATTACAGAAGCACAAAACATGCTCCACCAAGAAGGCCCCAGCATGTTGTCCTAAGGGATGGCGTGTTGTATTTGCAAGCTGCAAATATTGTATCGATACTGAGTGCTGATATGCACCTATTGAGCTGCAGTTGCCTGGGCATTAGAAAAGTGCCATGTATTTATCATGGGCTGCCTAAACATAATAATAGTGACAGATCATCAGCCATGAATGGGAATATTTGGGGATAGAGAGCTTTGCAAAATACACAACCCACACCTCTTTAAGCTTAAAGAGAAATCTCTCAGATATTTCTTCATCCAACATTGCTCAGGCAAATGGCACAAAGGTGTTGATGCTATCTCCTGTAATCCAGTGGCTACAGTAGAAACCATTCTTAGTCTATGCTCTCTACACCTCTCTCCCAAAGATGTCCCCTTCTTGGACAATATAGATGCTGCAATGGAATTAGCCACCATTCAAGTGATAATGAATTCTGGTGATAATAACACTGCCATGTCACCTGACTATATTCATACATGGGCCAAATGCTCTCTCACAGAACCTGAAATCTGTGACTTTTGGGAGGTACAGCACTGAGAGAGGCCTAGTATTAATGGATGAAAGGATTGTGGTACCTAAATCCCTCAGAGGAAAAGTGTTATGCTATCTGCACTCAGTCCACCAAGCCAAGGCATGTATGACATTGAAAGCTCATGCTAATGATTCCATATATTGGCCTGGTATAAATGCATCCATACAGAACTTTAGAGTGAATTGCTCAATTTGTGCAACTATTGCCCCAAGTCAACCACAAAAACCAATCACCATAACTTTATCTCTGGAATGGCCTTTCCAATAAATAGTAATGGACCTATTTTATGTCAGACATATTGAATACCTTACCTGTGCAGATAAACTAACTGGCTGGCCTATTTTGTACCATCTAAAACCAGGTCATGCCACCACTTCCAAGGTAATTATTTGTCAGCAACTGTTTCATACATATGGCACTGCAGAGGAACTCAGTAGCAATGGTAGCCCACCTTCTACCTCCAGCATATTCCAGCAATTCCTTGAAACATGGTGTAGGAAGCACAGACTGTTTTTGGTTGCATATCCCCAATCTAATGGTCAGGTAGAGCTCACTGTAAAATTTGTAAAGAGGATAATAAATGGTAATACAAGCCCCTAAGATTCCTTAGATAATGACAATGTGACCAGGGCCATCCTGCAATACGGAAACACTCACATCCAAGGTATTGGTCTATCACTGGCACATCTTACTCCATTGCTGACTTCATGATTCCATTCCATCACAACCAATCCTCTCTCTACAAGTTACACCGTGAATTGATTGTTGCAGCACATTGCTACAAGGAAATCCTTCACCACTGCAATGCCAAAATGGTAAAGAGGTAAAACAGGTATACTCATTATCTTTGTCTACTATGAGCTGGTGGTACAGTAGCTATCCAGAATCCATTCAATTGCTGATGGAACACTACTAGCAAAATCATCACTGTCCTTCCAGATTGTCACTACCAAATCAGAGTTGATAGACCAGGAAGGATCATGCTTAGGAATTGCCATTTTCTGAGAAAGTGGGAACTCAAGGCCAGGCTCACCTCAATACCAAGTGCCATGCCTAAACCAATGAGCCCCACAAGCAATGTTCCACTCATGCATCCAGATACCCCAACATTTTCCAGTAATGATGCATGTGTAGCAATTGGACACCCCACAGAGGGCACATATACATCAACATGCCTTTGGTCTTCAAAAATTCCTCGAGCTCTGTCCGGTTTATTCTCAGATAACTAGCCAGGCCTAAAAGAAAGACACACCTGTCATGCAGCCCTGCCTGCACAAAGGAAAGAGGAAATGTAGAAGTTACTGATGTAGTAGAATCAATAAAGTACTCACCATTACATTGGGATTTCAACGAGAATCCAGTTGGCAGACAAGGGAATAAGTCATAACTAGATACAGTCACTGGGAGTATAATACAGAATGGTGGACATTTATCTATTACCATATCCACACTGAAACCAGTAGCCAATCAGACTCGAGGAATGAGATCATCCAGATGCGGGAATGGGATATTCTGGAGTACTATATATATATATATATATATATATATATATATATATATCAGTTGTAATTGGCTTGTCTAGTTGATAAGATGCATTATGGCCATCTGTGGAATGATGGCACAAATCTGGTCGAGTGAGTCTTGTCTCTGATGGCGGTTACTTGGTCAAGGCTGCCTGACAGGGTGCCAGGAAAGCCCATCATTTACGTCACATGGCCAACACTCCTCGAGCCTGAGGGAGCCATCCCTCAGGTTCTAACCCTTCCTGGAAGAGCTAGGTTTTTCACCTGGTCACTGAGGCACCTCTTTTTAGGGGAATGTTGACAGAGCCTGAGGCATTTTTGGATATGCTGGGCATGTCTGGACTACAGCCCTGCATCTGGACCCTTTTTTTAAAAAAAAGCCTTGCGCTGTACTCACATGTTTGGTGGGGTGTGTGACAAATACCATAATTGGCTTGTCTGCCATTGTTGCTGTTCAACACAACAGTATGCTAATTTACTGTTAGGTCACTCATGATTAGGGTTTCAATATTTCACATCTGTTGAAGTCTGATGGAGATGGTGTCAGGGAACTCTGTGATGAAATTCAATTTAGGGAGCCTTTCCAGCCCAATTCTCTCACACCCAGCCAATTCAACCAACTGTCTGATTCTGTTCATATAGATGTCCACTCATTCACCAACCCACCTGACCATGGTCAGCTTCCTGTGAATGTATTATCCAGGCCTCTATTTGATTTATGTCTTTTTGGTGGTCTTCCTCCATCTCAGTAAAGGGGGCCAGTGCATCACCCCACCAAGTACAATAGTAGCAGGCTCATCATATCATCCACCTGCTAAAGTCTTGCTACCAGTCTCAGCTTTTTTAGCCACACTACTACCTCATCCTTGCCAGTAAATGGCTTTTTAATGTTGCTGCTTAGGCATACTTTTGCCATAGTGATGGGGCTGAAATAGCTTGTTGCATCACTCTAATTCTGACCAAGTCCGACCGTAAATTTCTCTTGCTACATTATTATTTACATTTAAATACGCACATTTAGATTTTTACTTTGTATCATAAATCTGTAGATTTTAGTAATAATAACCTAAGAAACTATTTTTACTCTTTATAAATGAAAACTGTTGACATAATTTGAATTTTTTCCTCTAACTCAATGATATATTTTTGTTCATTTACTTAATTGACCAAATTCTTAAAGGAAAATATCTAAAATATCAGATTATAATTAACCAAGTGTCCACCCTTTTGTAAAACTAAGGCACTGTCATTTTTGGTTCAATTTTAACCAAACTTTTAGGAATTGTTAGTCATACTCGGAAGGGTTTTAAACTATACTAGAAGGTCAAACTAGTTTTTAGATGTGATCTGTCTTGTATCCTGTATCTTACTGTCCTCCTTACTGTAAAAGAGTGTTTGTCTCAAAGCAGTTATCTACTCTTTTAATAATTATTAGGTGAGGCAGATGGTTTTCCCTTTCTATATATTCATTTGAACCTTCTCTCTTGTAGCCAGGTGTTCAGTCACTTAGAAGAAATTCATTTAATCTCGATGGTTGCCCAATCTTTTTAAAAATAAGTATTAGATCCCTCCTCTTTTTTGTTTTTTAAATAAAAACTACCTCTTTAATTCTGGAAAATAATAAAATTAAATATTTATTCAAAATATTAATTTGCACTGGTTTTCTTGAGTATCTGAAATTTATGAATGAACCTTAAACCATTTTCCATACGCTGACATTGGCCTAGCAGTTAGAGTGTTCGCCAATGGCCCGGGAGACCTGGGTTCAATCCCAGGTCGAGTCATACCAAAGACTCAAAAAATGGTACTTGATGCCTCCTTGCTTAACACTCAGCGTTATAAGGTACGGATCAAGGGTAAAGTAGAGCAATTCTGGGAAGGAGTAGCGCCCTCCCCTACACCTTGGTGTAGTAGCTATCGAAAAGGGAGCCTTTGGGTCACCCTTGACTATGGTCGCCAACTTTACTTACTTTACTTACACTCAGTGTAAACAAGGTAGTAACTCATAATAAATTAATGATAAAAACAAAATTTTCTTTAAATATGAATCATTATCTTAAACTAAAGTAAATGTGATCCTGTCATTTATTTTTGATATTTGTTATCTTAGAATCCATATATAATATGGATAAGCACTTTGAGTATATATAATTCATTTTATTTGTGTACTTTTTGTTACCTATAAACTCCTGGGCTAATGGGCCAATCTTGATGAAACTTAATATTTGGTTTCCTTTGACCTCCAGGAGTGCTGGACAACATCTGCCGGAGGGACTAATATACTGTCTTCCCTTACTACCAGTGTTGCCTAGAACATTTTAGCTTAAAATTTATCAAAAAATTCTAAATCTTCCAAAACGCTAATAAAATTGGCACCCGTAGAAGTGATGACTCCCTTGTTAGGGATGTTGAACTTTTTGGAGAAAAATTAACCAGAAGCAACTCATTTTGTCCTGACTCCTTGGGTAATGTGCAAATCCTGAATAAACTTGCATGTGAACTCCCTTGACCTCAGGGAGTCTTTCAAAGCTATCTACACAGGGAGGGGTGCAGTAGATCCTCCACTCCTGTGCCTACCTGAAACAGTTTGCCTAAAATTGATAAGGAAGGTCTAATGCATCCTGAAAGCAAATAAAATTGCCATCTGTAGGAGCACCTCCCACACACTCATTCGTAAGGACACTAGGATCGTTTTGTTTTCTTTCTTCTTTTTTTTTTTTTGGAAAGTTAATAAGACAGGACTCAGTCACACAGAAAATAGAATGAATTTTTGTTTAATGTCATGTGCTTTAGTATATTATGTTTTATTCTGGGCAACACAAGTTTCTTCTGCTTATATAATTGTATCTGTTTAGTTTACTTTCTTTGTTTAATGACATATCAACTTTTGTGAATTATTTAATGCCAAAGTCATCTTTATAGGACTGTAGTGTTAATATTTAACCCATATCTGGGAGGATAAGAAATTTCATACTATTCATGTGTGTGTGTATATATATATATATATATATATATAACATAAATGCAGAGTTGGATTTCAAGTTTCCTGATAAGTGTCTTGGTTTCAGGTTGGAATTGGTGGATGAATTTACCAAAATTGTCCTGAGTGCTTTTGGACCTTTCATTGGCCATCATCAGAGGTTGTTTGCTTGTGTAAAGAGTGTTTTTAAAGAGTTTTGAAAGTTTTTTTGTTTTTTATAACACACACACACACTAATTAGCCCCACAGGGTGATACAAAATGACAGAAGAGTTGTTTTATGTATGAGCAGAATTTTTGCTGATTTAATTCTTGATTTTGTCAGCAAAAAATGGAATAAGTTTTAATTTAATTGTGTAATTTAACCCAGTTGTTAGTTCTTATATGCCTTTATTCAATTTTGATTTTTAAACTCCAATATGATTTAATTAATGTAAATGCTCTGGTTTTCAACCATTCAAGATGAAATGAAATAAGTATATAAAAGTTTAAAAATTGATGACACCTGGGAATACTTTGCATATAATCACTTAACATAATGAATCCTGATTTCTCTTATTTACCTGATTACAGTAGAGACTTTGGTGCTTAAATTGGTTTTATCAGCCATATTCAGATATATGGATACACAATATCTCTAATTTTGAAGTAGATGAGAAAAACTGTAGTCTTCATTTAATAGTGAATGGGTATGATATCAATCAGTAGATTTATATTAATTTAATGTTTAATTTTTAAAAAGAAAAGAGATTATGACAATATATTTCATAAGCTCTCTTTGATATGATTTTATAATTCACACTCAAGGAATGTTAATTTTCATTGTTTAAATAAGCTGTTTATTACTGCTTGAAAGTTTGAAATTTTATGCAGATGTATTTTTGTACAGATTTTAGTGTTTAGTTTCTTTTGTTATACTGATATTATAACAACTTTAATGCTAAAAATCATTGATGAAACATTCTTTGCTAAATATATGATTATTTCATCAATTCCAGTTAATGAACAATTACTTTGTACTTTTCATTAAATAGATAAAACAATTTTTACACTCTCAGTAAATATAAATCTGAGGTTCAAAAGTTATAGTTTGTAAATTTGTTGAGAAAATCAAATTTAAAAATAACAACACAATTTCTGATTCTAAGAGAAACCTTTTTCTATGGTTCTCTCTTATGTATTTTCACTTTTTCTGATGACCTCCATTTAATTTGGGTATTAAATGGAGTTCTTGTTGCATTCTCATTATAATTCATGACACTTTTTATCATGACTAAAAATAGAACAGTTAGTAGGCCACATGGAGCCTCCAATTGCCTTTTGTACAGATGAAGTTGTGAGCATGTTATGTGACTCTATTTGGCCAATCAGTAACACCATAACCAATGCCCCACAAAACAAATTTTTCATTTTCTTTCTGTCTCTTTTGGAGGCCTCTGGCCTAGAAATACATACACATAAATTGGCTTATCCACTCACAATACCTCTTTTCTACTGGCCTAATCAACCAATACATATGGATTGCCCAGTCAGCTGGGGCTGTAGAATATACAGACTGTATCTCTGCAGAGAGGCAACGAGTGTCCTGGATGTGACACTAAACAATCTGATGGTGAGATTCCAGTAATGCTAGAGCTTTGGGGAATGTGGAGTACCCCTTCATTGCCATTGCTCCTAAGTCCGCTCTGGCTCGGAGTGGTAGTACCTGGTAGGGTCCTATCTATGGCTCAAATAGAACTTAACTGTGTACTTATGCTAAACTGAATTGCTTGAAATAGAACTGTTTTTCACATTGAAACTGTACTTAGGCTAAATGGAATTGTTTGAAATAGAACTGTTTTTGACAAAAACTATACTTATACTAAACTGAATTGCTTGAAATAGAACTGTTTGACTAAACTGAATTGCTAGAAATATAAATGTTTTTGACATTTAAACTGTGTACTCATACTAAACTGAATTGTTTAAAATAGAACTGTTTATTTGCATAAAAATAGATTTGGTATTAAATAACCTACAAACAATGCTTTTTTCACATACTCTTTGGGGCTGTGTGACTACATCTTGCACATACACTCTAAGAACAACCTAGTACACGCACCACAAAAAGGAGTTAATGCTTTGAACTTTGAAATGGATATTCATATCGTAAAATTGTCTCGCATATTCTGCATATATATGTGTGACACAAAAATCTGCAGTTGAAGATAGAGAAACTTTAAAATCTTGCATTAAACAGTATTGGAATGAAATTCCATCAGAAATTCTCAGAAAACTTATTGATGCAAAACAAGTGTTGAAGTATTACAATTGAAAGGGAATAAATATAAATATTGAATTTTGCTGTTAAATACAAATTTTCAAAACTGTCTTCTAATTATTTCTACTCTTGAAAACATATTTTTCTTAACTTTTTTTTGTGGAAGATTGGTGTAAAATTGATCTAAGTACCACACATAAATTGATTAGGAATTTGTGCAATATTAAGAAAATTATTAACAATTTAATGTGGCGTCATACTTATTTCCACCACTGTGTGTGTGTATATATATATATATATATATATATATATATTATTGTTACATCCAAATTTAAAGGGGCAAATGCTAAGGTACATATGCAAATAGGGAAATTGCAATATATTGAAATATTTTCATTGGAATCACAAGGGCCCTTTCATCTGACATTTGTCAAGTGACAACATCAGCATCATTTAAAATAATGTAAGTTGGCGACCTTAGTCGAGGGTGACCCAAAGGTTCTCTTTTCAATAGCTGCCACACCGAGGTGTAGGGGTGGGTGGTACTCCTTTCCCTGGATTGCTCCACTTTACCCTTGATCCTTACCTTATAATGCTAAGTATTAAGCAAGGTGGGATCAAGTACCATTTTTTGAGTCTTTAGTATGACTCAACCTGGGATTGAACCCCGGTCTCCTGGCAAACACTAAAATGAGAATAATAGCAAGACCAAGGGGGAGGAGGAAAAAAATAATTCAAAACTGCACTGAGTCAAGCAACAATTGTCTCCCTGTAAATTCAAGGTGGGCTTAGGGTTTTACTTGCACAGAGTTGGCCTATAAAATAGAATGTAAAGGGTCTCCAGGACAACAAAATGTTGTTTCGCCCAGACTCTATGCAAGACACCAAAGCACTCATCATTATAATTAATCATACAACTATATATATATAGACATATGTTAGGTATATATATATATATATATATATATATTAGGTGTGTGCGTGTATATATATATATATATATATATATATATATACGCACGTATATGTTTCGTGTGTGTGTATATATATGTATGTATTGCCATTGGAAGAGGACCTGGACAGTCATGCTGTCATGGAAGAGCCTGATCATCGACACCAACCTCGGAGGACACTCGATGCGTTCAAGGACTGTCCAAAGTGCCTCCCTCTTGACGGTGTCAAAAGCTTTAGTCAGATCAATGAATACTGAGTAAAGGGGCTTGTTCTGTTCAATGCACTTCTCTTGAAGTTGTCTCACAGTGAATATAATGTCTACAGTGCTCCTGTCAGGCCATAAGCCGCACTGTGCCTCAGAGAGGGTCTGTTCAGAGACTGTGATGAGTCTGTTAAGGATGGCTTGTGCAAAGATCTTTCCTGCAACTGAGAGGAGGGAAATACCCCTGTAGTTCCCGCAGTCTGACTTACTTCCCTTTTTCTTATAGAGGGAGACAATCAGAGCGTCACGGAAGTTGTCTGGCATCATCTCCTCCTCCCAGACAGTGAACAGGACATCGTGGAAGCCCCCTAGGGTGTCGGGACCCGCTGCCTTGGAGATCTCAGCAGGGATGCCATCCTTTCTTGATACTCTGCCGGAGATTGATAGATTGCCTTCTTGATCTCCTCGATGGTAGGGGTTTTTGAAAGTGAAACTCGTACAGGCTGTTGGGGGATCTGATTCAGGGTGTCTGAGTCAACTGACGAGGGCCGATTCAGCAGAGTGCTGAAGTGCTCCCGCCAGTGCTTGCTGAGACCCTCCTTGTCCTTGATGAGCGTCTTCCCATTTGACGACAGTAGTGTGGTGCTGCCCGAGGCACAGGGGCCAAAAATGATTTTCAGTGAGCTGAAAAATTTCTTGGCGTTGTGAGTATCAGTGTGATGTTGGACTTCAGCTGCTTTGTCCTGCCACCACTTGTCCTGCATTGCTTGAAGATCAGTCTGGACTTTGGCCTGGAGGGCCTTAAACTTTTCGCGCTTGGAGACAGAGGACAGGTCATTCAGCCACTCTATGTAAGACTTGTTCTTGGCATGTATGGCTTCTTTGATATTTTCGTCATTCTCATCGAACCAGTCTTCATGACTTCCTTCGCAGTCTCACTGACTGTTTCTTTGAAAGAGATCCATTTCTCAGTGCTGCCTTTGGTGGTCACTCGATCTTGGAGCTTCTCGTTTAGCACTTGCTGGAATCGTGCCTGGTAGGATGGGTCCTTCAGCATGGCGATATTGTAGGCGGTCCTGACAGTCTTGGGTCAGTTTCCGCGGGGTGGTGCAGTGTGCAGGCTCAGTACAGCCCTGACCAGTCTGTGGTCAGTCCAGCACTCAGCACCTCTTATAGCACGGGTCACACGAACATCCCTAATGTCTCGTTGGTGGATGATGATGAAGTCTATCAAGTGCCAGTGTTTAGACCTCGGGTGCATTCAGGTAGTCTTGTACTTGTCTACCATCCTGAACAAGGTGTTTGTGATGCAGAGGCTGTGTTCTGCACACTTGCTGAGGAGGAGCAGGCTGTTGTCATTGATCTTGCCTATTCCATATCTGCCCAGAACGCCTTCCCAGCTGCTGTAGTCCTTTCCCACCCTCGCATTAAAGTCTCTAAGGATGACTAGTTTGTCGCTCGGTGGGGTTGACCTGATGATTTGGTCAAACTGTTCATAAAATTGTTCC